>OZ020484.1:21517663-22117663 GCA_963971405.1 Psococerastis gibbosa
TGCCCAAGCTTAATTGTCAGCAATCATTCTAGGATGAATATACATAATTATGGGGTTCCTTATCATACTTTTATCACATTCGTCGAGATCACGTATATTTTTGCAAATATATATATATATTATATAAAGGAAAAAGACGTCAATAATACTACGTGATCTCGACGAATGTGATAAAAGTATGATAAGGAACCCCATAATTATGTATATTCATCCTAGAATGATTGCTGACAGTTAAGCTTGGGCACCCTGCGACAAGAAATATTAGAGCTTGATGGTCGTTACCAAATGCCCAAGGAGAGTCTCCGCGTATTTATCACTAGGCGTCTTCACTTCAGGTAAATTAACAGTCTGTGCTCTGTAGTTACTATATATGAAAAGTAGTTCCGAGAGAAATGAATTTCAATTTGCTAGTATTAGTATTTTGGTCTGATATATGCAATATTTCTAAAGACTTCTCCATAATATAAAGAAATCAATGCAATCAATTAGTACTCGCATCAGAACTCATTGTGAAAGTGTTTCTCTTGGTTAAGTTTTACGTAATAAAATAAAAAACACAACCAGTCGGTTGAGGAGACTATTATGTATACACGCATCAGAAGTGCAGCAGAAACAAAGAAGTCACAATTTCAATGCTGTGCAGATTTATGATGTTTGACAAAATGCAACGTCTTGGTCTAGTCGCCACGCACGCTTCCTTGGCGTTATGGGGAACGCCAGGTCTGAAGGAAAGCGCATTGTATACCTTGACGAGACCCTTATTGGTGTGATGAACGCTCTTAAGTTAACTTTCTACTTTCAAGTTGATCCATTTTGTAACACAGTATGGTAAGAAGAAAATTTTATAAATTTCTCAAATTTAAGAAACGCACTAATAATATTTATAATAATAAATATTGCTTTCATTTTGTTCTATGATGATCCTAAAACCGTCCCACTAATGTTGCTACAGTAGTTGAAATCAATTAACTAACATTCAGAAAATTTTAATTTTAATTTTGACATTGGAGTCGTGAATTCGTAAAAAGTGCAACAGATCGACAATTTTAGCTAAATAAATAAGCAATGTCCACTTGTGACCTTAATGCATTAAATTTGGAATGGAACCCCCATAAGTTTTGTGCATACAAACACATGCAAAGTAGTTCTATCTGATTTGAAAATGCAGCATAGGGAATTTACATGGAGAAGCGGGACTTGGGAAGACATTACGGGATATTCTATTGTGCATTTGCAAACATTTCTGGGCGAACAGTATATATTAAACATTTTCCCGCGGAGAAGACGACCCCATCCTCTTCCCGTTTCCAGACATCTGTATTTGTCTTTAAAATTTCAACTTTTTTGATATAAATACGAACATTAGTGTTACGCGATTTCGTAATTTTATATTTGCAAAGATTCTCCCGGGGCAACCCCAGAACCCCACTTTCCTCTCAATGACAAGTAGAGATAAGCCCAAATCTGCACCTGACGTCGTATACTTAGGTTCCAGTGGAAAATGACTTGGGGTATTGTATGTGCAGGCTCAATTATATATAATATATATATATTTTATTCTGTATGGAGCACAGAACAAGGCTTCTCTATTAGTAAATCATGGGCGCTGTGATTGGGAATTGACCCTATCACAGAAGTAAATTCTATAGGGAAGTTGTTCATTGACCACGTACGTCTACCTGCATTTTTAGCTGATTTTGAAGACCATTTGAACGAACTTGGTGTCTATGGCGCAGCCATAGCTGCATTGTACCACACAATTGATTTTTACATGCAAAAATTAACGGCTGGGAGCACTGATCGTGAGTGGTTGTACACCATGACTGAAGCAACGTTCCAAAAAGTTCGGTGAGTACCGTATAATATGATGATTTCAACGCCGATATTTCATTGGTTAATACCTGTAGGGTCTATTATTGTATGTTATTGAGGGCTTGTCTGATAAACTTCCAAGTCGGCTGTCTGGCTGTGGCCGGGCTCGCGACACCCAATCATACCTTGGGCTAGCCTACCCGGAATCTGCGCGTCGATAGAGGTGCCGTTTAAGTTTTAGTTTTCCCAAGTGTCAACCCTGGTGTAGGAGAACGAGTAAAATCATGCCTGGATTCTCAGCCTCGCTGGATTGACGCGGCGCATACCCACACTTAGCTTATGGAGATGCGCGTATTGTAGGATTAAACGCTCCGATTGGTGGGGAGTAGTTGCTAATGTTCCTAAATTAAGGATGGTGATGAATCAGAGGCATGGTTTTTTTTACCTTTAGGAAAGTTCTAAAGTTCTCTATGAAGTTTTTTGACACATAAGTTAAAACTAAAATAGTTCTTTTTTGACGGAGTTTTTTTTATTGGGAACGCCTGCCCGTATGATTTTCGACACAGTGGTCCTTACGGTTAAATAATACCTATTTAGTGTAATACAGAAGACCGGCACTTTTGTTTCTAGCTCCAAACTGCTCCGTTTAATGCAAGATGATGAGTCTGCCGAGAATGTTATGATATTCAGCACTCCAAAGATTCGGAAGCTTATTCAGCATTTGCAATCGAATGCTGTCTCGAAAGGTTCATTACGTGTCATAATCTTCGT
Source organism: Psococerastis gibbosa (assembly GCA_963971405.1). Classification (NCBI taxonomy): domain Eukaryota; kingdom Metazoa; phylum Arthropoda; class Insecta; order Psocodea; family Psocidae; genus Psococerastis; species Psococerastis gibbosa. Next base: position 21,520,247 of record OZ020484.1, read on the forward strand.
GAAACGCCGAGTCACTGCCATCGTCATGGCATACATCCTGAACAAGCTTTGCAAAGCCGAAAATTTTAACTTAGATGCCTATTCCTGTGCCTATATCGTGGGTGGAGAAGCCAATCCTTTTCAAATGACTCGTGAAATGGCATTGGAGAAAAACTACTTCAGAAACTCGATGAACAAGTAAGTTCTATTGTCATTAATAAAACATAAATTATGCACTTTTGCATAGTTATTGCAAATTTAAATATAAGTTTAATTGAGTGATAAACTTGCCCCCTCTATCCCGTATTATGGTTTTTAGTGAGCTGAAATATTTTCTTGCCTCACCCCTGAAAAATACCCCGGGAGTCTCCCTAGTTGGATTTTTTAAAGAAAATATTTAGCTGAAAAAATTGGAATTACGCAATTTGAAAAGGTGTTCATAAAGCTGGAAACAGGAGAGCCCGTGGGAAATTTTTTTTATTAAATAAACCCATAATCGTTGGCTTCTTGATACACTTTAGGTTACGCGTGAGGCCAACCAAAAGACGTCATTCTTCCTATGGATGGGAGGGCGCCCCTGCTGCCTGCCATTTCATTTGTTTATCGATTTATTAAATTGACCGAGGTAGAGAGGCAACCTCTTCGTTAACTTTAGCATATTATATCGTGGGGTTCGAATTTTCTTGATTCTCTATTTTTGATTTAATTTGACGAATGTAGAACTGAAAATTGGTCTTGCTTGTTCCTATGTTCCTATTTGAGTCAAGTAGGACGCATATCCTGCTGGCTGCCATTGTTACTGTGTAATATTACTCGTATTACTCAGCCATCTGTAGACCATGCAATGATCTGTGAATATCGTATATGAAGACGTCAGGGGAAAATCCGGTAAGGTGCACTTTTGGTCGAAATTGAGATAATGTTGGCATTTTGTTCAGTTTTTAATGTAGTTTAAGATGACCTAACAAAACCGATGAAAACCAAGTAAGGTTCTGCACAAATGGCGTGGAGAAAAAACAGAATACATCGGAAGAAACGGCTACTTTCAACTTTAAATTCGATTTCTGAAAAATCAACATTTGATCACCTTACCGGTTTTCCCCCTGTCGTCTTCATATGTCATCATCATCATATATAGGGACAGAGTACCTATTTAACTTCGTTGAAAGCCTCTACAGGCAGAAGAATAAAAAATGACAGAGAAAAATAGACAGAAATGGGATTTGAACCAGAGTCTCCACCTTGCCGGGGTGTTGTGCTGACCACTGCACCAAATCCGTCGGGATCGAGTCCGGTTTCCTTCCATTTTTCCATGATTCTTTCTCTAATACTAGTAGCTCTAATACTTCCATATCTGTGCTTCGGATGAAAATGTTGTTTGTAATTGCCTTATTACCTCAATCAGTTTTTGTTCCGGAGAAGATAATCCTAGATAACTAAAAGCTAACAAGCTAGAATGCAAGTTGCATTGTTCATTTTATTGGTCAATATAATCTATTTAATCTCATTTATATCTATATAATTAATCTATTGTATATCTATATAATATATTCCGATTTTGAAATATTGTATGTTCAAAACATTGAAATTATTTAAATGTAATTAAATTATTCAACAGGTTTGCAAGTGGTGAACTGAACACTCTCATTGCAACGAACGTAATCGAGGAAGGTGTGGACATAAGGGATTGCAACCTTGTCATTAAATTTGACACGCTTGAACTTGATTATCGCAGCTATTTCCAGGCAAAAGGTCGCGCAAGAAAAAAAGAGAGTCAGTTTATTTTGCTTGTATCAAAGAAAAACGAAGAAAAGATACTGAATAAATTAGTACAGTTTGGTAAAATTGAAAACATTTTACACGAGGTAAATCGCTTAAATTACGTACGCGGCATTGTGTTTCTGAACTCTTTGCTAGTGACTGGACATGTTTCCCCTATGTATTTGCGATCACGTTCACAACGTATAATTTCATAGACACAGTTCCCTGTCATTCCGAAAATGCTTTGGCTTGGTAGCTGTGAGTACTTTCCTAAGGGTTTTCGGATTTGAGTGCAGATATTGACTTTTTGACCTAAGTATCTTCCTAATCTTTTCGGAGAAACCGGATGTGTAGAGTAGGACGACTGTGGCCTTGGGCTTTTCTAATAGTGAGACCCCTGCCTCTAATGACTATCAACACAGCAGGCAATGTAAGTCCAACTAACCCTCTGTAAAATGGAAAAGTATGCCGTTAGTGTGCGATTCTCACCGGAATCTGTTACTTTTTTTACAGTTATTGATTGGTCGCAATGATAGTCGCTCGGCCCCCTGTCTGTCGGAAATAAAAGCGGAAGTGTATGAGGAAGACATAGCTCCTTACTATGTCGCTGGGCCAGGCAGTGCCCACGTCACGGGTATTACATCCATTGCGTGCGTTTTTGGGTAAGTACGATCAGACATGTATACAAGGGCAATGCCAGTGAATAAGAACCGGTACGAGTGAACCCGTACATGCTTTCCTATTTATCAATATTAGGATAAGTACTGCAAAAGTTGCTTGGTAAATAATTGTCCTAGGGTTAAATTTCGGGTTAGAGTTAAATGTTAAAGCACTGAATTGATAAATGGGACGAATAGTCAAGAATGAACCAGCATAAGACTTTATACAAATGTAATAGTTGCGGGTCTAGGCGCCTCTGTCCCATCGATCAATTCACTACTTTAGGATAGGGAATTTCGAGGCAACCGAAATTTAACACTAGGAAAATTAATTATCTCATTACCTACACTAATTTGATAAATAGTAAAGCATGTTCGAGTAAACACGGAAATTATTAATAATTTACTTTAGCTCAACAAAACACCGTAGTTATCGAGACATGCGTAGTAGAGCAATGGGGACAAGTGTGAGCTTATGTTGTTTACCATTTTGATATAAAATTTATCAAAATATGTTTCTCCAAGGTCTTTCGTTTTATTAATGCACTGATATTATGAGTACATTTTTAAAATCATTTTACTAAAAAACACAACTGATGGCTTATTTGGCCGAACAGGAAGGAAGGGCCAATTGGTGAGTTCAAAAAATGACCCTAGGCATCAGGTTAGTTTTATTGCTTTCCAATTTATAGGAAAGCTTTGTGATGTCGAAATTTTCGATTCCGAGATTTCAACGGATTTACACGTTTTGAGGTCCCAGGAACCCAAAAAAGTGGTTTTTACGAAATGTCTGTCTGTCGCTCTGTCTGTGTGTCTGTCTGTATGTCTGTTTGTCTGTATGTATGTATGTCGATTCATCGATTTCCGGGCAAACTACTCGGTCGATTTTGATTAAATTTGGCAAGTAGGTTCACAAAAATTATACCTCAAGACCATTTTTTTTTATTTTGGGCTAACTCAATTTGGGGGGGGGGGGGGGGGTGGGGTGGGGTTTATTCTCAAAAAAACTCCAAAAAAACGTCTAAAAAAATTATTTCTCAAAAACGGCTCAAATGATTTCTTTTAAATTCACATATACTCTAGTCGTTATTAATGCTGATAAAATGCGGGGGGTCGCTTACCCCTTGATAGCTTGCTTCTGGGGGTAAAAAATAAAAATAACTAAACTTTAATGAAAAATGACTAAAAAATAATTTTCTATCGATGATTTCTACCTTCAGGCATGTTTTAGGTGTTAAATTGAGTAACGAAACCGGACAGTTTGTGTGATAATGTGTTGGTCTGTTATATCTAGAATTTACGTCACCTCCGGTGACGTCAGGTGGACGACCCCCCCCCCCCCCCCCCCCCCGTGATATTTTAACTATAGGAAAATTATTTACCATGAAATTAATCATTTTCTCTCCCTACTATTTGATAAATTGCAAAGCATGTTCGAGTAAACTAGGACCGGTTCCTTTATTTTTGACGCAAAAGATAACTTGCTACTTGCCTTGAATTGCGTCATCAATGCTCGAAATGATCATTTCATTGTATTGATAATGATTGTGTTCCCTTATGGGAAGACGCGCTCCTACGCTTAAGAAAAGGCTGTCCATGCTTTGCTTACGGGCCATGTTCGCACCAACTTCCCTTACCACGGCCTTATGCTAAGTTTCACAAGATTTTCTTTCCTTTTTAAAAGGTTAAATTGCGTGCAAACAAGTTAATGAATGTATCCGAGTAACTTCTTCAATTGCCTCACTAAGTCACCTAATAGGTATTTCTGTCGATGTGTGTAAAAAGTAAAACAAACAAACACTTCCGCTCCCGCAACCACCTGCTATAAACGTATTGACTCTTGTCATTTCAGCTATTGTGGTCAACTACCTCAGGATCTGTACTCAAAGTTAGAGCCTATGGTTTACACACGAAAAGTCAGTGGATGTTATAAGGTTGCTTTACAACTGCCCAACGTGTCTCCCATTCGAGAGCTCATTCAGGTGACTTGCACTTTAAAACTATTATCTGGATTTTAATAAGATTGTTTATGAAAATGATGTAATTTTTGTGAACTCTATTCTATTGGTAACTTAGTTGTTTAATTTACATTCACGGCTTGTTATGGAATATTTTTGAACCATTTCATATCTTCTAATTTGCTTTAAACTTGTTTTTTTTTCTGTAGGGTGAACCTAAAGAAAACTCTAAATTGGCCAAAAGATCTGCTTTCCTGAATGCCGTAAAAATATTACATGCTGCAGGGGAACTTGATGATAGTTTAAAACCTGTGAAAATCGATCTAGGTGCCCAAGAATATCAACACCTTTTCCCGCATTATAAGATAGAGCAAAGTGGCGATATGGCAGGAACGAAGAGTCGTCGGCAGTTGTATCCTATAAATGTAAGTAGGCAGATGTTTTCGAATAATAAAATCGAATATAAGTAGTTCATCTTTATTTATTCCTGTAATTATGGGAAATCTTCTCAAATTTTTAGAAAACATGGTGTGAGCTACCTCCTGAAATGTATAAACTTCGATAATACATAATACATATATACATACGAGGGCGGATTGAAAAGTCCGTAGAAAATCCGAGGGATGGCGCCACTCGTCAAGGCCAAATATCACCTCATTTAGCGAACTGTCTGATCGGAACTCAGTCAAAGTTTGAGCGTTATTCGATCATAATTGACATCACAGTGATTTTTTAAGTTCGGGGAGTTGCAGGTAATTGTGAGCAATGGATGAAAAAGAATTTCGAGTCGTTATTAAGCATTATTTTTTAAAGAAGAAGAATGTGCAAGAAACGAAAAAAAGCCTTGATAAACATTATGGGGAGTCTGCTCCGTCAATTAAAACTGTTTATAAGTGGTTCTCAAATTTTCGTACTGGGCATATGGGCACAGAAGACGCCGAACGCTCTGGGCGGCCTTCTGACGTCACTACGGCAGAAACTGTAAAAAAAATCAGTGATTTAGTGCTAGGAGAGCGTCGAATGAAACTGCGAGAGGTAGCTGACATTGTGGGGATCTCGAGCGAAAGGGTTCACAATATATTACATAATCACCTTAAAATGAGAAAATTGTCAGCAAGATGGGTGCCGCGACTGCTGACAGCTGAACAAAAACACCGTCGCGCCGAGCTTTGTGCAGAGAATTTAAAGCTGTTTCAACGAGCCCCCAAAGAATTTCTTCGTCGTTTTATAACGGTAGATGAAACTTGGGTTCATTTTTACACCCCAGAAACGAAGCAGCAGTCTAAGCAGTGGGTAGCCAGTGGAGAACGTGCCCCGAAGAAGGCAAAGACCGTCCAGTCAGCAGGCAAGGTCATGGCCACCATTTTTTGGGACGCAAGAGGTGTCATTTTCGTAGATTATTTAGAAAAAGGAAAAACGATTACCGGCACCTACTACGCATCCCTTCTTGACCGCCTTAAAGCAGAAATTCAAACTGTGCGCCCCCATTTAGCAAAAAAGAAAATTCTTTTTCATCATGACAATGCGCCGGCTCATACCGCAGTGTTGGTGACCTCTAAAATTCAGGAATTAAAGTTCGAACTATTGCGCCACCCTCCTTATTCCCCTGACCTGGCACCGTCCGATTATTTTCTGTTTCCCAATATGAAGAAATGGCTTGGAGGGAAAAGATTTGGCTCAAATGAGGAAGTAATGCGCGAAACAACCGAATATTTTGCAGGGCTCACGGAAAATTATTTTCTGGGTGGAATAAAAAAACTTGAGGGAAGATGGACCACCTGCATTGAGCGACAAGGGGACTATGTTGAAAAGTAGTAGTAAGCATTGTTAATACATTGTACCAGTTTAGAGTTTCTACGGACTTTTCAATCCACCCTCGTAATCTAAAATAAAACAGTCTGAAAGGAAGAAGTAGGCGATTCACAGATTTCGACTCTAAGTGGCCGAAATTATTTTTCCGTGTGGTTTTTCTAAAATTCATTAGGTTTGTAGGTATGGGAGCCCAAACCACTGGAATTTGTAATTTTCTTAAAAAAACAAGATGGTGGCCTCTAAAACCGCGAAACATAGCCTCGCATTCGAAAAACGCCGACTGGATATCTTTCAAAGCTCTGTGACAAGTTTTAATGAGATCAAAGGAGCAGAACTTTACAAAATATTTGAGTCCCACTGTTCGCATTTTGGCTGCTTGGGTGTTTCCCGCTAATATTAAAAGATCTATACACTTCAGTCAATACCAATTTAATATGTTATTTCATATCAATTAGTTCCTTTTGAGACAATTAGAATAAAAAATCCAAATGGTTTTTTACTATTTTTTTCTGATTGGTGAAACACCTGCCCTGAGCGGCCAAAGTGGCAACCTAAAATATAAAATTAACCTATAACTCGTTAGCTGTCACAAATCCAAGATGTCAACAGTAAGTCGTAAACAAATTATTGTAAGCAGAAATAAAAAGGTAACAAACATAAAATTAAGAAAATAAACCGAGCTAAGCTTAATATTTTAAAATATTTTACGCGAATATTCAAGACACGGTGGCGAATATTTAAAAAGCTACGCCCCCTTCTATTTTGTAATATCACAGTTTATATATTTTTCGGGATGTTTAAAGACCATTTCTGTCAATATAAGGGCTCTGGGCCAAAAAATTAATTAATTAGACCTCACCCCTTGTTGTTTTTAAACAATTTGGAAATATTCCGCTTGAAAGCGTCCCATTAGAAACGGTATGTGCACAAAATGAAATATTGTACATAACATGGCTATTAATAAGGAAGAGAAGATCTGAAATCACACTACTTATTTATATCACTCCAATTGAGTCACAAATTTGGTAGATTGATATAGATTTTAGGAAAATCTTACCCGGCTCAACATTTTTACTTTTATAATTTATTAAAAAAGATTATTAATATCATAGACTACGTACTTACATTTATTCCACGGCGTTGCCGTGCAGTATGCCTTACTGATCCTTTACAACCGATCGTGGGACCGACCCTCAGTCATTCATTGATTGATTTTTGTTGCAGTATCCGGCCGTATTGAATAATGGGTTTCCTGCTCCTGGACAGCCCTGCTACCTTCATGCCTTTAAATTTACAGCCAACGTAGAAAGTGCCGAGTCTGATAGGATTCGTGTAATGGGACAACAATACGTATCTAACAGAACTTACGCCATTGTGACAACAAATAAATTTCCCAAGGTTAGATTTTGCTTTTGCTGCTGTTGTGTTGGGAATTTTTGAACATATGAAAGATTGAATGCTTTCATGAGATTTTTAATTTGAATGACAGTGCAATAAACTATAACTATAAAAAATGGTTGGTTGAAAATCTTTAAAATATTCAAATTAATTGATGTGTTTGCTTCTAGATCTGTTCCTTCCCATTGTTCACAAGCAGTTGCGAACTTAAGTGTGAACTTTTGACTCAAGCCGCAAAAATCACCCTAAATAAGACTGAACTCGATCAGTTAAAACACTATCACATGGACCTTTTCTCTTCGGTGGTAAGATTGATTCGCTATCGTTAGTTATATTTTAGCTATTGCTAACTAAAAAAATCCCTTTCGGCTCTGGCCAATCAGGTGTAGGGAGATTCCATGCAAGCTCAGACTCCGCTTTTCCTTTAGTTCTCTAAGCTATGTAGGGCCTATGTAATTAAAAATACCACAGTGACGACGACCATGAACTTTTACTTAAGTATCACATTATTTTCACTTTGACTGGACGCCATCTTAAAATCGATGATTTGTCGTAAAAAGTGTTGATTGCCATCATCTTAAATAATAATACGGGCTTTCGGTCAGATTTTATTTCATTTCTCTGCGACCAATAATAACTGAGATATGAATTATATAATGTTTTAATTGGCCGCCATCTTGGAAAAATGGCGTATTATGCTGGTTAACGAACTCGATCAAGACATATTTTGTATGATCAATTTTTGTGCCAAGTTTCATCAAAATCGGATAATATTTACGGAAGTTAGAGTGTTTCCTAAAATCGATATACATACATACATAAATACATATACAGTGTTGCTCATAATAATAGGGACACAGTGAATTTTCCTAAAATCTCCAAAATGGCATGAGTTTTGGCCTTGATTGTTAGCAGTAAATAACATGGCAAGAAGTTTGATATGTTGTGTGAATTTCATCCCAATTGCCCAAGAACGTGAGACTCTAATGAAGATTTTCAAAAATACGTCGGTCATAGTAATAGGGACAGTACCTTTACTTCTTTAATAAAATGCAGATAAATTAACAAATTACAATTTAATCATCAATACTTGGTAGATTGGCCCTTGTTATGAAGAACAGCATTGCATCTTGAGTTCATTGAATTGACCAAATTCTGGCAAACAGACACAGGGATGTTGTACCACGCTTTTTGAACTTCTTGCCAAAGGTGGTCTTTGTTCTTGATTGTATCTTTAGAATACTCTTCTTAAGGTCATTCCATAAGTTTTCTGTCGGATTCAAGTCTGGTGATTGTGCTGGCCACTCCATAACAGATATTTTTTTCCCCGCGAACCAGTTCATCACCAACTTCGATGAATGTTTTGGGTCATTATCTTGTTGGAATTGCCACAGCAATGGCATGTTTTCTTCTGCATAAAGAAGCATTTCATTTTCTAATATGTCCCGATAGATTTCCTTAGTCATAATGTCCCTGATGAGGTGAATAGGACCAACTCCGTTGAACGAGAAACAACCCCATACCATTGTTTCCTCCACCGAACTTAACAGTCTTCCTGGTGTACTTAGGATTGAATGCAGCGTTAGTTGACCGTCTCACGAACTGCTGGCCATCAGACCCAAAGAGATTTATCTTGGTTTCATCGCTCCATAGGACGTTCCTCCAATTGACCTGATGGCGGTGTGTATGAGCAAACCTCAAGCGATCCTTTATGTTCTTTTTGGACAACAATGGCACCTTCCTGGGAATCCTGGATGGCAACCCAGCTTCAAAAAGACGTTGTCGAATTGTACCGGGGCTGATTGACGCACCAACACGTTCCTTTAGCGTTCTTGAGGAGGCGAATGGGTCGCGCTTGGATTCGAGGACAAGGAAACGGTCAAAATTTTCGAATGTCTTCCTAGTCCGACATCTTTTTTCGACTGCAGTTTGTTCCTTTAACGCGTTGGCCACCATTGTTTTTGATCGATGGACTAAATCAGCAATTTTTCTGATGCTAAACCCTTTCTTCCGCAAGCCGCAGATAATTCTTCTTTCATCATCAGAGCAATGTATCATACGGCCCATTTTCTCAAAATATCTTGAGATTTTAAGTGGCAAGAGGCCTTGGGCAGATTTTTAAATTTTCTTTGTTTTTGGCTTAAATAACAACAAAAACTAGACTCGCGTCCTTATTATTATGACCAGCGAAAATTTAAAAAAAATCTTGAACGCTTTAAGTTCTTGATACTTTTTAACCAAACTCACACAAAATATTCAGATAACCCAGCCGTCAACTACTGCTGACTATAATTGTGGTATCTCATTGGGTTTAAAAAAAAATCGAAAAATTCGAAGTGCCCCTATTATTATGAGCAACACTGTATATATATATAACATTTTGAACGGTGGGTGGTTTTAGGCTCAGGGGTCATGAAATGAGAAGTTGTGAAGAAATTTTCCGAAAGTCGAACATTGGTCGCCGTCTCAATAGGTAGATGAATCTCCTTAAAACACACTTTTATATGCCGTGGATATACCATCCATGCCATCATATTGAAAATTTGAAATGACTTATTTCTAATGACAATATTCAATAATGTGAATTCGAGCTTGTTTATATATGTTTCACTTTTCAGATACGTGCTGCTAAGGACTTTCAATTATTAAATCATGACATTGAACAAAATTCGTATTTGGTAGTTCCCGTACTTCCGGAGCAGGACTATCAAATAGATTGGCATGTTGTAACTCATGTTCTGGAGTTTACCACTGAGGTCCGTATATTATTCAATACAATTAAAGTAACATTTCAAAGGGAATGGCATATTGGTCAGAAGTTTTTCAGTTTAGAAACATAACTAATGTATATATATATTGCAGATTACATAGTTATTTTAGAGTCATTTAGCTAGCTGATAGGCTAGATGTAAAATGTTATATGAGCTGTCATCTGAGTTTCGATTTACCACAAATACTCATTCCTCTGCTGCGAATTTAATGACATGGTGAATTATTTTCGAACCAGTAATGACCATTTTTTAAGAGTAAAGTGGCCTCGTCTTGCCGATTTATCGTTTTTCGCTGTGGTTGAGAAACGACAGCAGATATTTTGGATTTCATAATTTTTCTCTTGGTTTGAATACATTACCTAACTAAGCGCAAAATTTCTGGTTTCCAGGTACAGTAGAAGTGCCTAAACATTTTGATCAGTCACTCATCTATATCGTTCGTTTTTTCAGCTTTTTCGGGGTTTTCAGGTATCTGTTTCTCAGCCCCCTGTGAACCTGGAACCTAACTTTTTTAATATGTTATAGAGTATAACTTAAGGAAAAATTCAACATTTCATCGTCATAGGTTTAGTGGGGGCAAAACTACTGGGGCTCAAAAGTGCCAATTTTCACGTTTAAGCTCTTTCGTGTATAACTACTGGGTCGCGCAACAGTCCGGTGGATGTTGGAACTCAGGTACCGGCACAGCGGCACTCCACAACTCGTGACCCCTCTAGAACAGTCCCCTGCACTTAGCTTATGGACATGGAAGGCTCATCATTCTTTTGTGATGTCCCTTTTTGGAGGTCCGGACACAAGCAAAGTAGAGAATTTCGCTTATAAGCGAAACATAAAGCTCAAATTGACTCAACGTTTTAGTTAGAAAACGTTTATATGGGAAAAAGAAAAGGGTTGTTTTTAGGGTTTTTCCGGCAATTATTCGAATTTTTTCGCCGTAAAAACCATCGTTGAACTTCAATGAACATTTAAAAAAAAGAATTGTCCAAAATTGGTCCAGGCGTTGTTGAGTTATGCGCTTACCAACACATTTTGCGATTCATTTTTATATTATACTTTTTATATATACTGTATATAAAATAATATAATTTTCTTTTGTATTAGGTGGAAGTTGATCGCCGCCATATTGTCGTCAATGATGACACGCATCACTTATCTGTGATTTCGCCAATCCATCGCGGCGGTTTTCAACGTCCCCAATATCTTGTTACCAAAGTTTGTTACGACATGTCGCCGCAATCGCCAGTAAGGTTTTTACTATGTAATGTACTTACATAGGCTATTATACAGTATTTCGTATTAATTACTGGCAACTATGATGACTAGTTTGTAGTATATAAAACCATTAAAAGTTAGTAGTATTGATAAAGCTTTAGAAGTGTTCACATATTATCCACGACTTTTTTATGACGAATGTAGCTGCGTAATATTTAAGTACCTTCCTAATGTTATTTCAATAACAGTATAACTCATAAATATTGCACCTGCACATTCACATATATTGCACATTCGCAAGGCTCAAAATGAAATGAAGGCTAAAACAGCGTGCAAGATGTCAAAACGCATTTAGACGTATACATTTACACATAATAGTAACTTTTACACTAGAAAGATAAAAAAAAAACTCCAATGAACGAAATTAACGAAATTGCGAGTGATAAACCTCTGCAGTTATGGTGAAGGTTACACATAAGTGTAAAATATTTATATTTAAATTTAAGATGTGAATTTGCGTCTCATTGCAAGCAAACTGGGGTGATAACTAGCAGCCACTAGCTCGTGCATAATTATTGCTTTCCAATTTGTACGTAGTATAAGGAAAGCTTTGAGATGAAATTTTCGATTCCGAGATTTCAACGGATTTACACGTTTTGAGGCCCCAGAAACCCAAAAAAGTGGTTTTTACGAAATGTCTGTCTGTCGCTCTGTCTGTCTGTATGTTTGTCTGTGCGTCGATTTCCGGGCAAACTACTCGGTCGATTTTGATGAAATTTGGCAAGTAGGTTCACAAAAATCATACCTCAAGACCATTTTTTTTATTTTGGGTTTAGTCAATTTGGTAGGTTTTTATTCTCAAAAACTCCAAAAAACGTCAAAAAAAATTATTTCTCAAAAACGGCTCCAACGATTTCTTTTAAATTCACATATATTGTAGTCATTATTAATGTTAACAAAATGCGGGGGGGTCAGTTCCCCCTTGATAGTTTGCTTCTGGGAGTAAAAAAAAATAAAAATAACTAAATTTTAATGAAAAATGACTAAAAAATAATTTTTCTGCGAAACCTTTTTATCGATGATTTTTACCTTCAGGCATGTTTTAGGTGTTAAATTGAGTAACGAAACCGGACAGGTTGCTTTCCCAAAAAACTATTTGGTTTTCTGTAAAAAAAATGTTTTTGAAAACATCAAAATTCACGCTCAAATGCATTGCGTGCCCTGCCATTGTTGTTGTGTGGTAATGTAATGTAATGTCTGACCTATCTATAGAGTTTACTTCACCTCCAGTGACGTCAGGTGGACAACCCCCCCCCCCCCCCCCCCCCCGAGATGTCCAAAATTTAACTATAGGAATATTATTTACTATGAAAATACTCATTTTCTCTAGCTACTACTTGATAAATTGGAAAGCATGTTCGAGTAAACTCGTACCGGTTCTTAAAGAAAGTTCAAATAATTTTATTTTGTATTTTTCAGTTTCCGGACAATAATGCGGAAAATTTTGCACAATATTTTACTGATAAATATCAAGTACCCGTTCATTCACGGGCCCAACCTTTAATAGAAGTAAAACCCATGCCTAAACTAAGTAATAACTTCATACGCGTGAGGCATACACACATCAACACTGCTGCGACGAGCCGCCGCAAAAGATTGGTAAGTCCACATGAAAATAAATAGGCTTCGGTTCTGCTGACTGACAAACTACGAATTGCCTCACCAACTTGTATCCTTTACCACAATGTCCACGGATTTCATCTGAAGTCACAATCTCATCGATTGGTTGGCAGCAACTCCCTACATATTATCCTCCATGTCTCTCATTCCTGCAATTTCCTTTTCAATTCTTGGTACGTTCGAGCTCTGTGTCCTCCTTCAGTTAGTCCATGAATTCCGTCTTCGGCCGTTCTCTTCTAATGGCTTCTTCCACTGTGCCCTCAATGATGTGTGTGTTAACAACTTTTTCACCCATTTCGCTCTTCTACTTTTTATAAAAGGTAGCACCGCCCTAATGTAGAGTTATTCATCTGTAGTTGCTAAGTTTTGGCGTAAGAGGGTGTTACAACTCGGGAAGAAGAAAACTGCAGGGAAATGGAAGAGATGCAGAACAGACAGGACTCTTTTAGTCTCCACAAGAGAATAAAGGAAATAATAAACAAATAAAAATGACTCTTAAACAGACATAACGTTTCCCGAGAAGACAACCGGGGCTTATAAATGTGTGCCGTATGCACACAATGCACGCGCCAACCGAGGACACACAACCCCCGTTCGGTGTTCATAAGGGGCAGCTCAGGTATCTGCACATCGGACTTCACCACTCGCGACCCCTCTAGAACAGTCCTCTGTACTTAGCTTATGGACATGGAAGTCTCCATCCTGCTCTAGCCAAGAAATGATATTTCCAGCAATTTCCAGTTGCTTCCAGATTTTTCTACGGCCCTTTATAAACACAAATAGATGGTCTGCAGCAGGGTTGCCGTTTTGCGTGAAAAATCACGAAATGCGTGTATTTTCAGAGCTTGCGTGATGTGCGTGTAAAGTGCGTGTATTTTAGACAAAATTGATTTTATAACTAAATAAAAATATTGAAATTTAAACCAATAAAATAATAAAAAAATTAAAACCATGGAAAAATGAAAACTTTAAAAAAAAAAAAAATGCCGAAAAATGCTGTTTACCTTACCTGATCTAGGACCACAGACCACAAGTGCCAAGACCCCAACACAACTCCAAAAATCATATTCCAAATCTACTCGGCCGGCGGGCGGCCATTGTGATTTGCTCATTATTTCATATTTGTCTGCCTCTGCGCCAAATGGGCGCAAAATCGAACAAGATAACAAACATGCATATTATAGAACAAAGGAATGCCACGTGTGAGAGGTCTTTTTCTGATTGAAAATTAATAAAAAAAAACTACTTATTTACGAACCACAATGTCTCAAAAGAGGTTGAACTCTTTTGTTCAAGCGAATAATGCGACCACTTAAAGCCTTAAAACCTCAAGATTTTATAGGAAGTCAATATTTTGGGCCGAATTATTTAAAAAGTAATAACATAATAAAGTGCTCATCTGAAAAATCTAAACATTTTTGGCAAGATGCGTAAAACCCCGTATTTCAGGTCTATTGAACAGACATCTTCTCCCGGGGGAGACCCCTGGACCCCCTCGTTTGGAATTAGCCTATGTTCATCGCCTGTAAACATCGAAACGTTACTCCTATCAAAATGCATGAAACCCCACCATTTCATGCTCATCTTTCAAGAATTTGCTCGTAATTGGATTCATTGCCTGTAAAATCTAAGCGTTAACCTATCAAAATGCCTAAAACCCCACTGTTTCAGACCTATTTTTCAAAAAAAAAAAAAAAAAAAATCACCCGGGGGAGACCCCCGGCCCCCCTTGCTCGTAATTATATTCATTGTCTGTAAAATCATCAAAACGTAACAACTTAATAAAGTCGTTATCTACAAAATCTAAACATTTTTGGCAAGATGAGTAAAACCCCGTATTTCAGGTATTTTACAAAAATCTTCACCCGGGGGAGACCCCCAGACTCACTCGTTCGTATTTAGCCTATCTACATCGCCTGTAAAAATCGAAACATTACTCCTATCAAATTGCGTAAAACCCCATCATTTCAGGCTTATTTTTCAAAAAGTTTGACCCGGGCCCCCCTTGCTTGTATTTATATTCATTACGACCCTTGGGGGCCCCCGTTCACGTCTCCCGAACCCCCGGGCCCCTGTGCGACGGACAGTAATGTCATTAATTTAAATGCTGCGAAAGTCCTTGAGAACGGTTTTCCCCTTATTCTACACTATCATGAAAATGGGGGGGGGGGGGCAAATTAAACACCGCCACCCTCGAAAAACTATCGTTACGCCACTGGAAGTAAGAAAAATAATTCACACAGATTTTTCAGCCCCACTACAAGCTAAGCATAGAAATTGTTAGATAAAATTAGCAAAACAAATGACATATTTTTTAGTTACCATATTAAAAAATTTAATATAAATTATATATTATATGTATATATTATATTAATATGCATATATATTAGCCGATTAGTTGCTTGCGTGATATGTCGTGAATTTTGAACGTCAGTGGCGTGATATTTCATATGACACGTCCGGCAACACTGGTCTGCAGTTAGTCAGTGCAATTCGGTCAAACTTAACGTTAGTTTCTCGTAGTAATCTATTTTGTATATTTAATCGGTTTTGTTGTGTTGTGTTGGATAAATACATTCTCGTCTCGATATTATTATTTCGCGTGTTGTTTATCGTCCCGTGCTTCAGAACATTATTATTGTAGTGCAATCCATCCGCTACATAATTGGTGACACCGTTAAACGAACATACCGTGCGCGTTAATATCAACATTATGGACGGTAATACTACCATCGCACCTTGCCTCTCGGGAATTTCCCTCAGCGCCCGAATTCCGCCAAACCCACACACTCTGTCGTACACCATCTGGAGACCACAGGACCACCATTATCTTGCAAAGCACGACCGATTCCGCCCAAGTTTTATCAACTGGCGAAAGCCGAATTCCAAAAAATGCTGGACTTAGGCATTTGCCGACCTTCAAGTAGTGCCTGGGCCAGCCCACTCCACATCGTACTGAAGAAAAACGGCGAAATACGTCCATGCGGAGACTTCAAACGACTCAACGCTGTGACTCAACCTGACAGATATCCACTCCCGCGACTCACTGACTTCCAGTACATTCTTCACGGCGAAACCGTCTTCAGCCATATTAACCTCTCTAGAGCTTACCACAATATCCCAATGGCTACTCAAGACATCGAGAAGACAGCTATCATCACACCATTTGGTTTGTTCGAATTTCCTCGCATGCCATTCGGCCTTCGTAATGCTGCACAGACCTTTCAACGATTTCTCGACAACATTTTCCGTGACCTGGATTACGTATTTTGCTATATCGACGACTTGCTAATCGCATCAACTCCAGAAAACCACAGCGAACACCTACGGGAGGTATTCAGACGTCTACAGCACAATAACATCACAATTAACGTCGATAAGTGTCAACTCGGACAATCAGCACTAACCTTCTTAGGCTACCACGTTGACACTGAAGGCATTCGTCCACCTACCGACACAGTAAAAGCTATGCACGAATTTCCTCGCCCAACAACAATTTCGGAGCTACGACGCTTTCTGGGAGCTGTTAATTTCTTCCGATCATGCTTACCACTCGCTGCCGAGCATCAAGCTTGTCTTTACAAACTACTCGAGGGTAAGAAGAAACGTGACCGATCACCCATTGCCTGGGATGACCAAACCAATAGCGCCTTCCTCAAATGCCGAACAGCATTAGCCGAAGCTGCTACTCTCGCGCATCCCGTCCCTGACGCCGAATTACGGCTCATGACCGACGCCTCACTGACGTGTGTCGGAGCAACGCTACTTCAAATGGTCAACGGCAAACCTCAGCCACTCGGTTTCTTCTCTAAGTGTCTCTCACCTCTCTCTTTCGACCGTGAACTACTAGCCATCCGTCTGGCTGTAGAACACTTTCGACGACTAGTTGAAGGACGCAACTTCTCTATTCTGACCGACCACAAGCCGCTGACTTTCGCTTTCACCAACCCTTCATCGCCAAGCGAAACTCCTAGACGCCAGCGCTACTGAGACTACATTTCTCAATTCACTACCGATATCAGGCACGTCGATGGACCCGACAACCCGGTTGCTGACTCTCTGTCACGGATAGCTGCAATCAGTTGCCCATCAAGTCTCGACTATACTGCCATAGCAAAAGCTCAATCTACTGACGCAGAACTCACAGAACTGCGCAAGAACAGCAAGTACTCATTTCTCTCAATCACTCTCCCTGATGCCACTGTACCTGTTACTTGTGAAGTTTCTTCAGGCCGCGCTCGTCCTTACATCCCTGAACAATTCCGTCGTTCCGCTTTCTCTTCGATTCATAATCTGAGCCACCCTGGAACACGTAATACTCGAAGGACAGTCGCTTCACGATTCTTTTGGCCATCCATGAACAAGGCCCTGGGAGACTGGACCCGTGCTTGCGATGCTTGTCAACGTTCAAAAATTCATAAGCACACCAAGCCACCTCTTGGCACATATGCTGCAGCCGAACGCTTTGAACATGTGCATCTTGACATTGTCGGACCGCTTCCTCTATGCCAAGGTCATCAGTACCTTCTCACATGCATTGACCGTGCAACTCGCTGGCCGGAAGCTATTCCTCTGACAAATATTACTGCAGTCACTGTCGCAGAAGCATTCTACAATCACTGGATTCCAAGATTCGGTTGTCCCCTAAGGTTAACTACAGACCAGGGTCGACAGTTCGAATCCACACTATTCAATCGACTAGCGCAATTACTTGGCTGCAACCGCATCCGCACAACTCCATACCATCCACAATCCAATGGAGTAATCGAACGCTGGCATCGATGTCTCAAATCTGCTCTCACATCTCACCTTACCGACAATTGGATGCAAAATCTACCCACAGTATTGCTCAGACTACGTTCAATGATGAATGATCCTGGCACTACTCCTTCACAACTGGTTTACGGTACAGAACTTCGCCTACCTGGTGACTTCTTCACACCACCAACCAGCATCCAAGAGCCAACAGAATACTTACAAGACCTACGTAACTCAATTACGCAAACATCACCATCATTTTCCAGCCACAGAAAACCATCATTATTTATACCAAAGAACTTGGCTACTTGTTCCCACGTTTACGTCAGGAATGACTTGGTTCAAAAACCGCTCTCTCCTGCGTACTCCGGGCCTTATGCTGTCATAGACCGACAACAGTACGCTTACAAGCTGCAATTCCACGGACGACAGACCTATATCAACATCGAAAGCCTCAAGCCCGCTTATATGTTGCCTTCCGACTCCACTCCAGCAACACCAACAACAACTACAGCTCAAGTACCTTCACCTGCTGCTATCTCACCAACGCAGCAGCGTGCTCAACCTACCTCCAGGTTTGGCCGAACTCTTCGTCCTACCGTTCGCTTCGCCTTCCCTTAGGGGGGAGCTGTGTGCCGCATGCACACAATGCACGCGCCAACCGAGGACACACAACCCCCGTTCGGTGTTCATAAGGGGCAGCTCAGGTATCTGCACATCGGACTTCACCACTCGCGACCCCTCTAGAACAGTCCTCTGTACTTAACTTATGGACATGGAAGTCTCCATCCTGTTCTAGCGAAGAAATGATATTTCCAGCAATTTCCAGTTGCTTCCAGATTTTTCTACGGGCCTTTATAAACACAAATATATGGTCTGCAGTTAGTCAGTGCAATTCGGTCAAACTTAACGTTAGTTTCTCGTAGTAATCTATTTTGTATATTTAATCGGTTTTGTTGTGTTGTGTTGGATAATTACATTCTCGTCTCGATATTATTATTTATTACCCTGTACAGTTATAATACTATATTTAGCACCTAAAACATGCCTGATTTTAAAATGCATCGATAGAATGGTTCCCCCGAAAAATAAAGGTTTTAGTCATATTTCATGAAAATTGCACTGCTTTTATTTTTTATCGCCCTGAACCAAACTATCAAGGAGTATGTGACTTTTTGGGCTTTGGTTACATTAATACGTACCGGTACTATATTATAATATGTGAATCGTCGGAGCCGTTTTTGTGAAACCTTTTTAGTCGTTTTTTTTGGTATGAAACCTCCAAAACGAAGATACCCAAAATATGAGAAAAGGAGATGTCCTAAAGACTGGCTGACATCAGCCTTCGTGGCTATACCAAAGAAACGCAATGCCAAGCTTGATGAGTCATATACTACAAATATTTCTGAAAATTATTTTAATGTGAAAATGTCAGCAATGTGATGTGAACACAGCGGCAGAACAGTTCAGCATTAGAAACGGACTCGGCACCCGGGATGCATTGTTTGGCTTATAAGTGTTGGTTCAAAGTTGTCTGAACATGAACAAAGAGGTTTACTTATTTTTTTTATTGACTTTCAAAAGATGTTTTACCATGTCAGGCACGGTAGAAACCTAAGAGCTATTGCTAATTTATATTACTACACAAAGGCAGAATAGTTCCCACACCTGAATAAAAAAACACCATGCTGGCTAAGAAATACTCCGCCATAGCAAGCTTGAGAGTCTCGGAGAATCAGGTTTTTAAACTATCAGAGCTTTTCGAGTTGATAAGTAGTGGCTCACTGGATTGTGGTATTGTTTCGATACTAGAGTAATCCTAGATTTATTTCAGAGTGAAGGCAGTGACTTCTACGAAATGCTCATACCAGAGCTATGTGACCGATACCTCTATCCTTCGTCGTTGTGGATACAAGCGTACCTCCTGCCTACGGTGTTATACCGCGTTACGTCCTTGCTTCTAGTCGAAGAATTAATTCGACTTATCGCAAAAGAAACCGACATTGGACCGCAGGGAGAAGTCTCTTGGCTACCACTTGTCCCTGACCCTTATGGCGTCGATCGCGAGAAAAGTAACGGAGTTGGAGACACGGAATATACGTCTTTTCCTATGGTTAGTTTGTTTTGCACGATATGATATATTTTAAGATGTGAATCACTACGTCACAGTGTAGATAGCATTAACGGGAAAGTCGCAATTGGAAACTTGACTTAAAATAAAAAAATCCACCCAACACTAATGGGTACCGTTCCTTCGGACTTGGATTGGCGGGGTTTCCACATACGCCAATGGTCAATATGGTTTTGACGTGGTAGCAGACATTTTTAGTATGTCTAATGTCTGCTAAAACGTATGTGGAAACCCCGCCATTGGCAAAGAGAAAAAGGATCCTCTATACGTCTTAGGGTCTGATCTAGACGATTCGCTAAATCCTTCACCCTAGTGGATGGCGCTGGGCAGGCTCGTCATATTTTTGTCTCTTCAATAAAAATGTGAGGAGGCTGGCGGTTGACATTGGCCACCCCTGAATCACCACAAAATAGGTTGGCTTATATTTTTTATTTGAATTGGTAGAGAAATATTTCATACGCAGGACTACGAGGATTAGTTTTGGTGCAGGAGGTTTTGAAACTGATAGGTGACAGGAATTTACTGAATTATCAAATGCTTGGAAATATTATAACAAAAAAATGAAGACACCTTATAATATGGTGTATGAAATAGTCCTCCACCAATTGATGAGACCAAATCTTTATATTAGAAGTATTACATTAACATTCCAGTTCATATACAGTTGGAATGTAAACCAACCTATTTTGGGGTGGCCAATCCCAACGGTCAGCTTCCTCTTAAGAACTATTAAGCCAATGGATGCGTGATGTGATAATACAATAGTTTCCCTCTTTGCACATGGCACATGAGAAACTTCTTCATTCGACTCCGGCCGTGAAAGTCTTTGCAATTACATTATTTATTTGTTTAACCCACTTATGACAAAATTGACTTTGGAAAAGGCTGTTTCCAGTGTTATTGGTTTCACTAGCACATATGGGCCTTATCAAGGATGCTCGATTAGAGATGGCTGTGGGCGGCATTCTGCATGACATAGTCAGATGCATAAAGCCTGGTGCGCAAAGACGATATGAACCCGGCAGTCGAGTAAATGGGTTGGTGCAAAGCAGTCTGTTTCAGAACGAGTAAGAACACGCATCACCATGGAATAGGATTTCACTTATATATACCAAATATATCCCTAAGTCAATATATTCTGAATAAAACCCACGAAGGCACGTTAGTTAGTTGCAAGCATTTATAGACCAAGTGTTCGCAATTAAAAATTTTGACGTGAATGTCATTCTGGAAACTATACGTAGGCTGCTTTGTTTAAAGTATTGGCTTTCCTGCTTGACTTATTGTTTTGATTCCGGAGATTAGTGTTTCTTTTACTTCATCACAGCTAATAATTACTGTTTCAGGAAACCACGCATTGCAACGCTTTAAAGGAGCCCCCCTCTAAATCATTGGTTCAAAGAGAGCCTGAGATTCCGTATGTTGACATGGATAAAGTGGCTGAGTGTGACCTTCAGTATTACGTTAGTTACGCAAGGGCAAGCGTCGCAACAGTAGGCGGAGGTCAACCGGTAAGAATCAAGTTCATAACGAATGGGGAAAATTAATTAATTACATTATTCAACCTAATGTTCCAACAAACAGTTCCTGGAATATGTCATTAAATTGCTCGTATGCGATTAATATTTTATTTAAGGAAGGCAAAATATAAAATAATTGAATAATATTTCTTGCGCTTGGCATTTCCTTTTACCTTTCAAAAGTGTTAAGTTTGCCTATTTTATAGTTTTAAGGATATAAGGACTTCGATGGCATAGTAAAGTTGCAGCTTTTTCGTACTCTACGTCTCTACACATCATGCGATCGGTGACCTGTCTTAACTCAACTCAGGTATTACCTACAGAGGCGACTGAAGAGGTTATTCGGATACATTAATTGAATTGTTTGTATACGAATAATCTTTATAAAGAAAAAAGAAAAATAATAATAATGACAGTTCGGTTGAAAAAATATTTTTGGTTTTAACAATGTTTGTAGTAACTATTCTTTCAACTCGATTTTGCCAGTGTTTGATACATTAATCCTCGTCATAATTTTTGTATAGATAGATCTATGAAGTCATTTTGAAAGGTGAAGGTTTTTGTTCTTGCCACTAGTATTGTACAGCCTGCTCATACTCTTCTACTTCATTTCCCTGTTGTTCTAACGGGTTGTCATGAGTCGAAAAGCGCCTGTTGCTCGGGATTTGCGCAGCAGACAACTGTAATAAATCAGCAGTGGCAAGTTGGCTCATAGTGCAGTAATTTGCTCCATGTGTCTGACTGCTTTCCATATGGATATGAATGTAATTATTCCATTGTATTAATTTCTTAAATTCGTTCTGTTTTTCAGAAGATTGAAGACGAGGAAAATTTTCAGAAAGCCTATAAAGGGCCTGTGTTGCAGCTTCGAGTGCTCCAAATAGATTCAAAAAATGCAAAAAAGGGTCCTGAGTTAAGAGACGTTTTAGCGGTTCGTATTGTCATAGTATTTTTTTTTTACCGTTGCTAGGGTAATTTTCGACCAACGAAATGATGAAAACACCACGCATGTATAAAAGTTTGTGTGAAACTGCAGCGTTATGTTTCAGTTTTCGCCTTGTTTACCAATAGTAATGTAAAAAAGTTGATATTTTTAGTTTTAGTCCTAAAACTAAAACCTCTTTCCCCGAGGTGAAAGCCTCAAGTTAACAAACAGACTCAGTATTCAGTTTATTTTTGTCTCAAAAAGAGTATTTATACAGGCTGACGGGGTTGCTTAAAGCAGAAATGCTGAAAGCAGGCGTTGAAAACAACAACAATAGTTTTAGTCCTACAAGTCGAAGAGTAATCAATTTACAGAAAGAACAGTTGTACAACTTATCAAAAATGCATACCAATTTATTTTCTGTATCATTGATAGAACCCGAGATTCGGGGTTTCGAACATAGGTGTATATTTCGAGAAAATGGGAAAATATAGGCTTTCCCGAGTTGGCGGCGAAATATGAGGAATAGTACTAACTATGATAGCAAAGGTCTGGAAAAAATGTTGCTGTACGTAATGTGTTTTCAGCTTTCGTTTAAGCATGAAGTCAACACGTTTTGTAGAAATCATTAAAATAAGTAAATGTAACATTCGAAAATATTTTAATAAGGCCTACTTGTTGTAATAAAAAACCCAGGTAGTGGAGTGCCGAAAGCTTATTTCCTCGGCATGCAGTGACAGTCCATGAATATTTATAACAACTTTGAAAATGTGTTGTTAATAGTATATAAAAAATGTTAAAAGAAAAACTTTTACCCGCTCTCTATTATTAACTACAGGGTGTGGCAGCTTAACTTCCTCTTTTTGTAATGCGCGCCATTCGGTCGGTGGATGTCGTAGCGAAGTGTTTATGGTCTCGTTCGAGAGGTGGGACTATAAAGTTTTGTCTTAGGCCTACATAGTTTCGAAGATTTGATCACATCCGCCATTCTTGATACATTGAGTATTAGTGGAGCGCCGTAACAAAAAAAAATTGTAAAGCCTCGGAATTCAGGACGAGTCAATGAATAGTTATAAATACTTTGAAATTGTGTTGTTAATAGTACATAGAAAAATGTTAAAAAAAAATGTTTGCCCGCTCTCAAACTACAGGGTGTGGCAGTATAACTTCCTGTTTTGTAATACGCGCCATTCGGTCGGTTTATGTCGTAACGGAGTGTTAGTGGTCTCATTCAAGAGGAGGGGCTATACGGGTTTGTCCTACATAGTTTTGAAGATCAAAACATTTAGATCCCATTCTTGATACATTAAGTATATCGATCTTGACTGTTTCAAGCATAGCTGGCGTTATGTTGCTATTTTATTCCTGAATATTTTTCTTTAAATCTTGTAGGGTCCCTAAACGGTTCACATGAACAAGGGGTTTCAAAATACCCCATAGAAAACAATCAGAAGGTGACAAATCGGGAGATAGGGCCGGCCACTGCAAATCGCCCCTGATTGAGATGAGGCGTTCTGGGAAGAACTGTTCCCTCAAAGTAACGTTCTGACAAGTCTTCAATCATCATCTTTTATGGATGCGAATGTTGGTCTTCATGGAGAATTATCATCCCATGACGTCGGAGGTTGTAACATTTTTTTGTCTTACTGCACTTCACTAATACTCAATGTATCGAGAATGGGAGACGTGATCTAAATGTTTTGATCTTCAAAACTATGTAGGACAAACCTTTTTAGCCCCGCCTCTCGAACGAGACCACTAACACTCCACTACGACATCCTCCGACCGAATGGCGCGCATTGCAAAACAGGAAGTTATGCTGCCACACCCTATATTTAAAAATGGAGAGTGGGCAAAATATTTTTTTAGGATTTTTCTATATACTATTAAAAGCTCATTTTCAAAGTTTTAATAAATATTCATTGATTCATTGACTGGCCCTGAATTCCGAGGCTTTTCCTTCTTTTTTTTTGTCTTACGGCGCTCCACTAATACTCAAAGCATCGAGAATGGGGGACGTGATCTAAATGTTTTCATCTTCGAAACCATGTAGGCCTAAGACAAAACTTTATGGTCCCACCTCTCGAACGAGACCGCTAACTCTTCGCTACGACATCCACCGACCATTACAAAAAGAGGAAGTTAAGCTGCCACACCCTCTAGTTAAAAATTGAGAGCGGGCAACCAATTTTTTTTTAACATTTTTCTATATGCTATTAACAACACATTTTCAAAGTTATTATAAGTATTCATAGACTGTCCCTGGATTCCGAGGTTTTACATTTTTTTTTTTTGTCCAATTGCCCTCCACTATGACTATATTCTAAAAAGTAAATTTACTTGTATAAATTTGACTTAAACCTGAATTAAATTTGACTTTTTAGGCCGTTACTGGAAAATCAGCTGCAGACATAATTAATTTGGAGAGATTGGAGACGCTTGGTGATTCGTTCCTTAAATTTGCATCATCATTATTCCTGTTCAGAGAATTTCCAAAATTGAACGAAGGCAATCTTGTTGCAATTAAAGGCAAATTAGTAAGCAATCGCAACCTCCTCTACTGTGCACAGGCAAAAAATATAACGGACTTAATGCTGGTAAGGTATTTTTAAGATATTGTGCTATGGCGGTTATTCCACCGACATGAATAGTGATTATGGGGTTCATTTGTGGCGTCATTTTGTAGATGGCAGCACCAGTTGCAACGATATCAAAGCGTTGATTTTTCCATAAGCCTCAATACTATTTTAAAATGATTTTTAATTACGTATTATTTTAAAGTGATATTTTTCTATAAATCATGGAGAATATATATATTAAATTACATGCAGCGAAATAAGGTCCAGGCATAGTAAAAATATTATAAAAAATATTAAAAGAATTAATTAGATGCCAAGAGCTTAGTTTTCGCATTATTTCACACTGCAAGAAGAACAATCTCCAGTTTATCGTTGCATGTGACAGCAACGCTCATCACACTGCATGGGCGAGCTCCGACATCAATGAGAGGGGAGAAGATCTCCTTGACTACCTCGTTGCGAACGGGGTGTCGGTGAGTAATGTAGGTAATAAGCCAACATTTGAAAATGCTATCAGAAATGAGGTACTCGATCTCACACTCTGCAGTCCTGCAATTGAGCAGAAGATTGCTGGGTGGCATGTTTCGGATTATGCCTCACTCTCTGATCACAAACATATTATGTTTGGAATCGTGGCTAACAAACCACGGCAGGCTATGAGAAGAAACCCAAGACGCACAGACTGGAATAAATATCTAAGTCTGTTAGATAGGGAGGGTCCGAGGACACACGATCTAAATAATATAGATGAGATTGAAAATGCCTCCCTTAACCTGCATAACAAAATTAAAAATGCTTTTGAGTCTAGCTGTGCACAGGTAGCTCCGAAATCTGATGGTGATGCACCATGGTGGAATAAGGAGCTATCAAAACTGCGCAAGAAAACGAGACGGCTTTACAACAAGTGGTCAAGCAGCAGGGATTCGAATCACCATGCTGTCTACAAAACCGCTTTAGCTGAGTACTCTCGAGAGTTGCGGAAAGCAAAACGGCAGTCGTTTCGTTCATTCTGTCAAGGGATCAACGAGACACCGACTGCAGCTCGCCTGCATAAAGTTATGGCTAAGACCCATAACAACGGCATGGGTGAGCTTAAAAAAGGGGATGGCACCTACACTCAGTCAGGTACTGAGACGTTGGAGGTGCTCCTTGACACCCACTTTCCAGGCTCCAACATAGTCGGCGGTACGACGCCCACCCGCGCAGCGCGTAAACGCCCTAAGCGGGGAGCATGGAAACTGGGTCGAAAACTCTTTACAAAAGATAGGGTTACTTGGGCTATTAAGTCCTTCAAGCCCTTTAAATCTCCAGGGGGCGATGGCGTGTATCCGGCCCTCTTGCAGAAGGGGCTTCAGATTCTCATGGCGGATCTGCTAGCTCTATTTCGTGCGAGCTTTGCGTGGTCGCACATTCCCACACCCTGGAGGGAGGTGAAAGTGAGCTTCATACCAAAGGCTGGAAATCGCCCTAGTACCGAAGCTAAATCCTTTCGTCCTATCAGTCTCTCATCCTTCCTTTTGAAAACGATGGAGAAGATTATTGATAACTATATCAGAGGCGATCTGCTGATGCGGAACCCCCTGCATAAGTGTCAATTTGCTTACCAAAAAGGTAAATCAACCATCTCGGCTCTACACAGTCTAACCAGGAAACTGGAAAAGGCTCTAGAGTTCAAAGAGATAGCCCTATGCGCATTTATTGACGTAGAAGGGGCATTTTCCAACACGCCTCGTAAATCAATCATGAATGCATTAGAAAAGAGAGGCGTTGAGCCAGTCGTAGCAGACTGGATCATGACATCGCTAGAAAGCCGAATTATCTCAATGGTACTCGGCACAGACTCGATCACAGCCACGCCAGGTGAGGGCTGCCCACAAGGCGGATGCCTCTCCCCCCTCCTCTGGTCTCTGGTGGTCGACGGGCTGCTAACTGCACTAGGGCAAGATGGGTACGACGTCTGCGGCTATGCGGATGATTTGGTGATCTTGGTGCGAGGCCAGCATG
Source organism: Psococerastis gibbosa (assembly GCA_963971405.1). Classification (NCBI taxonomy): domain Eukaryota; kingdom Metazoa; phylum Arthropoda; class Insecta; order Psocodea; family Psocidae; genus Psococerastis; species Psococerastis gibbosa. The sequence goes on from OZ020484.1 coordinate 21,547,394, forward strand.
ACGCTCTTGTCTCTGAGCGAATGCAAAGGGCCTTAACCATAGCCCATAATTGGTGCCTTTCTGAAGGACTGAATATAAATCCTAAAAAAACCACCCTGGTCCCGTTCACGAGGAAGTTGAAGCTTAATATTAAAGCTCCCACCCTCAGCGGGGTGCGTTTAGCCCTCACAGATAGCACCAAATATCTTGGTGTTATCCTTGACCGGAAGCTCACATGGAGCCTGCATCTGGACCAGGCTGTAAGCAGGGCGCGAAACGCCTTATTTCTTACGAGCAGAATGGTGGGTAGAACATGGGGGCTTAAGCCGAAAGTAACGGACTGGCTATATAAGTCCATTGTGCGACCTATAATTAGCTATGCGGCGCTAATTTGGTGGCCTAGACTGCATAAGAGCAAAAAGGGAGCAAAATCTCTCACAAAACTACAGAGGCTGGCTTGCCTCGCGATCACGGGAGCATCCCGTTCGTGCCCCACGGCTGCCATGGAGGTCCTATTGAACCTACCACCACTCCCGATTTTCATCGAGAGTGAGGCGGCTAAGTGGGCCTATCGCATTAAGAAAAGCCATGGACTAAAGCCTGGCGACCTTACCGGACACTTACGCATTCTTAATGAGTGCAAGGTTCCGGAGGTTATGTTCTCAGACTCCATGGAGACAACTTTTCAATTCTCAAAGAATTTCTCGGTTATATTGGAAAGCCGGAAAAAATGGACTGACGGAGAGGTAGTCTTTCCATACGGCTCATTAAGATTTTATACTGATGGGTCAAAAATAGAAAACGGAGGTACAGGGGCGGGGGTTTATGGGCCACGACTCAACTTAGTCATCCCCATGGGATCCCAACCCACAGTCTTCCAAGCCGAAATACATGCCATACGCGCATGTGCGGCGCACTGCATTAAACGTGCTTACCGCCACAGCAAGATATTCATTATCTCCGACAGCATGGCTTCCCTACTTGCGCTGGACTCGAGTAGCTACGAGTCCAAGCAGGTGTGGGAATGTATGCTTGCACTCAACGCATTGGGAGTGACGAATAAAGTCACCCTCATGTGGGTTCCAGGACACGCCGGGATCGAAGGCAATGAAAATGCCGACGCCTTGGCGAGAGAAGGGAGCGCGCTACCCTTTATTGGGCCTGAACCCTTCTGCGCCTTCCCGAGAAACCGCCAAACCCTAGAGATTGGCCTATGGGAAGAAAAGAGAAAGGAAGCATACTGGAAGTCTGTCACAGGCCACAGACAATCCAAAATAATCCTCACTCACTCTAAGAGCTATACCGCCAAAGCACTGAACCTCAGCAAGCCTGAACTTAAGGTACTTACAGGTGCACTCACAGGACACTGCCACGTGAACTACCATTTAAAACCATTTAAAAAATTTGAATGACACCTGCCGATTCTGCAAAGAAAAGGCTGAGACTGCTGAGCATATCATCTGCTCGTGTCCGGCAGTAAAGAACAGACGGCTGCTAGCAACGTCCTCTTGGTTTCTATCACCAAGGGAGGCTTGCCAGTTGGCCCCTGGGCAGTTGTGCAGGTTTTTACGGGACCTGCTGACTGACCAGGACTAAAAGTACGGGGATTCACAATAGATCTTTAAGGTCAAAGTGAGCCAAGCTCAAGTAGCAGCATCGCCCCATTACTAATCTAAATCTAGTTTTCGCATGCAAACGGCGGCCATTTTGAATAATATGGATATCGGTTTGTCGTCAGCGAACCTAGTGACCAAAACTGTCCCTACAGAACCTCATTGACGTGGTAGCAGACATTAAAGGCAGTCTAAAAATGTCTGCTATCACGTCAATATCAGCATTATTTTCACTATTGACGTCGGTGGAATAACCGCCTATGGTAACCTTCAAATTCGGCTATCAAAAAGCTAGGGATAGTACGAAATGTATGTCAAAATTAGATTTTGTGTTATGATATTTAAACTTTTCATGTTAACCAACCTTTTAAAAAAATAATTGGTTCGAATTGGAAGTACGCCTTAGTTCAGTTTCAGTCAACCTTTTGGGCTATTTAATTTTGGCTCTATATTTTTGTCTTTCGTATCTTACACAATAATATTGAAACTTTTGTTGTGTTGCGTTCTAGGCTCACGAATTCAGTGCAGAAGGGGACTGGAATCCTCCTTTGATTGAAGTGCCTAAGGAAATTCGGGACTCCATATTGGAAATGAAGAAAGAAACACGAGTTCTCTATGAACATGTTAAGTTTTCTCGAGAGGAACGGCTTTCTGGCATTATCAGTGACCAAAACCTGCGAATGGTAGACCATTAATTTAGTGCTTTTAGTTTTGGCTGTGTTGATCACAATATAGATTGGAATTCGCTTCCCACCAAAAATTTTATATTGAATTTCCATGCCACATCTCTTATGACCAGTCATTATTGTAACAAGTTTTAAGAGTCTACAGCCCGTAAGAAATTGGCAGCACGAAATTTAATACTTGTTATTTTTTATTTAATTGACTAAGCAGGTTATTGCAGATTTGGCTGACTTAAGTTGTAGAAGACTACTTCATGCATCAAATCATTAGGTATTTTTAATTTTCGAAATTGTAGTATTTTCAAAAACACGATAATACTTTATAAACAATAACCTTTCGCGTAAAATAGATACAATGAAAAAACTACAATTTCGAAAATTAAAAATATCTTATTATATGATGCAGAAAGTAGTCTTCTACAGCTTAAATGAGCCAAATCTTCAATAACTTGCTTAGTTAATTTAAAAAAAAATAAAACGTATTCAATTTCGGGTTTCCAATTTCCTACGGGATGTGCACTCTTATGAGGATGTGGAACATAGAATATTGGGAACCCTAAACATAAACCAATAAAAATACCCTATAATATTAGTGTGTTAGTGAAATAGGTGAAATAGTCTTCTCCAACTTAAATATACCAAATTTTTAATATTGCTTAGTAAATTGAATAAAAAATATTATTTATCGAATCTTGGGGTGCCAATATTCTACGCTCCATATCCTCTTAAAAAACACTAATTTTTTTGTTCATTACAATGAAATACAAGGAAGTCACGAATAATCCATTTTTTTCGATCCCGTATTATGTCGCCAGGTCATGTGATTGCATATACTTGCATTTATAAATATCAAGTCGGCTCCACAATTTCTTAAGTTACCAAGTTAATGACGTAATTTAATGGGGATATTTTTCTTTTAGATTCGTGGACACATATTGACAGCGCTAGCAATCGACGACGATGTCCTCTGTCGTAGTGCCTTGGCAATTGTTTCTAGGAAGTGTATCAGTGACAAGTCAGTGGCAGACACCGTTGAAGCCATTTTAGGCGCTTACGTCCAGGTAATATGTTTATCTGTCAATTGTGTAGACTCCGTATGAGCCCTGTCCATCTGCGACACCCTATCATAGGGATGGTGTCAGAATCAGCCTGTTAGCCAACTGACTGTTTTTATGACATTATTTGACTTTAAGAATTAACTGATGGTCACCTATTAAAATCCTTATTTGACCAATAAAGAAGATATTAAGTATCTTAAAAATTTTATTTATAGCTTTTCTATTTATACCTTAGTATAAGGAAAGCTTTGTGACAGTTGAATGTCAACCCACACCAACTAAAAGTGCCAATGGGTATGCTTACCATAGACATTGTAACAGGCGTTGGCTCGACTTAACCAAGTACAGGAACAAATGTAGGTAATCCTTTGAAAATAATATGACGTTTTATGCAAAGCTTTGCGCCATATTTTTTTTAATCTATATACCTATATCTATATACCCACCTAATATGTAAATACATAAATGACATGAAAAAAACATAACGGGGAGTAGGTGATGCGAAGTTCACCCGGATCCACTAGTCTTCTATATTAGTTAAACTTTGTTCCAAAATAAGCCCCGTATTAATATGTTCTAAGGGGTGTACCTCTATATTCAAAATAATTAAAAAAAAAAAAAAAAAAAAAAATACTTTACCATTGTTTCAGGCATCCGGACAGATTGCGGGATTTAAAATTCTGAATTGGTTCGACATACTTCCCGCTTGTGGTGGCACTTTTGGGACTCTAATTGAGAATCAAGCCCCTTCACCCCTACTTAGTGGTTCTTCAGAACGTGATGTTTTGCACCATCTCGATAAAATCAATTACAAAACCCTGGAAGCTGAACTTGGCTATACTTTCCGGAACAAGGCTTATTTGCTTCAGGCTGTTACACACGCCACTTATTTGTTCCACAAATCCACCGAATCCTACCAGCGCCTAGAGTTGCTTGGGGATGCTGTAATTGGTAAGTCAGATGAAGTTTACGGGCGAGAAATTGAATAGCTTAACTCTAAGGTAGCAAGATTCAACTGGGTTTATCACAATGGGGTATGTGAACACAGCTATTGGGAAAATCCCAAGTCTAATACATTATAAGCAATGAGTAAGTAAATAAACAAAGTTTCCATTGTATTAATTCTCCTCAAATTTTTATCTCCTCCAATTTACCATTTTAAGTGAGTTTTCCCTGCACTTTACCCTAGGGTGGTGAATACACCTACTAAGTACATTGTACTTATCTTCCTTCCACTTGTGGGATACTTAGGTCTGAAAGTTAAATCATATCAATGGGGGATAATTCACTTTGTTTCAGATTTTCTTATTACCGCTTACATATTTCAAGAGTGCCCTCATTTGGGACCTGGCGATATGACAGCTTTACGTTCTGCGCTGGTGAATAATAATACGTTCGCCAGTCTGACGGTGCGCTATGGTCTACACAGATACTTACTGTACGCATGTCCAGCACTTGGAGATGCCATCGGTGCCTTTGAGTCATTTCAAGCTATGCGCACACATATTGTCGACGACGCAGTAAGTATAGGTTTAACCCTGTAACGGCTGTAGACCGTTATCAATATGGCGACTAGTGGGTCTGCACAAGATAAGTACAGAGTTTTGACCGGGTCCAGGTATCCGTTCTGCTATGCTGCAATTGCTGCAATATTTTTTACACTGGTACTTATCGCGTTGAAAGTTGTCTTATGGCTACCGGGAGCCCCGCAAAGGATATTACAGTTGCTGCCGTTCCAGTTAATATATTCCTATGGTTTAGCCTTCTTTAATAGTGGCCGGGGTCATCGCGGCCTATATTGTGGACTATCGTACCCTGCCGTATTTTTTTGTATTTTTTGACTGATATACTATCAATTAACACAAATTCTAAGAGTGGGCTCAGTGAATTCAAGGTCAGTCTCGCAGAAACTTGTAGAAATAACTAGTCAACAACGCCACCCACAAAAACTCTTGAGTGAGATTTCTCGCCAAATTTCAAATATTATGTACGTAATTTTCAATTTGTTACTAAATTGAGTATAAGCAACGTCTACCTTTTATTTTATCTGTAAAATCAATTTGTTGAAAATTATCTCTACTCAAATAAAAGGGTATCTACAATCGATATTTCCATTGAAATATTGTTGAAATATACAGGTATAATAATATTTAATATTGGAGATGTCCCATTTGCTCTCTTTCAATGGATCCCATTTAAAGGGGTTCGGTAGTTGGGAATCCCAGTTCCCAAATACCGGTGAGGTTGACCAGACCAGCATGGCAATTATTCACAGATTTCTTATTTTCGTTACACTTTCAGGTTTCAACACTTTTAGAAGAACGAGATTGTCAAATGGCGGAAACAGTTGAAGTTCCCAAAGCACTGGGAGACTTGTTCGAGTCCATTGCAGGTGCCATATTTCTGGATAGTGGCAACTCCCTCCAAGCTGTCTGGGAGGTCTATTACAGGCTTATGAAGACTGAACTGGGTAAGTCGAGTGCTTTTCGTTTTCCTTGCAAACTTAACTGACATGCGATTCTCGAACCACCAAAATTTCTGATTGGGCATTTTTAATGTTAATATTTTTTAAATTAAGATTTGATTTTGTTTTGCGGGTCATTAGATAGTTTGAAGTGGCCTAATGAGGAACGGCCAGCGGTTCAGTTTTTTTCTTGGTACCCTTTTTCGAATATAATGTACTGAGGAGGGTGGCCTCTTCAACTTAGTGTTTCAACTAAAGTTTCAATTTAGTGTTAAATTTGATACATGTTTTTTTGTAAAAATATATAAATTATGTACAAACAATTTAATGAATGTTGTATCGCATTAACCTCTTCAGTCCCCTTTTTAGGCTATACAGTTACAGTTACGACACGTCTCCAATCGCATGGTGTAGATGGATAGAAAATCCGTGTATTTCTCAGCAACAAAACAATAGGTGGACATAAAATTACAAGCTGTGCCCCCTCAAGCCGAAGCGTGGGAGGGTGGCTCATGAACCTATTAGAAATATTAACATTCTATGTAACATGTAAAGAAACGAAGCTGACTGTTGTCCTTGTTATACAAAACTGTGGTCAGGTACAGGTCACAGTTACACCAAAAACAAAATAAATATATACACATACTGTATATATTGTATAGTTAAGCAGACCAACGTCGTTGTTAAATTCCCGTTGTGTAGAGACTCGCACAAGTACAAACACGTGCCACCGAAGACGATAATAAATAAAGCTTTTTTGTTCAGTTAGGTCATTATGCCAACCTGTCTAACAATTTGAATCTTGTCATTGAACATCAAGTAGGGTATCTGCAGCCCGATCATGGCGATTTCGGATTATTATAATACCGGGGTTTATTCAATTGTTTTAAGCAAATGAGTGCAAAATGCGCGGGAAATTCAAATTGATAAATTAATATTTTTGGTGTGTTTTACATTTTTTTCTCCCTTAGATGTAGACACATTAATTAATATTCAATAATTTTTATTGTTTTATTTCAAAATTCTACCTGTACATATTAATGTTTATTAGTATTTCCTTCTATTATTAAACAATGTAACCATTCTATTGTATTCTAATAATTTATTAATTTGAATTTCCCGCGCATATTTTAACACCGTCACGTGACACCTTACTACTGCGGTATTAAAAAATAAACGCCGGTATTATAATAATCCCAATCGCCATGATCAGGCTGCAGATCTAAGCTGAGTGCAGTGGAAAAATGTGGCAAAATGAGAAATGAATGGACATTTTGGAACTGTACGATACTGTAAAACAATTAATTGCATCACCCTGTTGTGTCTTACTCCCAATGCATTTTCCCTATGCAGATATATACGAGGGCACATAGGGCAGTTGTGTTCGAATGCTGTACACAAAGCTACTAGGCTTCTGCGTTCTAAATTTAATGTAGAAAGGGCATCAACGTGGATAATGATTGTTTTTAATACTATAATGATTAACGAACCTTTCAGTAAGTAGGTATTTAGTTTCAGCTTCTATCTCAGCCTATTGGAAACCTCCACTCGCTCCACAATCCGTTTGTTTTAATTTTTTAAACAAGATATCGATCATAGGGCCATAAATGAGGCGTCAGTAGAAGAAATATTCGTCTTCGTTTTGATTTGTAGTACAGTATTTGGCCGTGACTAACACTAATTAGCCACAGTTTGCTTCTTTCGCCTTGTTTAACATACGGCAAGTTACGTCCAATTAGCTCATAAGAAAAAACTAGAGTTCTATGTAGGAGACATGGGACATTCGCTTCGGCGGCTATTCCACCGGCCAATTTGCTTCACTAATTCACTTGTGTTTTGAGATTTTTTGTTTGTTTTGTTTTAAGGAGACTATTATGTATTATCTATTATAAATGAAGTTATAATATGGTAGAGACTTATTAATGATGTCTGCTACCACGATTAGTGAAACACATTAGTCGGTGGAATAGCCGCCTTCACGCCAAAAAAAGGTTTTATATTTCTGGGCCATTGAAAAAACGTACCTGGTGACCCCAGGGCTCAAACAATGTTTTTGGCGCGCTTATGTACCTATCTCTCCTATAGGGGTATTCACTGTGCTGATAGAAAATGGAAAATAGAGAAATAGCTCAGCGTGAGGATACCTCCGCCAACCATAGTAATAGAAAAACCTAACCTACCTTACCTCCAAAGTTTCTTTGCCTTTGGCTATTAACTTATGAACATCTGCTGTAGTCCAACTCTTGCCACATTTTTTTTTTTTTTTTTTTTTTTAATTTCTGCCGCAGAGCTAATTTTTTAAATTAAATAAAAATAAAAAGCAGAACAACAACAAATATGGTCGTTTTCTATTCCAAAAATACAGTTTACCCAACCTAGGAGTTGGGTAAAGTGGGAAAGTTTGAAAAAACGTTTCCTTGTGGCATCATTTTTCTAACCAATTTCAAGAAGGCTAAGTGGGATAAATACAGAAGAATGTCTGATAGTGAACTGGCAAAGGTTGCACTCACTCTCCAATCCGGAAAGAAGCGCTCTAGCAATCACAGAAGCGATACTGAGATCCGCGAGAGATAGTATCCCGAGAGGTCATGTGAAAGGATACAAGCCCTTCTGGAACCCAAGGCTTGAAACCCTGAAGAAAGCCAGAAACAAAGCCAGATGTAAAGCAGAAACCTCAAGGTCACTGGTGGACTGCATAGAGCTGCGGAAAAACCAGGCGATGCTGACCCAAGCTATTAAATCAGGCAAAAGAGACGCATTTAAAAGCTTTCTGAGTAATCTCGACTTCAGAAAAGACGGAATTAAGGCTCACCGTTTTGTGACGACACTAAATAATGATGGCAATAAACTGCAACAATTGCCAATCAAGGTCAGAAACAAGGAGCTAACATCCCACAAACAAATTGCTGAAGAGCTCTTCAAGTACTACACCAACGTCAGCAACATTAAAATCGATAAACCTGCCAAACCGGCACTGCAAAAGGCCCCGCCCCCACACTGCCTAGAGGAAATAATGAATTCGATCTGCATGGACAACTTCACCATTCTAGAGCTAGAAGCGGCCCTCACACAGACCAAAAAAAAGAAGGCAGCAGGCATTGACCAACTCTTCCCTGAAATGCTCACGAACTTGGGCGAGAAAGCCAAGGAAGTTATCCTCAAGCTAATAAACCTTACATGGAACACCAGAGTGCCTAGCCAGTGGAGGAAAGGTGAAGTGATCCGTGCTCAAGAAAGGAAAAAAACCCATGTAATATCGACAGCTACCGCCCCATCACCTTAACAAGTTCACTATGCAAAGTCGCCGAAAGAATGGTACTTAACAGCCTACTGCTGGCTACCACCCACCTTAGTGCCATAGACGACGCTCAAGCTGGCTTTAGAAGACACAGAAACACCATGGATCAAGCAGTCGCCTTCACACAACACGTCAAAGACGGGTTCCATAGAAAAATGTCAACCGTGGCGGTGCTGGTCGACCTGAAAGCAGCCTATGACACGGTGTGGCGAGGGAGACTCTTACACAAGATGGCCCTGGCCGGTATCTCCGGAAAACTTTTCTCATGGATCAAGTCATTCCTGGGTGAGCGGCGCCAGCGAGTGAGATTCAAAAATAGCACCTTGAAGTTCCATCTACAGAGGCAAGGCCTAGCTCAAGGCGCCGTGATCAGCTGCCAACAGTTCAACCTAATGACCAATGATGTCCTAGACGTTATCCGAGAGATACCGGGTGTAGAAGCACTATTATACGCAGACGATTTGCTCATCTGGGCAACCAGCAGCAACATAAAAGCACTAGAGACTATTCTAAACGCAACTTTAGCAAACCTTGCAAAGTGAGCAGACAAGAACTGCCTAACAGTTAGCACAGAAAAAACTGTCTATCAGATACTTAGTCTCTCAACAAGGCAGCCGGATGTCAAACTCAGATACAAAGGAGTAGACCTGGAAAAACAAGACGTATCCAAATACCTCGGCGTTAGTATCGACAAGAAACTGTCATGGAAACCCCATATCGATAGCGCAGCAGAAAGGGCAACTAAAAGATGCCGCCTACTCAAACGACTGACCGCCACAAAATGGGGTGCCACACAAGATGTTTTGACCACCACATACAAAACGTATGTCCGCCCAATCCTGGAGTATGGCAGTGAGGTTACTATCTCGGCCAGCGCTACCACGTCGTCAAAATTGGAAACCACCCAAAATATAGCGCTAAGAACCATCACTGGTGCACCTAAATCGACCCCCATCGCAGCCATGGAAGTCCAGACCAGCATTGAGCCAATCCAGTGTCGCAGGGAAAGATCATCACTCCTGTTCTGGGAGAGGCAGAAACGGATCCTCCCCAAGAAATGGGGCAGTTACAAGAACGCGACTTCCAGATTGAAAACTCAAGTAACGCCATTAACACTTGCAGACTCCATCAAAACCAAATACAATATACTATTGGGAGAAGCCGCGCCATTCCCAGTACAACAAGAAGTCGTGCGATCGCTACCAATGGCCAATCTAGATCTCATCGGCCATGACCTCCCGAAAAACCAATCTTCTGATGTAGCCTTGAGAAAAGCCGCGCTAGAAACAATTCACACAACGTATCCAGCAACTGAGTGGCTCCATATATACTGTGACGGCTCTTCCATGCCAGGCTCGGGCAACACTGGAGCAGGTTATACATCAACTAACTTCCAAGGCTCCGTAGCTGTAGGCGCACCTCTTACGAACTACGATGGAGAGATAGCGGCCATATACGAAGCTGCCGCCCACCTAGATCACCATACTGGTCCCAAACGGAAGGTAGTCTTTTTGATCGATTGCCAGGCAGCAATGTGCGCACTTGCCACTAACAAAGCTACAGACTGCACCAAGACACTTCTCTGTCGCTCAAGACTCTCCACGCTCATAGTGGCCGGGTGGCACATCATGCTACAATGGATCCCGAGTCACGTTGGGATCGATGGAAACGAGAAGGCCGACGAATTGGCAAAGCAAGGTACGACCTTTCAGCAGCCAGCCTGCCCACAATCATACACATCCGCCAAGGCAGTAATCAACCGAGCCATCGGGACCTGGTCAAGAGCGCACTACTCCCAAGTCAGCTTAGGGAAAAGCTGGGCCAGACTGATCGACAACCCTATCCCGAGGTCACTGCCCAGGGCCGTGGCTGTCGCAGCGTTCAGAACCACCACAGGTCATGACTACCTCGCCACTCATCTGCACCGCATTGGGGTTCTCCAATCGGAAGCATGCCCCCTGTGCGACGAATCGAAGATGGATGCTGCCCACCTACCAAACTGTCCAGCCCTGGCAACCGATTCACCCCCTGAGAACGAGCTCGCGGAGACATCCCGATTATACTGGTCAGCGCGTCACCTAATGGCTAACCTGCCAAGGGTGGGCGTTGGCTAGTAAGTAAGTATTTTTCTAACCGAAGAACTGGAGTTGTATTTTTCCACTTTCCCTCAGTTTCCTATTTCCCTTGAATACTCCTTATGTATAGAACTCAAGAGAAGCCCACTAGGAAACGTCAAGCAGACTAAATAAATTTACTGGATTGAGCTGTGTTTACTCTGAGGCAAAAACCATTACGATTAAGTGCTTTCTTTCTAAGGGTCGACTTAAACTGCTGATTATATAAGATTAGTGAAGTAGTCAATTCTAAGCCCGTGATGTGACAGCTCTCAGCGCCAATTACAAAATCCCGTGGCCTGTCCCTTTCCGCCTTTAAGTTTGTTCTGCTAAATGCTTTATTTTCAGATACCTTTCCAAATAAAATTCCTCGGAATGCTATACAAATATTTTACGAAATTGCTCCACCGAAGACATTCAAACTCGAGTAAGCATTTGATATGTTTTTGGTGTGTATGGTGCTGCTGCTGCTGGTTGTTATTATGTTTGTTTGTTTGTTTTTCGTTAGATTTTCAAATGTCACTGTATATTGTCACTGAAATTAACAACATTTGGGAGTAGCACTATGTTTTAGGTGGCCATTCCACATACGTACAACGTCAATGAAAATTATGAAATTGAAGGTGGTAGCAGAATTTTTAGTATGTCTTTAATGTCTGCTACCACCTTCAATTTCATAATTTTCATTGACGATGTACGTATGTGGAATGCCCGCCTAACTAAGTTTCACTCTCGTAGTCAGTTCTTTTTCGTTTTTTTAATAGCAATTTGATTGTAGTTCGTTACTAACCTCACAAATGGCGGATGGCAAAGAATGAGTTGCTTGTACATTATTACGAAGTGTCCGTACTGTTACAAATGGCTGTTGACGTATCGCTGACTCATACAAAATTTTCAGTGAAGTTACTTCCCTAAACAAGTACTTAGTACAGTCGACGCAAGAAAGTTTCACTCTAAATATGGACTTAGTTTTTCATTGTTGTATAGTAGTGAATATGTGCTATTTACTATTATAATGTATTGAAAACCTAAATCCCAATTCAGAGTGAAACAAACTTTCTTTAACTTGCGTCGACTATACCAGCTCACTCGTGCATGGTAAATAATTATGGGTGGCATGGTAAATAACTCTCCAAATGATTTAACTTTTTTCGGTAATTTACCTATCACACAGCATTGGAACCATTTGATTTTCCAAAACGAGCGGAATATAATGCACTGAATAATGGTATATGTCATGCATTATGAACAAATCTATTTTCGTTGTTTATTGCTTCCTGCAGCCTGATCATGGCGATTGTAATACCGGTATTATAATCGCCATGATCAGGCTGCAGATGGTCGAAAGGTTCGATTTCGGGATTTCAGTGGATTTACGCATTTTGAGATGCCAGGATCCCGTTTCTACGAAATGTCGGTCTGTTTGTCGATTTCTATAAATAGGGGTAAATATAATCATCGTGAAAAGTCGAATGAGTGGTCCACTGAGGTATGCAAAATATTATTAAAAAAAAAAAAAAAAAAACACCTTGCTTGCTGGGGATTGGGGATTGGCTTAAATGTCCCATTTCAGTGGCTGTAAAAGCTGTGTGAAATACCATAATGCGTACCTACCATAGGTGTGTACCTATGAGGTTAAGGGGGGCTACAATATTTCTGTAGAAATGTTTTTTAAAAAATACACGAATTATTATTATTATTATCAAGTACGGTTCGGTTGGCATACTATTTCAGTTTTGTCATCTTTTTTAAACTCCTCTTCTATCGAAGATTGCCAATGACACTTTGGACCTTAGAGACTGCTGCTCTTGCCAAACCACTGTCTGAGGTTTTGCAACCAGGATCTTCTTCTATCTTGCCCACGATTATTATATGCAGAAGACAAGACTTTTTGTTCTACATAATATGGTGGTAGTATGTTAGTTTCCGTTTCTTAACCGTCAGCATCAACTCGACTTCTGCTCAGGACCTCAGAATTAGGGACACGATATCTCCAGGATATGGGCAGCATTCTTCTGTTTATCCACATTTCAAATACACTGATTCTGTTCTCAATAGCTTGTGTCGGCGCCCATCCTTCCTTACCATATAGGCTACTTACTTCTGAAAATGTCATTTTCCTCGGGAACAGTTGGAGTTGTAAAAATTGGAGAAATACGTCATGCCTGAACTGTTTTAAATGTCACTACCCTATTTTTTCCCTTGAAAGGGGAGACGCTGCTTAGTACAGAAAAATCCATACCAATCATTCCACTTTTATTTGTTAAACTCAAGACCTATACATTTTTTTCCGGTGTGAGACAGGAAATATGGAAAGAACATTATGATTTATGATTTTGAAATACCACATCCAACAGGCACATCATCACCTGAGCTATTTTCATATGTGGGGACAAGAAATTTTTAAGTTGAGGAAGAAATGTTGATATACCTGTCGGATGCCTACTTTTATCTTCTTATTTTTTTTATCTCTGATCAGTTTTGTTACTCTAGTTAACTCCTTAAACATACCTGATGTTGAAAAGCATAGATAGATAGGTCCCGCAGAAATTTTTTTTTTAGTAATTTTTAGTTATACTACCTATCAAGTGGCAAGCGACATATTACGTTATGTTAACATTAATAACGGCTACTGTATGTGAATTTAAAGAAAATCGTTGAAGCCGGTTTTGAGAAATAATATTTTAATCAGTTTTTTGGAGTTTTTAAGGTAAACCCCCCAAGAGTGAGTTGGCCCAAAATAAAATAAAAGTATAACCTAGGTATGATTATTGTGAACCTTCATGCCAAATTTCATTCAAACCCACCGAGTAGTTTGCCCCTTTTTTTGGTTCCTGGAACATCAAAACGTGTAAATCCACTGAAATCGACCACCACAAAGCTTTTTTTATGTTGTACAGTTAACGCATTTAAATAGGAAAGCAATAAATTCTAATTTGCGATTACAATAAAAGGGCGATGACCGTTAGTTTTGGTTATAATGTCGATAGTCGCAACTCCTGCAGTTTTTTAACGTACGGTACCTGGTATTTACATTAGAGTGCGTATTCCTCAGATTTTTTACACCGTATCTCCAAATTTTTCCCAGAAAAATGCATGCTCTGTAGTGTATGGACGCCCTGCAGGTAATGACGTACCGGGCTCATTTCAAGTTCAGATACTATGTATATTACAATGTTTTGTGCACATCACACCAAGAATCGAAAATAGGTTATGACACTATTGAAATGTGGGTGCGACAAATACATTTTTTAAACTAAAACCGGTTGTAGTCTACTCAGTCTATAATATATATACAATAGTACAACCCAAAGGCAGATTAGTTCACACGCCTCGAATATTTGAAACTCCTGTTTTTAAAGAAATAATAATAATCTTAATAAATAATACAAAGAATAATTGCTAGCAGTCGATAGAGGACATGATAAAGTATATCTGGCCACATAAACTTCAAATATAAGAAATATGGTCAGTTCAGAAAATAAATTTGTTTAATCGGTTTGTGAGGCATATTAGTAGGCGCGCTTTTACTGAATCCCCTTTTATAATCCCCTATATCCCTTTAAATAAAGGCCAAATTATATTATACTTCAAGTACGAAGAAGGTTATATTGGGCTAGAAACTTCTCAAAATGGCCCAAAGACCGCTAGAAAATAGTAATCTTGTTTCTTCAATGCCCAAAAGAATATTAATTCTGAATTGTTCATGTGTATTATATTTGAAGTTTATGTTGCTTTATCATATCCTCTATCGATTGATAGCAATTATTCTTTATAGTATTATCTAAATTATGTAAATTTTTGAGGTGTGCGAACTATTCTGCCTTTGGGTTGGTCTATTCAGTTTTGCAGTGGCCATAATTTGAGTCTTTGCTTTATTTCAGTAAGAAAGTCCTCTATGATGGATCGATAAAGACTAGAATCGAGTTAATTCTGCCGTCAGGAACCGTTCAGAGAGTATACGGATTTGGACCAAACAAATTTGAATCAAAGCGAAGTGCAGCCAAACTGGCTATTAAAGTCCTCAAAGGTACCGCTACAATTATTCGTTGACCTCTTTTGAATGTATACATTTTTTAAAAATATATTTTGTAAATACTAATGTCACTGCTTATATGTTAGCTGGGATATATTCCACGTCCACGTCCACGTCTCGTTCACCCAATTCGGCTTAAAAATTTCATAAAATTCGCGCAAAAATTTAAGCTAAGTTGCAATTTAGAATCAGAATCTGAAAAGGTTCACGAGCATTTTTCGTCCATGGAAAGTATTTTTTGTGAAGCTGTACATCCACCCTAATTTTATTATTGCGAAGCTGCAATAATTTTTTGATAGTGTAGACACCAAAAAGCTGGAAGGGATTACGAAAACCATGATTTGATGTGTCATAGGAAAATTCATTCCTTTTTCCCGCTGTTTACGCTACAGCGTGTGCACAATGCACAGGTTTGAACTATCGAACTAATGTTGACAGACTCAATGGCGGATCCACGGGGGGGGGGGGGGGGGGTCGTCATGACCCCCCTTAAATGAGTAAATTCATAAGATGCCTAGTAAAAAAAACTCAACTTTTCAACAAAAAAATTACCTTTTAAACTTACAAAAAACATGTGCCCCCCCCCCTAAATTTTCGGCTGGATCCGCCCTTGGACAGACTTCAAGATGATCTCTCCACTGGACAAAGGAAACACGACCAGCTTGACACTGAACTCTCATCTCTAGTCAGTCCCTAGAGCGTTGGCTCAAATACCAAATGGACTTCAAAATTTGTTGTTTGGCTCTGGATAGGACTAGGGGTAGCTCAGAAATGCATCATGTATCAAAATCATGTAATCAAAATTTATCGTAGTCTTGGCAGTTTAATTCCACACAGTAAACATTTGCATGTAAACTTCTACAATAGGTACTGGTGTATAGTACCCGTACAATGTGTACCATGTGATTGTCTATATACCAGTATTGTTTATAATGCTTTTATTCTTTTTATACAACAATCTCGGTGCATAACAATAAAAAAATTAAAAAAAACCTTAATCATTATTAGGACTGACCGACTGAGCAATGAGCATCTGTTTGAACTACAATACTAAGGGTGGATTGCTCCAATAACAATTTCCAGTACTGTTGTGTAATGCATATACCATATATAAAAAAACAGTCTTTTAAATATATTCTAAAAAATGGCGTACATATTAAATTAGGCCGGTACTCCACAGGTCAATTTTCCCGTCAAATGTGATTAAAAAGAGTCTGCTACCATATTATAACTTATTTTATAATAGATAAGTTAAGTATCTACTGTACATAATTGTCTCCTTAAATTAAGTTATAATATGGTAGCAGACTCTTTTTAATCACATTTGACGGGAAAATTGATCAGTGGAATACCCGCCATAAGCACACCATTATTTTTTATACCTTCTAAAGCTTTGTCGGCAGTGCAAAATACGTAATTTTTAAGAAAAATAAGTATGCTACTATATTACAAAATTGAGGTAGGGGCGAGAATGGTTTCCAGGAGTTTGTTTATATTAAAAACAATTGCGGCTGCAGCATTTGATTGCCTATCAATGGACGCACTTAAGGTGGGCTCAGACTAGCTCCCATACTGGGTAAAGTTGAGCTTCTGCCTGTTACTATGTCAATGGTAAGCATGTCTGAGCTTGCCCATTGGCACTTGTATATGGTGTGGGTTAACCAGGAGTAAACCACATTACCAATAATGTCCGAAAACCGATGGGGTCGTTGGCAAAGCAAGGTCCATTAAAAACCCTTCATTAATAAAATAATAAGGGGCGCTCGAATGTTCACCCAATCATAGTCGAAACTGTAAATTGGCCTATTAGACGCCGTGACGGATTATCGCAGCGTTATTGAGAAAATCATCACCAGAAATAACTCTACAGGGAACCCTTATAGTTATTAGCCCTAATTTTGCGATGAAGAAGTTTGCGTAGGCTACCTAAGGGCTTTTGGTCCAGATTAAGTGGATGCACTCGGTGCAAGCTGCCCCCGATCACCATGGCGACAGCCCGGTGCTCCGCGCCGTCGCTTTGTCGCCCAGCATTGGGCAGACCTCTGATTCCGCTGCCGGTGATCAATAGCAACGTATTCGGACCCATCCCGCGGCCGCGACAACTTTCCGCCCCTGCCGCGGTACCATGTTATAGTGACTGACTGGAGGATGGACCTCTGACGTTAGATCTGGTGTCAAACGCAGGTAAGTGGTCCATCCATCTCCCAGCGTACCCCCGCCCTTTCACGCCTCATCCACCTCCTCTGTGTCTTCTCTTGTTTACCCACTGCCCAAGTGACATGTCTCCGTAATGTATCGGTTGCACCTTTAATTACCTCTTCAAGTTTATAGTTGGTAGACGACGACTAAATGGAAGCTTTATGGATATTTGTGTTATGTACCTTAACAAATACATTCCGTGGCGGCTAGCCTGCTTCTTGCCTACACCGCTAATAATTAGAGCCTAACGTTTTTCTTTTTTTTTTAATGCGTCCTCTAAACGAGGAGTGAAACACAGGAAGCGGAAAATCCGCCTTCTAATCAATTTTACTGCGCCTTTTCACCCATGTTCTACGCTTCCGAAAGAGTGTTTTCAAATTTTAATTGGTTGAATGCATGGATATGCCTTACCTAATATGTAGGCCTATATACAGTATAAGTTAATAATACCAAGTAATTAGTTTTTTTCAATGTGTACCAAATTCACGACAAGGTTTCGTGTCATTCTTGCTGTTACCCAAATCAATTCTCTTCTTTTTTGTCTCTTTTGTAGCCAGGTGATGGGAATTTGAACAATAATGTAATGTAGGGATGCTGTAGCTCAGTAGCTGTCAAGTTTTTAATGTGATGAATTTTCCTGCTATAAAATCGTTCCAAAGAGCCTAAATAGAGGCTCAGGGTGTCATTGCACTCTGTAGGCTAAGTGAAATAATAAAATTGTAAAATTAGTCGCTGTTAGATGGTTGAAGCTGGCGATGTAAACCTTTATATCATGACATGTTGTCTTAAGAAAACGTTTTTTATACTGTCCACCTTGATCTCTTTCCTACCATACCTACAGTATATCAGGACATGAAGAGCAGTGGTACCTACGGACACCGACTTTAACGAGAAAGGTTGTTGGTTTGAGTCCCACACTTTGCCCCCCCCCCCCCCATATGTACTGTACGCCACTGATAAACCATGTTAAAACCTATTAGCTGCAGGCATTAGCTGGGCTACAATAACATTATTCATTTGTCTGCAGCCCGTTCATGGCGATTTGGGATTATTATAATACCGCCTACCGGGGTTTACATTTTATTGCCGCAGCATAGTAAGGTGTCACATGACTGTGTTAAAATATGCGCGCGGAATTCAAAGTAATAAATTATTAGAATACAAGAGTATGGTTGCATTGAATTGAAGGAAATACTAATAAACATTAAAATGTACCGGTAGAATTTTGAAATATAATAAGAATTTTAATTGCCGTAATGTGTCTAAAAATTGAAAACTCACCAAAAATATTAATTTATCAATTTGCATTTCCCGCGCATTGTACATGCATTTGTTTAAAACAATTGAGTAAACCCCGGTATTTTAATAATCCCAGAAATAATGATCGATAGTTTTTTTGGAAGATTTACATATTTTGATGCCTCTAAGCCACAAATGGCGGGGGTCAATGCCGCGTCTTTCCAGGGCCACAACCGGTCAATATGGCTCCGTAATTTCACATGAAGGAACCTACACATTTGGGACCACTCACAAAATAACCCCCAATTTGGTGGCAAATTATTCCCGAAAATAAAAACTGCATTTGTTGTCTTGGTATAAATGTGAAACGGCTAGTTCAACAATCATGAAATTGTCAAGTGCAGTAGTTGTATATCTTAAAAAAATAACCAGTAGTCTATTACCTACAGCAACCTATGAAAAAGGGTAACTTGTAATGCAATATTTACCAAATATGTTGCATAATTGGTAGTAGAATGCTCGAAAAAACCTAAGCTAATTGGAGAATATAAAACATGGGAGTGGTTGCCCCAATTCCGATCAAATACAATACAGACTATAAAACGTTAAGTTACGATACATTTTCGAACTAAGAACATTAATAAAGAATTTTGAAACGATGTATAATAGCCCAGGCCTATATAGAAGATAAATTTATGTTAAATTGCATTTGTATTCACACGAAGAGTTTTTTTTTCCTAATGCGCGGTTTCCAACGTCCTCTAAGTGCAAAATACACATACGGTGATGTGGTAGCAGATATCATTAATAAAGGCGGGGTTTCCATCGACCTCTCATTGCAGAATGCAAATGACATTGACGGAAATTTTTGTTTTACTCTATGCCATAGTTAAAATTGATCAATGATCATAGAGTAAAATCAAAATCACAAACAAACAAACTAAAATTAAAAAATGACTTCATGAGATATGTTAAGTACAAAAATTTTAATAGATTTTTATAAAAAGAAAAATTCAAATTTCCGTCAATGTCATTTGCATTCTGCAACGAGAGGTCGGTGGAAACCTCGCCTTTATTAATGATATCTGCTACCACGTCACCGTATGTGTATTTTGCACTTAGAGGTCGGTGGAAACCGCGCCTCGCTATATCCACAAAATCATTTTTCAGGTGTGAATGCGCCAATGCTTGTGACAGAACCTAACCCGGATCCTATCCCTGAATCGCAACCTTTAGGACCCTCCAAACGACTACGGCTTTCAAAGTTTTTCTCATTGCACTAATTTAACGACGGACACAATGTTTTAGTTCTTTCTGTTATTATGGTGAAGTGAGGGTTTACATTTAACCTAACCTAACCAAACCTAACATGTTTGTACTGTATTGTTTAATGACGTAATTAAAAATTGTTTTATATGAATTGATTCTGGTCTCATTAATGGAGCTTCTTCAGACTAGAGCTCTCAAAAAGATAAGCTTGCTGTTTCGTTCTGTATTGACACAGGGCATAGTGCTTTCTTTCGAGGAAGCTGAAACATTTCTCATGAATAGAAAACACTCCCCCCCCCCCCATGTGAACACCGGTGCAACAGCAATCTTTTTTTTTATTATTCTTTAAAGGACGCTGCTGAACAGAATCATTTTCAAGCTTACTCATATAGGCTCGCGCCATTGGTCATAGAAAGAAACGTCAGCAATAGATTTATAGCAAATTTTACGGCCTTCAATTTGGAACAGGTCAATTTTTTTTTATTTCGAGTTACAGCCAGAAATCCGCGGAGAGACATCATTTTTCTTCACTTTCTTTGCTTTTTTATCAATGTTCCTCTTCGTAATTTTGGTTGAAAATGACTGAATCAGATTCAGTACCCCAAAAACACTGAAAAACGAAAACTATTTCGAGGCCAACGGAACTTTTAACAAAACTGAACATGTTTACTGGACTATATGAGCATGTATGCAAAAAGCGATTGTCACTTGAAACTGTAAGTGCAGAAGAGACAAAAAACCTTTTAAAATCTAAATGCTTAGCTACCTTACATGGGATGTAATATTTTAATTCTTATTCTTTGATAATATAGGAATCGCATTAGACTGTTTATTACATTTTGTGTAACGCTCAATGCGACGATTCCAATGATACGGTAGGCCTACTACCTTCGCAACTCAAAAATTATTTTTTTGTGACAAATCACTTAATTGCATTCATGCTTCTAGGCTAATACTATCACTTCACTCACTTTTTTCCTTGACCGGTAACCCCGGACAAGGTGCATATATTGAGAACAACAATTTGTTATTAATCAGCATTATCACGCTCAAGCTTCCGCTTATCGAGCGATCATAGTGCAGTGGCTCTGCAAGATATAAATATAATTAATAATAATTAATAATAATAAACCATTATATAGTACTCACTCTAGCTTTCTGCAATGAGTGAGATCCTTCTGAACTCTGAAGGATGTATTTATATATATTTATTCTTTATACTATTATATATTATTATATATTGATGTAAAATTATATGTATAATGAAATGGCTAATAGTCTGTATTTAAAATTAAGTATTTTTTTAATTCTTTTTTTATTTTCCCTATTTTGTTCAATTCTTTTAGTTTAAGTGGCAATTTGTTAAATATCTCTGGTAAAACTGTTTCATTGAGGCGTCTGCCGTACTTATTATGTGTTATAGGAATATTTTGTCTCAATGTGTCTACGTTTCTCAGTTGCCTCTTATTCTGTGTGTTTCCAACAATTTTGCTTAAATACATAAAATAGTTATTCTTTATTATAAGATATTTGTACAGTTTTCCTATTGGTAGTATATCTAGAAATCTGTATTTTTCGTCTATATTTTTAAATTTTTTGTTTAATTTATTAGATAGCATGTTTTTTACTATTTTATTTTGCATTTTTTGTATTTTTGTGAAATAGCTGTTGTTATCTCTCCCCCAAGTTTGTATTCCATAATTTAATACCGATTCTATTAGTGCATGGTAAATCATTTTTAGGGTTTTTAGCGGAAGGCAATATTTTAATTTTTGTATGGCACAACACCCGGACCTCATTTTTTTGTATATACAATCAATTTGATTCTGCCATGTTAGTCTACTGTCCAATATCAACCCAAGGTATTTATGCTCCTCCTTAATCTCTATTTCTTCTACACAGTCACAGTTTTTTGAGTTTGTTTGGTGAAGACAGTGATGAGTGTGGAAAATAAATTTTTTCCTCTTATAAACCGGTCCCCTGTTTCGCATGTGAACAATTTTTGTTTTATTGCAGTTTATCGTGACACCCACATCGTGTGTTAGTTTCTGTAGTTTTCTTATTATTTTGTTCAGTTCTTTTGATGCTTCTTCTGCGCTGTCATTTACTATTACTATGGCAATGTCATCAGCAAACATAAATAATTCTGCTCCTAGAAGTTTTGGTATTGAGTTGGTTGTAAGTATATACAATAGGGGTCCGATTTTACTACCCTGGGCCACACCGGACTCCCAAGCTTTCAGTTTTCCAGTTTTTTCATTCAGGCGCACCGTCGCTTTTCTATTTCTTAAATAATCTTGAAACCATTCAAGTTCAATCCCCTTCACTCCTATTTCACTTAAGCTTGTAATTATGTTATTATGGGGAAGGACGTCAAAGGCCTTCGAAAAATCTACAAACAAGACGAATGCTTGCTTATTTGAATGTAATGCTTTGTTAATGTACTCAGTAAAATCGCTTAGACACATCTCCGCACTTTTTTTTCTTTGAAACCCATATTGGTTGGGAGTAATAATTTTATTGCGGTCTATGTAGGACGTTAATTGGTTATGCACAACTTGTTCTAGGACTTTTTCTGCTAAGCTTAGTAAGCTGATTGGTCTATAATTTTTTATGTCGTTATGCTTTCCGGATTTGTAAATTGGACGAATTGCGGAAATTTTCATTATGTCTGGCACTTTGCCATGTTCTAGGGATCCGTGTATTATTTTATAGATTAGTTTTATCAATATTTTATGACTTTTTAAATCCCTTACTCTTAGTTGGTCAATTCCTGGCGAATTGTTATTTTTTAATTTTAATATTATTTTATTTATATCCTCCTCGGTTACTTGGCTAAATTTAAATACGTCTGTTGTGTCTTGCTGCCTGCTGGGGGTAAATACGTTTGAAATTTTTTTATTGCATTTTACAGTTACTAATTTTATTTCACGTATAAATGTGTCCAGAAATTCGTTGGACAACTCTGTCATGTCTACATTTTGCTTATTTTTATAAAAATATTTCATGATGTCCTCAATGGTGTTTGTCTCTTTTCTGCCGGTTATTTCGGCAATCATTTGCCATGTTTTTTTTATATCGTTTTTTATTATTTTAAATTTTTGGTGTACGTGTTGTAGTTTTGCTGAGTGTATCATTTTATTAATTTTGTTCCTTTGTTTTACATAATCTTTCTTAGAACTTTCTGTTCTTCTATGCTTCCATATTTTGAATAAATCATCTCGGATTCTGATCTGACTTTTAATTGTTTGTGTTATCCATGTTGTATCAGGTGTTTTACTAGTCATTATTAGGCTATTTGCAGCCCTGTGATAAATAACTCGCATTTTATTTATTAACGTATTGTATATTTCGTTTTCATTTTCTTTATTAAGTATGTTATTCCAATTTTCCTCTTTTATGAGTTTGTTCAGTACACTCTCATCATAACGTAATTTCTTGGCACTACGATGCTTTAACTTATCGTGACATTTCGCTTCTATCTCAATGAGTATTGGATAGTGGTCCGAAATTTTAGTTTGAATGACCTTTGCGTTTTTAAGCTTTTGGTTTTTTATAAAGCAATGATCAAGACAACTTCTTTTTAGTTCTACTCCTTTATAATGTTCCCTTGTTACTTTATTTATGCATTGTTCAAAACCGTCGCTTATCATAATATTTAGATAATCCTCTACGTCTCGGCTTCTTTTCATTAAATTTATATTTATGTCTCCTATTATTATAACCTTGCTTGTTTTTATTTTATTTTCTATCACTTCATTTAGGTCTTCCAAAAAGTTACTTATCGATTTATGTAATCTGTAAATTAGAATTAATGTTATTTTTGAGTTTCCACAGTGGATTTCGACCATTAAAATTTCCATAGAATTGTACCTCAGTGATTCATTTACTCTTTGGGAACCGAAACTTTCTTTTAAAAATAGCATTAGCCCCCCACCCTTAACATCAGGTGGTCTACAGTAGTGAAATCTGTCATATCCCCCCATCTTGTAAAACTGTACCTCTTCCTCTTTCGCGAACGTTTCACATAAACATATTATATCGGGTTTAATTTCATTATTTAATATTTGCAGCTCGGCAAAGTGCTTTCTAATTGATGCTATGTTGAGATGAAAAATTTTTATAGTATTTTGTGTGGTGGTTGTTATATTACTCTCACATTTATATTTATATTTTGCAGTGCCATTGCCATTCCTACATGAGGGTAAATAAAGTTGATTTTCTTCTCTTTTCCTTCTTTTAATCATCTTCTTCTGCTATATCTTCTTGAGATCTTCTCCATTTCTTATGCGGTGCACGCGACTGTTTTCTTCTTTTCTTATGTATATTTTGCCTTCCTTCGTCCACACAAACTTAAACCCTTCATTTCTTGCCTTTTCTTTGGCCTGGAATAATAATTGCTTGCTCGATTTGGTTAAACTTTCATTTATGTATATCTTGTTCTTGTTACCGTTTCCTAGCAGCATGTCTTCTGTGATCATTAATTTTCTTTTTTTCTCTATTACTTCATTTCTTTTTTTCTTTGATAAAAATTCAATGATTATTGGGCCAGGTTTGTCGGCATTTCTTGCTGGGATTCTGTAAAGTGTCTCAATGTCATTTCCTTCGATATTGGTCCCTATGACCGATCCAACTTTTTTTATGTATTTTTCGAGGTCTTCCTTGTTTTCGTTTTCCTTGTTTGGTATATTGTGTATTTCTATACACTTACTCTGGTAGTGTTGTTGTATATTACTTATCTCTTCTTTCAATTCGAAAATTATCTTATCTTTTCGTACAGAGCCGTCTCGAGTGTTTGGACGGTTTTCGTAAGTGACTCCAATAGTTTATTGGTTTTCGTATTACCTGCTAGGAGTTCATCAAGTTTTTTTTCTAATTTTGACATCTTCCCACTGGATCTGGATTCTGTACCTCCACTTTCAATTTCCATGTCATCTTCACTTTCTGAGCCTTCTGATTCGGTTTCCTGTTTTCTATTGGTTTTCTTTTGCTCACGGCAGCCTGTGCAGATCCATTTCTTTTTTTCAGCTTAAGACTTACTTTTGTATGTTCTTGCCGATAGATTGCTACATTCCAGATGAAAACTGCCCTGGCAACTCCCATGACATTTAACTTTAATTGAGTTGTTTGATATGTTTTCATCACATTTTATACATTTCACGCCCATTACTGCACTTAGTTGCTTACGCAACTTAAGCTATTTCAGTGACGTTACTGTGTGTTGGGACTGGGATTAATAATAATAATAATAATAATAATAATTAAATCATTAAAATCTATACAAGTTACGAGAGTCTATATAAACTAACTCGAATCCATCGATCATTATATAGGTATAAGCTCTCAATATACTAAAATTCTTTTAACTGCCCGTTTTGGACATTTTATTGGTAAAAAAACTATAAAGTACCTACTAGTGCTGAACGAAAACTCTGTCTGTTAGTAGGTCTGTTAGCCTACCCTATATAGCTATTGATTCGCTGTTAAGGCAGCCCATAAACTCCAAACAGAGAAAACGGCTTTCTAGAGATAATGGAATTGGTTCAGAGTAAAAAACAAAGTGACTCTAGTGGGTGTGGGAGGCGTGAGGGGGGGGGGGCAGTTTGGGCGCGGACCCTACTTTATTATTACTTCTTCAATATTTCTGATTTGTGAAATTGAACCTGGCCATTGGCTATTGCTTGTGAAAAAAATTCCTTTTGGCTCTGGCCGATTTTAGGTGTAGGGAGATTTCATGCAAGCGCAGACCCCGCTTCACCAATATTACCGTAACTGAGATATGATTTTTTTAAGGTTTTGATCGGTCGCCATCTTAAAACAAAATAGCGGGCGGATCTAACTGGTTAACGAACTCGATCAAGACATTTGTATGATTAATTTTTGTACCAAGGTTCATCAAAATAAGATATTATTATAATACCGATATCCAGGCGCGGATCTAGAATGAGACCAAGGAGGGGGCTAAGTGAATTTATTTTTGAAAAATAATTAATTAATTATTTATTATATTAATTAATACAATGTAGCACAAGGGGGACCCGGGGGCCCCCCCCGGGAGAAAATTTGTGAAAAATAGGCCTGGAATAGTGGGTTTTTATGCATTTTGAGGCACCTAATGGAGGGGGGGGGGGCTATAGTCCCCCCCGTAGATCCGCACCTGCCGGTATCTACGGAACTTACGGTGTTTCCTAAAATCTATGTCGATTTTTAACGGAGGGTGGTTTTAGGCTCAGGGGGTTATGAAGAAACTTTCCGGAAGTTGAGCGGAGTTGAACATCGGGCGAGTGGAAATAGGTTAGGTAAAACGCGTGAGTGAGTCCTAAACCGTTACACTCTTATATTAGATAGTATAGAAATATATCTAATTACAAAGGCTTTCACAGCCGGAGTTAAGTGAATAAAGTGATGAATCAGTAGAATCCGAGAGGATAGGCCGTGGTCGTTCTGAAAGCTCAACAGAAACTGTTATACGAGATACAATCTTAGGAGTCTACGCAGTTCCACTTTAGATGTTGACGCAACGTTTGGAAGTATGCTTTCAGACGACCACAGCCTCTCATCCCCGATTCGACTGATTCATCACTTAGTATAGAAAAAATAATATATTGAAGGAAGGGTGGTTTTAGGCTCAGGGGGTCATGAAATGAAAAATTGTGAAGAAATTTTCCAGACTTGGTCGCCGGCTCAAAATGGGATGAATCTCCCTATAATGTTTCCTTTGTGATGTAATCATACTTCGATGGCCAGGTGGTAACGTGCTTGCACTTGTGCGAGTCTGTACACGCCATGCAATCGGAGACGTGTCGTACTCATCACGGGTAATAACCTACAGAGGCGACTGAAAAGGTCAATCGGATACATTCATTAAATTGTTTGTATGCGATTTATCTTTAAAAAAAAAAAGAAAAAAAAATTGGATGACCTCACAATAACATGAAGTATATATCCATTTCAATTAAGAAATCGTACCCATTCAGTACGCCCGCTTGTGGCACATAAAATTACCAGACTAATTCCCTTCCCCTTAATATAGGCTACTTGACAATTTTAGGAAACGTAGTTTAATACATTAATAGCCTAGATTTATTTTAACCCATTTAAAAAAAAAAGCTTTTTCTTAAAACGTTATTTATTTTAGTATTCATATAGTATAGTCAATTTAAGTTTGATTGTTTAACAAGCGGGTCACGGGGCATTTGAATGTGACGTCATTTGTGATGCTGCGGGGGCGGCTGTTGGTACACCACCTTATGATGACGATAGGACTGTGACGTCATTTTCATGTTACCCATATGTCTGTTGGCGTTTTGACTCACGTAGGTAAAAACACAACACACACAATTATTTAGTTATATTTTAAATTTTTGTTCATATGCAAAAAACAATATTGTATTATTATTGTTAACCTTTAAGCTACCTCAGCAATCTAGCTTATTACATATTTTATTGTTTCAACTGTGAAGTAGCCTATTGCGATAGATGAATTTTTATAAGCTTATCCTATATATGCCTAGATACGTTTATAGCTAGGCTATTAACAAATAATTCATTGTATTCAGAGGCAGCCCATACATATATATATATATGCCATTGCAAGTAGCCCACATAAAAAGCCAACAGCAATTTCAAAATTCGTTAAATCGAAGCTACGTCGTGGAAAGCTCATACCTTTTAAAATAGATTTGAGCGAAAGTCCTGACTCTTGTATTTCATAAAATAAACACCTCACACATGTTTCTTTAAAACCATCAAAAGTTTATTTTTATATGTCAATTAATTTATTAATTTATTTTTATTTTTTTTTTTATTGTAAAAACTATAGGCATGTAGTATGCAGTTTAAAAACAAAATACGGCTTTAGAAAAATAAAAAAAACATTGGCCAATTTATATTTATATATATAGTATATATAAGTTACTATATATATAAATTTTTTAAATCTCTTAGGCTATGTCCATGTTCTTTTTTTAATAACTTATGCAACCTTTAAATTGTACCCATTTCTTGGTGCAACCAAGTGAGACTGGAAAAAACGGAAATTTCTATTAACAATCCGAATTCAAGGGGACATAAAATGAAGAAAAAAATTCCGATGGATGAAAAAAACTGTAAAATAAATACAGACTATTTTACTTATGTACATACCGTACACTGAACAATAAACTAATCGCATTGAAAATGAGTTCAAGACTTCTTGTAAGATGCAAAGCTCGCTTGAATAGCATCTTATCTTACGTGCAGTATATATAAGATGCTGTCAACAGTAATAATATGTCCAAAGCTTCGACCACAGCCTTCTTTAAACTCAAGTTTTGTTGATGTAAGGCGCGCAACTCTGAAAATGAGAAAGATAAGTTAGAAGAAATATTGGCTGGCATTTTGATTAATTACAGTGGAGTCTAATCGAGACGATGAGGTCTGTTCATCTATTGCTCACTTCCAGTTGGAAGCCAACCCTAAAAACTCGTTCATTCTTGAATCGTCCCTTGGGCGGCAATCAATCTTTAAGCGGCTTTTTTACTTTCCGAATCAATTTATTTTATCAGAAAGCAGTTTTCGTTGTGCCTATTTAATAAAACAGCTGCGCGAAAATACTTTTATTGAAAAAATAACTTATATACAGTATACTTTGACTTCTGATTTATTAAAATCGATTAATTGTATTGAACCGTGGGTCGCGCTAAGCAGCAAAGCGTAACTTTTCTACACAGGTTTAAAACCACTCACGAAGTACAATAGTCTTTCTCTGTGATAGTCCCCATACAATAATCAATATGGATTTGATCAAAGACTAATAAGACTATATAAAGTCCGGTAAGCCGTCAATTATTATAGCTGATGACTTTGACCTCACGACTATATAATTGCCGGAAATTGCCAGCTTACTTAAAGGTTTATTGGACTTTATTCGAATACGGAGCCTTTGTAAAGAATAATCAGACGTTTTGCATTGCCGCTGCCCCATTACACGGAGTTACCGTCGTTTGTTGGAATACGTCCAGACTTGCTGATTTTTTTTTACCAGTTTACATTAATTGGAATACAATCAAGGCCAACGTGATTGAATTCCATTAACTGCAAGATGTCCCTCACTATTGAAGCCATAGCATTCTTTTTTTTAGGCATAAGTGGTAATATTCAAGAATAAGGCTATGCCGTACAACGCATGGCCGCTATTGGACACCATAAAATACTTGAAAACTTAAGTGACCCAATTCTGATGGGACGAAATATTCTGTGTGTTGCGATAGGCCAGGAACACGCTATACGCTGCCACAATCTTCCATTTTAATCTAACATATATATCCATGGTTTGTTGTAATCGCCGGAAATCGAATCACGCATCACGTGACACTACATCCCCTATCCAGTGCATGACATAACTGGCAGACGTGACTGAAAGCGTCTAGAAATCGACGTGTGCTTACTTTGCGGCTGCGGCTAACTTGGTAGTGTGCACAGCGTTGGCAGGGGGATATGGTGGGACATGATAACGCGCTGAGACTTTACGTGCGTGTCGAGTCCTGGTCACCTCCGATTTAATCGTGTGACTTTACCATGTTCCCCAAGTGGTTCGGAATCCACTATAATCAGGAGGTCCTCCCTGTCAGTCAACTCCCCTTCTCCCCGAGGTGAAGGAGTCTGCCCTTAGGGTGCCTCAAGTTAACAAACAGACTCACTCCCCCCCGCCAGGCTGACAGGGTTGCTTAAAGCAGAAATGCTGAAAGTAGGCGTTTGAAACAACGACATTTTGAAATGCTGAAATGTGTGTATTTAATAAAGATTGAATCTTAATAGTAGGCACCCATGCCAACAGCTTCCTGCTGAATACGGTATACTTCATCAAAATCATTTACTTATTCTCTGTTGAATTGGCGAAAAAATGGTCCCTACCCTCTAGAGAGGGAAAATCCACAAAAAATGAACGCAATGGCCTTTTGTCCAAAATATCTAATCGAGAAAGTATGTTACAGTACACATTGTAGGTAGACCTAATGTATACTTTTTGGTGCTACATGGCATAGGAAAGATTTTCGTTCTTCGCATGGAAAGTGTAAGTTTTCAAGGCTGTAGACCAGGGACACTGGCGTGAAATGGGGGGGGGGGGGGGTCCTGGGGGCTGCTTGCTAAATGCGTAAAACCTCACTATTTTGGGTCTATAATTTTTTTTCTCCCGGGTATATAACATACAGTATGTATTGGTTACTTATACTTGGAAGTTGAATGCATAGGCTCCACTGTTTAGCAAAATTCTCCCGCCCAATCCCAGAGAAATTTCAATATTCGTGCCTTATACCACCAGTCAAAACAGGTTCAGCAATTTGACCGTCTTGAATATAGAGAATGAGACAACTAGGTCACTGGGCGTGTCAGAACTTCTTAAAAAATGTAATTAGGAGATTAAAAACAAACAATATTTAAATTTTTAAAATTTCAAAAACAGGCGGCAAGTTTACTTTTTAATTTTTTTGTCTTACAGCAGCTGCCTGATCGTGGCGATTATAATACCGGTATTTATTTAATCCCCTGGTATTAAAAATGTAAACAAACAAATTTTGAATAGCACTTTCCATTATAAAATTCTCTTTTTGCTTTCCAATTTATACGTAGTATAAGGAAAGCATTGTGATGGTCGAAATTTTCGATTCCGAGATTTCAAAGGATTTACACGTTTTGAGATCCCAGGAACCCAGAAATAAGTGGTTTTTACGAAATGTCTGCCTGTCGCTCTGTCTGTCTGTCTGTCTGTCTGTCTGTCTGTTCATCGATTTCCGGGCAAACGACTCAGTCGATTTTGATGAAATTTGACATGTAGGTTTACAAAAATAATACCTCGGGTTCGTTTTTTTTTTTTTTTTTTTGCCAACTCAATTTGGGGGGGTTTTATTCTCAAAAAACTCCAAAAAACGTCTAAAAAATTATTTCTCAAAAACGGCTCCAACGATTTCTTTTAAATTCACATATATTGTATTCGTTATTAATGTTAACGAAATGCGGGGGGTCGCTTGCCCCTTGATAGGTTGCTTCTGAGGGTAAAAAAATAAAAATAACTAAATTTTAATGAAAAATAACTAAAAAATCATTTTTCTGCGAAACCTTTCTATCGATGATTTCTACCTTCAGGCATGTTTTAGGTGTTAAATTGAGTAACGAAACCGGACAGGTTGCTTTCCCAAAAAACTATTTGGTTTTGTGCAAAAAATGATTTTTTGAAGAAATGATAGAAAATTTGCGCTCAAATGCTTTGCGTGTCCTGCCATTATTGCTGTGTGATAATGTGTTGGTCTGACCTATCTAGAATTTATCTCACCTCCGGTGACGTCAGGTGGACAATCCCCCCCCCCCCCGAGATATCACAAATCTAACCATAGGAAAATTATTTACCATGAAATTACTCAATTTCTCTATCTACTAATGTTGATAAATTGGAAAGCATGTTCGAGTAAACTCGGACCAGTTGTTTACATTTTTAATACCAGGGGATTAAATAAATACCAGTATCATAATCGCCATGATCAGGCTGCTGAAGTTCAATAGTATAGTGTATATACCTAATGTATTTCATATACAGTACATTAAAAAAATTCATATAATTGACTAGGCAGACTTCAGCAGACTTGGGGTCCTAAAGCCCCCCCCCCAAAAAAAATATTTTGGGAATTTCCACCAATGGCCAGGGAATAAAGTTACCAAATAAAGCAAGGCAACCTGTGGCTAGATGTAGCAACAATGCGGAGAACAAAATGTAATGTCAGTGCAAATTAATTTACTTAACACGGTCTTTGATTTTCAATCCCAAACGCAATCAATGGTGGTATATATGGCGCACTGGCACGAATGTAATCAATTACGTTACGTGTACTTTTGCCCGTTGTCGCACATCAGACGGAAGGGGACGGGGCCAGGGGCGCCAAGTTCGGGGGGGGGGGGGGGGCATGTACTTTTTTTTTGCCCCACCCGGAAAATATGCTTAATGCCCTCTCCGTAAATTTTCGATTAACGTCAAAGATTGCTTTGCTTCAAACATAACTTCAGGCCTATTCCCGCTGCATTTTATTAGAAACTAGGTAGCTATTTTAATGTCTAAATAAATTTGGCCGAATTGCATCTGCCTATTCGGGGACATTCCCATTTCGCCCTAACCAACAACACGTCTTATCATCAGTTCCCAAGGCCGTGCCCAGGGGGGTGGTCCATGGGGTCCGGACCCCCCACAAAAAGAAACTTTGTATGTAAACCTGTATGGTTTGGAGAATTTATCCATTAATTAATTACGTTAAAAAAAATTTGGACCCCCCCCCCGGAAATCAAAACCTGGGCACGGCCTTGTGACAATACCTATACCGGGAGCCGTTAGTTATGATACATCACCTGGTACGGATTGTTCAACCCGGCATTTAGTCTGTATCTGTACATCCCTCGCGTTTTGCGAAGACTTTGTAGCGCGCCCAGTCACCCTTCTGCTGCTGGCCGACTATGGCGATTAGCCAATTAGTACTACCTTATTCTCGGGGTTAAAAATGAAAGCAAAGCAATTTTGAATAGCGCTTTCCATAATAAAAAAAATCTTGTTTACATTTTTAATCCCAGGTTCAAATTAAAAATAACGCCATAGCATAGACCCGCTGCTCTCTGTCCATGTTTGTTCGTGTTTTAGTATTTTCCAATGAATTGCGAAAGGCTGCAATGTCCGTTTGATTCCATATTACCGTAAATTTACCAAACAATATGATAATGGGACTGTGGGAGCCGCCTTAAGTTGAATTATCAAATTAAGTACAGTAGTTGGGTAGAGGTCAGACCTTATACAGCTTGATGGTATAGTTTTGTTCTTCGGGGCGTTCCGACATTCCAATCTGCTGACCTCAACGGACATACCATGCCGTTAACAGAAAATTTATTGTGGGGTTAAAATTAAAAATGTCAACAAAATAAAAATAGAATGGAAAGTGCTATTATAAAATTGATATGTTTACATTTTTAACCCCAGAATAAGTTAATAGTAAATGGCATAGTAGGCATCCAGGAGGGCAATTTGTCTATAATGCCCCGGTTTACCCCCCCCCCCCCCTCTCATAACATATGTGCTGGTAACTTGAATAGTTCTCCGCCGCCCTAAAGAGAGCAATGCCGAGTGTTAGTATAAAATAGCAAAGGGAGGGTGGTCGGAGGCGCGTGCTTAATCGCGCCAAATCAGATGTCTTGTGCTGTGAGAGCTCTCTGAGTACCAATAACTGAGCTTTCACGTCTGAGCATTAGATCAAGGGCGCGATTACCTCAACCGATCAGTCCACTACCAATGTTTGCAACATAAAAGGTCAAAACTTTGTGTAACGCACCAGGAAATAGCAGTAATCATTCGGATTCCACTTACCGTACCATATACGTATAGGTTTGCCTAGAGACGGCTAGAGTTCTCTAGGTTTGCCTATACTTTGTGAGAGTGGCCCAGGACAGTTTAGATAGTTAAGATAGACTGACTAAATTAATTATACAAACATGTGAAGTGGACTGGCGGAATAAATATATTTTTAAGTCAACTGAAAATGGCATATAAAATATATAAATAAATATTGACCTTTTTGTTCTATTACCAAGCCAACCTAGCAGAGCATATTTAAAAAAAATTTCACTGGGTGGCATAAATTTAAATCCTGTTCTATACCTAAGTGTAAATTTCGCTTGTATCCACCCCCTCCATAAATAAGTTAAGACTACTGTAGGTCTATTATTTTTAATAATCGGTAGTATACCTAGTTCTAAATAATCACACTTTTTTAAGGTTACAAAAACCATTTACGGTATATTTCAAAAAGCAAAACTTTAATAACAAAATTAGCGCCATTAATACGACGGCAACGTAACTTTTGACTTTTTTTTTTTAAATTTCTAGTTTTGTCAGTCTTGGAATTTGAAATGTGTGCCCAATTTGTGTGGGGGCAATATGCCCAAAATTAGGGGGCAAAATCACCGCAATCACGCTTGCCCCAATGGGGCTTCCTTAAAATATGCTCTGCAACCTCGCGGAGTTAGGGCTGTAAAGTCCACTCTTACACTCAAACAGCCCTCTGAAGCATGACCAGAAAATGGGACTCGAACCAACAACTTTTCAGATGAAAGTCGGAGTCTGTACCACTACTCTACATGTCCTGACACATACAGCAGAGTAAGTTTTTCTAATTAATATCCCGGACGTCCCTTCGTCCCCCTCCTGTGGCAGTCGGCAGACACCTGACTTCGGATTCAATTTAGACCCGGATGTTGTCCAAATGAGAATCAGCCTTTTGCTGCTGTAGCCCCCAAGCTTTATACACTTGTAAAATTAAGAGGGAGTTTATACAAGATGATATGAGAGCCGAACTCACCTTTGGAATGAAGAGCTGTTGAAAAACAAAAGACACTCCCTCAGCTCTGTAAAATGAAGGGCGAGAATTCCTAGCCCTACTGTAATTTAGGTACTACTCCAGACATTTCAATACGTCAGGCATACAATAATAATAATAATGAGATTTTTGAGAGAATTTGATTTCATTCCATCTAAACCTATTAGGGTGGATTCGAAAAAAAGTGGCAAATTTCAGCACCGATATTAATTTCGGATGGATTACTAAGCTTTATTTGGGTACTCTTACTCGCATGAATTGGTACCTATTAAATTTATATCATAGGCTATTTATACCATACAGGTACCATAGGCTGGTAACAGGTAACTAGTTGGAATAGTATGCAACAATAATTAGCCTATATGGCTATATATGTATATCACGTGATGCACAGGTCAGAAATAGTCCAGGTGATAGAGAATTCGGCTATGAAACGGACGGTGGAGGTTAATTCGAGACCCAAAATGAAAGAAATACATTTCCCTCTGGTGTGGTTTCTACCCATCCCGTCCCGCCATCGGTAGGCTACGGGAAAAACGCGGACACCGGGTACGTTGGTCACAACAGCATCCCTAATAGGGCAGTGTTAAAGGGAGTGGATCCTCAGTGGGTTGTTGTGTCACGCTGTCAGATGCACATAGCAGTAATAATTTAATTTAGTACTGTACGCACAAAGCCGGCCGCCAAACCAAGTTGAATCCAGCGGACCAGAGCAGGTTCAAAGCTGCAGATAACTTGGTCGTGTGCACAGTGCCGGTAGGGAAACATGGTAGGACTTGTCCTGGTCACCTCCGAACTAATCGTGTGACTTGACTGTGTTTCCCAAGTGGTTCGGAATCCACTATAATCAGGAGGTCCACTGTCCTACGGGCTGGCGTAGGACAGTCAAGTCGGGGTCGCTCTATGGGCCCAAATTTGAGGCCTAAGTCGTTATTAACCCGACGAACACTACTACTACTACTGTACGCACAAACTGACTACAAAAAAAATCCCTTTCGGCTCTGGCCGTAGGGAGATTCCGCAGACACTGCTTTTCCTCTACGCTGCATACGCTATGTATGTAATAAAAAATAAAAAATACTTCATTACCTACCACAACATAACACAGAAATCAGTCTTGTGTTCCAAATTTCGAACCACAATGCCGACTATGAACTTTAATTATCAAATTCTTTTCACTTTGACTGGACGCCATCTTAAAATGGTTGATTTGTCGTAAAAAGTGTCTATCACCATTATCGCAGGTAATAATACGGGCTTTCAGTCAGATTTTAATTCGTTCCTCTGCGACCAATATTAACTGAGATATGAATTATATAAGATTTCAATCGGCCGCCATCCTGTAACCAAATAGTGGATCTAGCTGGTTAACGAACTCGAACAAGACATTTGTATGATCAATTTTTGGGCCGAGTTTCATCAAAATCGGATAATATTTAGGGAAGTTAGAGTGTTTCCTAAAATCTATATACACTCATATGTACATACCTATACAGTGTATACTGTATATAACTTTTTGAACGGAGGGTGGTTTTAGGCTCAGGGGGTCATGAAATGAAAAGTCGTGACGAAATGTTCGGAAAGTCGAACATTGGTCGCCATCTCAATAGGTAGATGAATCTCCCTAAAATGGGTACCCGTAAATGGTGTTGGGCGATTTCAACTGCATTGAAATAATACTGTAGGAACGATACGGAACGCGATACTATTTTACTTGTACTACTAGGAGTATACAATACGTAATAGCTCCCTGCCCCGGCTAGAACTAGACCTATTAGATTCTGATCCTACTTCAATCGAATATAACCCCATTTTATTCATCTTATATATATATTATTAACCAGCCATTGCAAGTTTTATCTTTGGGGATACTGTATGAACACATTTTTGAGCAAATGAAATGAGAATAAAACCTGGGTCCCAAGAGGTCTAGACAGCTCAAGTGCGTGCCGCCGACATCAAGTTGTGGATTCTTCGACTCCATACAAAATTTACAAATTTACTCTTCACTAGTGTTCCGTGCATAAATTATTGGTGGGCGCACCACTGTTACAAAAAAAAAAAAAAAAAAAAAAATGCACTTGGAGGAACACACTTTCATTTAAGTGCGTTTTAATTTGTCAGTGTTTGTGAAGCGGAAAAGGGTGGTTAACGCATGGCATGCCCCCCCCCCCCAAGACAAAAGCACCCTTTCGATGTGCTGCTGCTTTATATACGCAGCCCCCCAATTTCTGGCCCCAGTAGGATATTCTGAACTTTTGTTGATTTTCGTGTGGGGTGAAAATATTTCGCCTGAATGGGTTTTTTGAATAGCCCATGCTCATCAGGGAACCATCTGTTATCCGCTCAGCAGCGCCCTAACTGATTGGTGACTAATTCAATAATCCCGGAAGTGCAAATTTAGTTTTTTGTTGATTTTCCTGTGGGGTGAAAATATCTCGCTCAAATGCGTTTTTTGAACAGCCAATGCTCATCAGGGCACGAACGGATTGGTGATTCATTCGATAGGCCTAATTCCGGAAATGCAAATTTAGTCGCAACACATGTGACGAGCAGGTAGGTCAACATAATGGGCTCACAAAATGCAAAATTTGTTATTCTGTTGCTTTTCCTCTGACAACCGTTCTACGGCTTCTATTTGACTATACCCATAGAATTCTAAATAGGAGAGATGAGACATTCAAAAATATTATTTCAATCCTGGAGCCACGCTTTTGCAGTGGCTGGACATTGGACACGTGATGACGAGTGGCGACGCGAATGTCCCATGCCTCCTACAGAAGACTCTAGATTTTACTAATAGACAATAGTGGACCCATGAACTTAAGTGAATGCAGGCGGCAACATTTACTGTAGCCTACATTGTAGATCCGCTGACTTGCCACAACCATCATACAGTAAGTACTTGACTGCAACATTCTCTCATTTGCCAGCTGTGAAAGGCACGATGAGGGCTTGTCAAGAACCTCTTATTTCTCCCACTCGTCATAACTGGCCAGCCACCCTAGGGCTGTCGCTCATGCGTCATTCTGCTACTAAACACCGGCTCGGAAGATTGTTGAGTATATCGATAGAGCAATTTATGTGCAGTACCTACAGTAGGCTATATTATTTCTGTGTCTGGACGCAGTGAAAATACTGGAAATCCCATAACTACGGGTCCATACAATAATATATGGCCACACGGTGTTAGTGAGGGCTACTTTTGCATACATGGACAGTAGGCTATATGCATATCAAAATGTAGAGGATCATTCGTTGTAGGGCATGTGACCTCATGTGGCTCTATAGTCAATAACTAGTTTTGGAGAAAGTGAAACAAGCCATGTACGATACATAACGTATAGTAATT
The DNA here is from genome assembly GCA_963971405.1 of Psococerastis gibbosa. Taxonomy (NCBI): domain Eukaryota; kingdom Metazoa; phylum Arthropoda; class Insecta; order Psocodea; family Psocidae; genus Psococerastis; species Psococerastis gibbosa. The sequence continues at coordinate 21,585,082 of OZ020484.1, forward strand.
GATGTAGGGAGCATTGCATTCGGCCAACTCACTCATTGTTAAAATTAACTTTGTATAGTTTTACGAATAAAAAATAAAAAATAAAAAAATAAATATTCGTAAAACTATACAAAGTTCATTTTAACAATGAGTGACAACAAGTTTTACAAAGTTACTAAGGAGACTATTATGTTTATTCGGCCAACTGGCTGAAGTGAATAATTTTGTAAGTTATGTTGAGTTAAATAATCATTGATTGAAGTGACGAAATAAATTGTAAATAAATTGCAATAATACTTTATGGGGTGAACGAATCATTAGACGATCAAACGTGGTTGAATACGTTTCAACACGACCTGATCACAAAATCAGGATTCGGCTTTCAAAATTACTTAATTATAATTATCTATTGACGTGGGTTAATTAGTTGAGACTTGAGAATAAATCTAGAATTCCACCAGGAAACTGACAACGGCCCATTTTTTAATTGCAGCGACTTTTCTGCTTCACAGCCCAAATACAAATCTTATACTGTCTTAAGGCTCGTACGACTGAAGTCGCGAGTCCCGTAAACCTACAATTAGGTCAAGGAGCCAATGTCGAGTTGGCGACACCATGGCCTTGATTAAATAAATAGATAATTACTTTATTTCCAACTGAGCCACCCAACCGATGTTAGCTTGCTTGAATAAGGCTATTCAAACGAGCCCTTAGAACAAAATCACCTCAAGCTCGCAAAATTGAATCTATGATAGTAGCTATATAGTATCTCTATTTATAGAGCTTCCATAACACTGAGAATCAATATATTATGTATCGTACATAGTGTTGAGGAATAAGGAGAACCTAAAGGTTAACATGGGAACCGGATTCAGAGTGACACGTGTCGATTCATCAAGCCCCGTATCCGATTGAAAATATAAAAAAAGATACGGTAATGGGCGGAAAGAGAACAATCCTGCATTGACGGAAGGGGTGGAATAAAAAGGAGAAAAAAATATTTTTTAAATCAATGCTGCATGCATCGTCAAAGTCAGATCTGTTATTATTATAAGTAGGCCTATTACCCGCATAGCATAAACCGCTCGGCTTTTTGCACGAGAAATACTACTCTATACAATATAATATACAGTATTAATCTATAGGTTAAATGGATGAGCTACTTGGGGCAGGTCGTGGTTCTTGGTCAGGAATTAAACTGTATAATACAAATATGTGCCTACCCAAAATATTTTTCTCCCCTTCTCCCCATTTAACTCCACTTAAATCCGCCACTGGGCACTATTGTATATTGTGCCGAACTCGTAATTAGGGTACAACCATTGCTGTAGGGCAGCATGGAGAAAGTGAGAAAATGAGCAGCGATTGGCAGATTTCCAGAGATACGTCAACACGGGTCACTAAATTTAACAAAAATACGATAAAAACAAGTCAGCCACACACAGAAAACTCTTATATTATATTCGTTATTGAGTTTTCAATCTTATTTTTTCTTGGCAAAGTTATCACAGGGCCACTTTATTGCGTACATTAGACAACTTGTCCAAAAGTGTTCAAACATCGTCAGGTTAAAGGCCACGTCGACTTTGATTGCCGCCATACGTGAGAAAAGGATAGGCAAAAATTGCAATGATAATTTCAGCCGTGCGCAAAACGGACAATGACCACCAATTATCAGAAAGACGCAAGTTTGCGTTATATATACAGTATACTGTGTGTATATGATCCAATAATAAAACGGACAATGACCACAAATTATCATAAAGACGCAAAATTGCGCTATATATACAGTATACTGTGTGTATATGATACAATAATAAAACGGACAATGACCACCAATTATCAGAAAGACGCAAAATTGGGCTCTATATATACAGGTATATACTATATATATAGGCTACTTATGTATAGTATAGTTCTATACTTTATATCCATTGCTTAGATATACTGTAAGCCTTTACGTAAGGTATCAATAAAAAATAAGGGGAACATGGAAGGTTCCAAGAAAGCCGATTTCGTGACTAGAAATTGAGTAGCTTTGATTATTGAACAGACATCAGGATCGACCGTCTGATGATACCGCAGTTCTTCTTTATGGAGTTACTGCTACGACTGGCATGTATAGGCATATTGGAACACATGCTGAAGAAGCCGTCAGTTATGTACAATTTTTAAAGAAATTTGATAGAAGTTGAAATTAAAGATTTTATCCAATGACGTTTGGGCGATCAAAATCATACGTTAAAATAATTATAACCATACATACATAGTCTATATACGCTACGTATATACTTATATATTTTTTTATATATACTATAAGAGTAAAAATAAAATAGTTTTCTAGATTTTTGCCTTAGATTCTAGAACCGAAACAGTAAGACCAATCTGAATTTTCTTTTCTTGGGAATTGCAGATTTTCGGGGATAGATTGTATTACAACAGTGAAGCAAACTTGTAATAATGAACGTACAACATAGCTGCATAGGAGTCTTACGACCAACCTACTGTACCTACCGTACCTATTGATGTGCTGGATATGGTTACAGTCGACACAAAAAGAAAGTTTCACTGAATAATTGATACTTGGTTTTTTAATGCTGTATGGTAGAAAATGTTTTAAACTATTAATACTGTTATTATGCATTCAAAAACCACGTGACTGCATGTGCATATGTACATTTGCGACTACGGTAGCCAAGTTGTAGCGTGCTTGTATACTTGTGCGAGTCTCTACACACCTTGTGATCGGAAAGGTGTCGTAACTCGACACAAGTACCTATAAGGCTACTTAATCGGATACATTCATTAAATTTTTTGTACGCTATTAACTTAAAAAATAATAATAATAAATATATACTGCGTAGAATGGACACATACTGTATGTAATCAATTAAGTACGGTAGCCTAATAAAATACAACAAAGAAGCGGTACATAAATATTAAGACTGGGAAGAAAACACTTATTATTTGAAAGAGGAGGGGGCTGTCGCCAAGAAAAGTGATTGACCATTGTTGTTATTTTTACTTGTGTTCGCTCGCAGACGTTTTCGTAAATATCGTATACATTTAACAAGGCATTGGAAATATACCGGTAAAAAAACAACTGTTTTCCGTCAACTGGCGAAGGTTGTTTATAAAATAAAACATTCTCTGTCATTATTTTCCGAGACTAAAATATATTTCCCTCCCCCGGGATGATAAGTATTGTATTTAATATTTAAACCCATGTAATCATGGCATAAAACTATTAAGGTCAAGTACAGTAGGTGCAGACGGTAATATGCAATTGGATCCGCAAAGAATGACGAAAAGAAGTGCAAAGAACGAATTTACTTTTAAATTGAACTGTAGATGGGAAATATAATGCGACTTTGAAGAGAGGGAGGGCATGCTCGCCATTTCACCTCTGCGACAGTTCTATTCTTGTCTTTATAGCTATTACTTTTAAATTTCGATATAGTTTATCAAATATCATAATTTATTTATTTTATATATATCATATATTTATCATAGTTTAAAATTTTGGCCAGGTCCCACCATCACCTGAAACGTCTCTGCAAGGAATACTGGATGGATGGCACAGCCCAAATCCTAATACATCGCGGTGATTATATTATTATTAATAATGTTATTATTCAAATATCGCTCGATAAGCGGATGCTTGAGCGTGATGATAAGGACATGTAGCGTATAGTGGTACGGACTCTGACTTTCACACGAAAGGTTGCTGGTTCGAGTCCCACACTGGCTACATTTTCTAACCATGCTTCGGAGGGCATGTGAAGCAGGCGGTCCCGGGCCTTCCTAGTGGCGTTATAGCCCTAACTCCGCTAGGTTGGCTTAGTAATAGAAACAATAAAAAGTCCTTATTTATTTATTTTATTTATAATTCCATTGCGTATCAATTTTTTTTCAATATATTGCACCTTGTCCGGGGTTACTGGGTAAGGAAAAAATTGAGTGATTTTATATCAAGGAATGATGGGAGCCGCCCTTGTCACAGTAATGAAATGATGTTTCAAAATAATTATATGTCTTCATCTATTGAATTTTGTAGAAAGCAGGCAGGAGAATTAGAGAAGGGAATATGTGGAAAAGTGGAGGGAAACGGGATTCGAACCTGAGCCCAATGCCGGATCCACGGGGGGGGGGGGGGGTCATGACCCGCCCTTGCGAGTGAGCTCCCACTTTGTTGCCGGGGTGCTTTATGCTTATAATTGCACCAAATCCGTCGCCGCCTAAGTTTCCACGTCCCTATGAATGTGAGTACCATAGCCCACACGGTTTTGCAATTTAAGTTTATAAATAAATATGGACTTTTTTGTTCTATTACTAAGCCAACCTAGCGGAGTTAGGGCTATAAAGCCCTCTCTTACACTCAACTAGAAAGGCCCGGGACCGCCTGCTTTACATGCATGATAAAGATACACAATATCATAAAGATTTCTACTGTATGACACCTGATATGGGGCCATGTACTCTGGAGAAGACAACAATTACAGCAATTAGATAGTGGTACAGACTTTTTCTGGCCATGTTCGGAGGCCATGTAAAGAAGGCGGTCTCGGGCTTTCCTAGTTGAGTGTAAGAGAGGGCTTATAGCCCTAACTCCGCTAGGTTGGCTTAGTAATAGAACAAAAAGTCAAAATTTATTTATTTATTTATAGTCCTCAGATAAAAGTCATTGTCGACTTCATGAGAAAATGAAATGGTGATTGGTGATGGAAAGTTAATTATCTAATTATCCATCCGCAAGAACCAATACGGCGCTTATTCCACCGACGTCAATAGTCAAAATATTGCTGATATTGACGTGGTAGCAGACATTTTTACACTGTCCTTAATGTCTGCTACCACGTCAAACACGTCAATAGTGAACTATTGACGTCGGTGGAATATGCGCCTACCCAAATCATCAATTTATAAAGAAATTTAGTTCTAAAATATCATGAAAATAATAAAAAATCAAACTAATAGTAAAATAAAACCCTAACATAATAATGATAGAGGTAAGAAGCTTTTTCAGCATAGGCACATTTATTAAATATAGTACTCCTGTCTCCGGATGCTTTGATCGCATACTCTACCACAAAGAGCATGGCAAATGCCCTCGTGGGAATGGAGGGGGAGGAGAAATGCAAAACCTGCATTGCTGAAACTGCGGGGGAGGGATGGCCGCCTTGCACGCATTGCATGCAGGTAATGCCAGTTTAAAGAACAATAACAACTCCAAGCAACGTGACACGGAAGCACACAAATCACCGGGGTCGTAATTAGAAGACAGCTTCATTTAGATCTTTCTTAAATAATCCAATCAAATCAAGTGGTATACCAAAGGCGTTTCCAGTCTTCCACGGTTTTATAATAGGTACCATATAAAAATAGTTTTAAAAAAAACTTACGTTATTTAGGTACCTACCGGTATCCAACTAATGGAGACTACACCTTATTACATTTATGTTTTTTTTAAACCAGTAGGCTATTTTCGTTTTTTTACGAACCAGTCATTTTCAGAAAAAAAATATATTGATCAGTGAAAGAGCATTACAATCCGCATAAATACGTGTATAATATTTAATATTTTAAAATAAAACCGCTATAGAAAATGAAAGTACCTAAACTGTGTCTAAATCTTCTACATATTTTAAAAAGAGACATTTAGACTACTGGTGCATATTATTGAAAATGGCTTCCCGTACCACACACAATATGTAGCCTATTAACGAATGAGTCAGTGGAGTCTCCGAAATTGCATGTAATCTATATGGATTTTGTCACACCCCTGCAGTACATTAATGTACTATGTCTTCGATAATGGCATATTGACGTGTTGTATAAATAATACGATATATGCGTGTCCGAAATTTATGGAGATAGTGTTCAGTTCGTATGTGTAAAACAATAGGCCTATATTCGCTTCAGATAATAGCTAACTGCTAACAAATTAGTTTTTTACATGTGTGAGCAAATTTATCTGACAGTAAAATCATCGTAGCTTTGTGGGAACGCGTAGCCTAATTTGGTTATTTTGACTTATTTCAGGCTATATTAGCTATATGGAAAAACTGTGCTGATAATAAGGCACTTGATTATTTTTTTAAGCAGCTTGACGGAGCGCTATACTTGAAATGAAAATCTTACGCTATATGACATACAATTTTACATGGCATTTATTAACCTAGAAGCTATATAGGGTTTATAACTCTTCAATTTATTGAAATTGTATTGCAAACAGCGACTTGTACCGGTTAAATAAGATTGTGTATAGGCCTACTTGACAAGTATGGTCCTTGTTATGTTTGACCTTGTCATAGTTCTTCGTGAACGCAGCGCAGCCTTTAGTTAACTATAACGAAATAATATAACCCTATGTCGGCGAACTCCCCTCCACCCCGGCGGGAAGGAGTCTGCCCTTAGAGTGCCTCCCCCCACCAGGCTTACAGGGTTGCTTAAAGCAGAAATGCTGGAAGCAGGCGTTGGAAACAAAAAATGAAAAGAATAATAAAACGAGACCTTCAAAGAAGATGGGGAATTCTATTTAGCTGAAAAGTAAGCCTACACGATGAGTTTAACAATAGTAAAGTAAATATCTCCCACACCGCCTGTTAACCCCTCCCAAGAGCGGATCCAGCGGAAAATTTAGGGGGGGTCACAAGTTGTATGTAAGTTTAAAAGGTACGGTAGTTTTTTTGTTGAAGATTTGAGTTTATTCAATTTATTTTTTATTTTTTACCATCATATGAATTTACTCTTTTAGGGGGGGTCATGGCCCCACTGACCCCCTCCTGTGGATCCGCCATTGCCACCTTCCCCCACGAAAAAAATGAAATGACGCTCTTGTATCTAGCTATACATGCAGCAATGGATGACGAATACCCGTCACCTTGTCGTTTATTTATTTAACAATGCGGTCAGGAGGCATTTCGAAATGTCCCGAAAACGTGCGGTCCTTTTAAAAATAGATATACATTACGTGTTGCTGACTGAAATGCGCTGCTGAACAATTCGACATAGTAAATAAGAAATAAGCTTCCGTGAAGTTGCACGAGTGCTAGAGGCTAGCCATGCATCGCCCGAATACAATTTAGTCGCGGCTCAGTAGCGTGCATGGCCAGGACGCTTTCAAATGACCCATCATATTAAGAGGATAAGGAAAATATACAATTTGACAGCATTAATTTTTATATTTAATTTGCTACGCAAGTTATTAAACATTTAGTTCATTCACGTATTAGAATACGAATTACCGTACTGTATAGTGTAAATAGCATTGCAGTGATTCGTTCATGAATATTTTTGAGTACTGAAATAGGCTATACACAAAAAAATTAAAAATAACTTGAATAGACTAAATAAAAAAAATTATATAGTAAATAAATTAAAAAAGAATCGTACATGCTTTCCTATTTATTAGTTAGTGTAGGTATCATAGAAGACCCTAGTTCCATAATAAATCATTGTCCTAACTCCTAGCGTTAAATTTTGGTTGCCTCGACTTTCCCCATCTCAATCCTAAAGCACTGAATTGATCACTGGGACGATTGCATTCTAGAACGGGCAGACCAATATATTGTAATACTATACCTAAACATAGAAATAAGTCAGGGTATGCAATCTCGAAATGGAAAATTTCGACTATCAGAAAGCTTTCATTATACTGACGTATAAAAACAGGAAAGCTGTAAGAACTGTGCCAAAACTGTCATGTAGTTTCATAACAAGGAGGTCTGAAATGAAACTCCACATTAGATGCGAGTTAATTGATTTCCTCAAAGCCAAAAATAACATGTTTAGGTTGTAAAAATGTTACAGTATTGTACTTGTATATTGAATTGTATGGCACTTTATTAAATTCTATACAATATAAAGTAGGTAACATATTTCGTAGTCGCCTATGCCTAAGTACATGTAGTTTCCAATTCCGAAACTGACTAAGCACTTCATCATATGGAAGTAAAGGGCGAATTAAACTATTATTGCTTTCCAATTTATACGTAGTATAAGGAAAGCTTTGTGATGGTCGAAATTTTCGATTCCGAGATTTCAACGGATTTACACGTTTTGAGGTCCCAGGAACCCAAAAAAGTGGTTTCTACGAAATGTCTGTCTGTCGCTCTGTCTGTCTGGATGTCTGTATGTCTGTCTGTCTGTCTGTGCGTCGATTTCCGGGCAAACTACTCGGTCGATTTTGATGAAACTTTGCATGTAGGTTTACAAAAATCATACCTCGGAAAAATTTTATTTATTTGGGGCTAACTTAATTGGGGGAGGGGGGGGTTTATTCTCAAAAAACTCCAAAAAAAACGTCTAAAAAAATTATTTCTCAAAAACGGCTCCAACGATTTCTTTTAAATTCACATATATTGTAGCCGTTATTAATGTTAACAAAATGCGGGGGGTTGCTTGCCCCTTGATAGGTTGCTTCTGGGGGTAAAAAAATAAAAATTACTAAATTCTAATGAAAAATGAATAAAAAATAATTTTTCTGCGAAACCTTTCTATCGATGATTTCTACCTTCAGGCATGTTTTAGGTGTTAAATTGAGTAACGAAACCGGACAGGTTGCTTTCCCAGAAAAGCATTTGGTTTTTAAAGAAACATGTTTTTTTGAAAAAATGATAGAAAATTCAAGCTCAAATGCATTGCGTGCCCTGCCAGTATTGCTGTGTGGTTATGTGTTGGTCTGACCTATCTAGAATTTACCTCACCTCCAATGACGTCAGGTGGACAACCCCCCCCCCCTCTTCGAGGTATCGGAAATTTAACCATAGGAAAAATTTTTACCATGAAATTACTCATTTTCTCTATCTACTAATTTTGATAAATTGGAAAGCATGTTCGAGTAAACTCGGACCGGTTCTTTTGTTTTGTGTTTATGGGGATTAAGATTATATAGTACAATCCATCCAGTGTACGCAACAACAAAGTAATTTCTTCGGGCCATTTGCATTAAAAAAAACACGTAAAATTGGACTTCCAGAGGTTTTTCCAGGAGGGGGTCATCGGCTGAAAAGATGGCGGGTGGGGAGTGTAACTTGCTAGAAATCCCCTCCCCACTCAGCACCATCATACATCAAACTATTATATATTACAGTATTATATGAATATAAAGTATGTATGTGCTATTAGAGGACATAACTTACGAGTATCTTATTTAACTATAATATAATAATAACAATTCGTATATTTTTCTAAAATGATTGTCGTAACAAATTATTTTGTAGGCCCCCTTAACCAGATGGTGTGCGGGGTACCTACCAACTCAAGTTGACAAAATTAATTAACGAAGTAATACATACAACAATACACCAATGCAACAATACATATTTATACCCTAATAGTTATTATATATAAACTGCCAAGTAGGCAGCATTAACTGGCAGCAGTGCCACTGGTATACTCAATGTGGCCCTTATATACTACAATAATGACTCACAGTAGTCAGTAATTTGTTTTCTATTTAAATAACTCAATTGGAAAAGAAAGGAACGAGGGTTTGTTCAGGGGGTGTAGGCCAACCTACATACAATAGGCACTTGACAATTTTTGAAAACCTATTTTAATGCATTGAATTAGTGGATTTATTTTATGCCCCTTAAATTAATAATTTTTTCCCTAAAAAAAACAACGTTATTTAGTAGGGAAAGTTATTTTTCCTTATCAATATAGGTTTGAAGGCTAAAAAGGGGGTCACATGACTAGAATGTGACGTCACTTGTGACGCCGCCAGTAGGAGAAATGAGAATTACTATTGTTGTAAGACTTACTTGCCACCCATTTCGGGTCTTGTTATCCACAGCTAAAAACAGCATTTATTTATTTTTTAGTATTTACACATTTTTTCAAGCAAAAAAGGTACTGTATTATTATTTTTATAACCTGTAAGCTACATCATCTTCCTTATGTCTAGCATATTTTATATTTTATTGTTACAACTGTCAAGTAGCCTATCGGCTATCGATCGAGGCAGAGACTTAATGACGTCAGACATGCATTGTTTTATTTAAAAAAAGGACTGTAAATCTCGGTAACGTAAAATATAATTAACTCGTATCCCATTATCTTTGATAATTCTATTAATTGTATTTTACCTTTCGCAAAATCGCCACTTTTATAACTGATAGACCCCCAATATGGAGCTCAGTACGCAAAGAAAAATTAATAGTAGAGCTGCAGGTGTAGTGGAAACCTTTCCAGTAAATGATGACGTCATCACGTGCTCCTGCGAGTCCGTCACTATGGCAACTGGTCCAGATCAATCTTGCCCCCCCCCCCTCCCTTTCTCAACAAACGCCCTATCCAGCAATACCCCCAACCTTATTACTCATATTTTGATGATGGCTTCACCTATAGGCTCCATACATACAGTATAGCTGTTATGTATCGCTGTACAGTGCAGCAGGTAACATGTATGTACTGTATACTGGGGGTGGTACAGTAAATAAACAGTGACCGAGCTGGTTGTTATGTACAATACAATGCGCACATTCAATGTTCCATGAGAAATCTTTACTTCTGTTGTTTAAAACGCACCACAGTGAATGATAACGAGAGGTTATAATAAATGCTATGGCTGCTGATACACTAAGCGAAACGACCACAAATGACGTACTCGGTTTCAAACAAGTTTATCAACAAATCAAACGCTTAAGCCTTTCTTTGCATGGGGAAGCTAAACGTTTGTCTAAACATGCCACAGCATATGGGCCAACAGTGCATCACCAAACACATAAGTTGGCTCATTTTATTGCCCCTAGCACGCTGGAGATGATGGTGATGATGGGCGATCCGCGGTTGTGTATGTCAATGGCAACTCAAATTTGTTGGTTCGGAGGGATCTGGTTGACGTCCGCGCTTTGGCGGGGTTTCCAACGACCGGCTAGGGCTAAATACAAATACGGTGACGTGGTAGCAGACAGTCAATACTTAGGCGAGGTTTCCACCGACCTCGCATTGCAGAATGCAAGTGGCATTGACGGAAAATGTTTGTTTTACTCCATGCCATAGTTAAAATTGATCAATGATCACAGAGTAAAATCACAAACAAAGTAACTAAAATTAAAAAATGGCGTCATGGGATATGTTAGTTACAAACATCTTAATAGATTTCTAGAAAAAGAAAAACAAACATTTCCGTCAATGTCATTTGCATTCTGCAATGCGAGGTCCGTGGAAACACCGCATAAGTCTTGAATGTCTGTTACCACGTCACCGTATTTGTATTTAGCCCTAGCCGGTCGGTGGAAACCGCGCCTTTGCTATAACCTCATCAGTGGCATTCGCATTTTAGGGAGACTCATCTACCTATTGAGATGGCGACCAATGTTCGACTTTTGGAAAATCTCTTCACAACTTTTCATTTCATAACCCCCTGAGCCTAAAACCACCCTCCGTTCTAAATGTTGTATAATATATTGTATATGTATATCATAGAATAATATTTACTATAGAATGCTAGTCGGTATAGGACCGTCTGTGATTCCAACTAGGGAAATCACATGAGCCGAGTCACAAAATATTTGCGTCCCAGTTTTAACAAATCAAATTAATTTATTAAGAAACAATTGTGAGTGTATTCGAACGTTCTATAAAACTTGGCCTACTATTGGCTACCTGTTTTGAAGTCAACTTTCATATTCAAAACAAAAACAACGCAGCAGTAATGAGTGGGTTTTTGATAAACACAAATGATAAAAATTATTTATTATTTCTATCTCTAAAGCAATGCCTACTTTACTAATAAAATAAGTTCAATTGTTGGATTGAAAACTTCACACTATACTACACATTATGTAAAGTACAGTAGGCCTACAATAATACTTCTAAAAGGTAAGTTAGTAATTTATATTCAACCCACAATAGCTTTAATTCTTCTTAAAATGTTGTATGTGTTGCGCATTGTTGCCGTCTTGTAGCCAAATTAAGTCACTTAACACACCCCCCAAACACACCTGAGTACAACAAGTTACTGTACAGCCTACGAGAAGCATTTTTAAGCCTTTGCATGCATGGGGCTTCCGAAGCAATAATTTGGGGCAGTGACTTCCCTCTATGGGTCCACTGCAGTATACATTAACTAAAACAAAATAGGTTGTCTTATTTTAATTGGTATGTATCGGTAGGCTAATATTATTGACATTTTCAGGGCAACAGATTTCGAGGAACAGGAGCAGAGGAGGCGCCTCGTCCCGCCAGAGAAAATGTTGAAGTAAGGAAATTCGAGTGGAAACTTTAAGTCAATGCAAGACAATTCCTTCCAGAAGGAAAAAGTCAAAAATATTAGTTGTGTTCCTTCGATCCTCTTCACTGCAAATTACTGTATATTTGTTATTACATTAATGTTATTGCAGTATGCTGTATTTTAGAGCCTTTTTCATGGAACTCACCTTGAGTTTTCAATGGTCAACCATGGCTTACAGAGTCAAAAGGAAGGGAACATGGTGGGTATCACCGTATTGCGTTAGTGAGGAACTACCTGTCTGAATGAATAGGGGTTGTGAAAATGTCCAATACATGGTATACTGTGACAATATGCTTAATGAACACGACGCAAAGACGTTTGTTGCCACTTTCCTCATACAGGGTTTTGGTTTAAAATGTTAAACCCCCAGTGACATGTACGAAAAGGCCCTAATGAATGCTTGCCGTAACGTAAATACAGTACTCTTTCTAAACTCATGTTGGAACATAATTTGAAGTATTGTATGTGATACTTCCATACATTAATACATGCTGCGTAGGATACCACGAGCATTTTTTTTTTTTTTAATATTCATTGACCATTGTACTGTAGATAGGCCTAGGTGTGCGAATGATACAAAAAACTAATTTGTTTCATTAAATTTGGGTCATTATGGTTTCATCAATATGAAACGACACATTAAATTGATATTGAATACTACATTTCAATTTTTAAATTTGTGCGGGAGACACCCAAGCGCTACCAAGTGGCCAAAATCCGAAAGTGGGACGCAAATATTTTGTAACTTCGATCCTGTGATTTCACGAAAAAAATCACAAAGCCGTGAAATACTGCATCCTATATGTAAGCATAGGGATGCCAGTCTGCTTATTTCGATTGGCAGGCTATGATGTATATCGATTTTAGGAAACACTCCAACTTCCGTAAATATTATCCGATTTTGATGAAACATGGCACAAAAATTGATCATACAAATGTCTTGAGCGAAATCGTTAACCAGCTAATCGCATGCAAACAATTTAATTAATGTATCCGATTAACCAATTCAATCGCCTTACTAATAGGTATCCTTGTGTCAAGGTACGACACGTCTCCGACCGCAAGGTGTGTAGAAACTCGCACAAGTTGGTTAGGGGCAAGTGATTTCCTAAGTACAAAAGAGGTCCATTAAGTTCCCACTGGAGTTAACAATGTTAGAAGAAATGTTCTACAGTTTAATGCATTGCGTATGGCTGTAATTATAACATCTATTCGTCAGTTATGGAAGGCGCTAGTTTTCGTATTTTTGGTACCTTTTTCCATACTCTTTCCATATCCTGTATCCGACCACCGAGGACAACTTTTGTTACTGACAGCCACATACTACATAGGCCTATCAAAATGTAAGAGAACAATTCTTCTCACCCCATGAGTCGTCAATAAATGATATTTGAGGTTGTGAGAGAACCTGGTTCGCACCCAACCGCGCGCGTACATAATAGGCTATACATCTGTGTGAAATCTAACATTAAACTAGCAAAGCAACATTTACACTGCAGTAGGTGTGTGAGGAGTAAGTCACTTAATGATAATCAAAAAGGCCAGCTGTTGTGTCACCAATACTTTAAAATTCTTGTGAAATAGTACGTAAGTTACGTCTAATAAAATTAAGATACACGAAATTAAATTATAGGTATATAAAAACTGGGCTTGGCGGGACTTGAACCCACGATCTACGCCTAACCGGGGCGTCGTCTTAACCGCTCGACCACAAGCCCGCACAAGCACAGCGACTTATAATATGCTCATATTGACATGATTTGTAATGTTAGACAGGTCAGTACAGCGACACTACTATCTAACCGAACAAGTCGGTGAGCTGACTTTTAATGCCCTCAATGCATTGCTTTTTTCACATTAGGATTAGGATATACATCAGCTTGCTTGTACGGGCTTGTGGTCGAGTGGTTTAGACGACGCCCCGGTTAGGCGTAGATCGTGAGTTCGAGTCCCGCCAAGCCCAGTTTTTATATATCCTTTAATAGTTGGAAATATTCAGTTAGAGAGCTGTATGAGTCAGCTGGGGGATAGGGAATAAGGTCACCAACCTGAATCCCCACAAAATGACTCCCATTTTTATCCGAAAATGCCAACCATGAGCTCTGACATTTCAACAGCTTTTTCACATCTCTTTGCGTCATTTCAAACTTGAAGAATACAAAGTGAGATGGATATAAAAAAAATTAAAAATGTTGTTAACAAACTTGTTAACAAAGTCTCAGTGACTGATAGAAAGATATTAATTGCATGCATTCCTTCAGTTTCTTGGCACTGAGACAACACGCAGTACAGATCGCAATAATTGCATGATCACGCGATAATCTTTACGTTACGATATTTTATAAAAATCTCACCTATTATTCTAAACATTCTCATGACAGAGACTCCGAGCAGATCTCATGCATTGAGTGTGATCAAATTGAGCGTTTAGGGGGAAAATGACTGAAGCAGTTTGAAATGCTCGGAGGACTCCTGACGTTTGTGAGAAGGAAAAAGCACAGAGAAATATTTTCTTTTTTCTGTTTCATTGTGTGTAGAAACCCTTTCGACACTTAATCTACTGGTCATCGTGCGTGATAAAATCACCTATTTTTAAGGGCACCTAGCTATGTTGTCATCCTTTTATATTGAGTTTATTTAGTGAGTTTTTCTTCATTCCGAATTTGTTTAGTCAGTCGTAGCCTATATACATGTTAAAGAAGGTTTGAATTTTGATAGTTAGTTTGATGGTTTGTGCCAGCAGCTGCGGTTATACATTCATTTCTATTTAATATTTAAAAAAAGGTTGCAACTTCCAAAAAAGAGAGCATAGGATGTAGGAAAAGGAAACTAAGATTGTACTGTACTTTTTATCTCAGTCACACACTATATCCACAACAGAGCACTAAAAATTCTCAGATTTGCTTTTTTCCCACAACGAAAGGACGATATTTATTTGTTGAACTGACTATGAAAAGATAATCATTATTTTTCCTCTCATTTTTCTAGTGAGGCGTTGCTGCCAAGATGCCTTGGTGGTCATGGACGCTGGTGCTGTTACTCGTTTTCCTCACACATATCGCGTGGTAAGTGTTTAAAAATAATTAGTAGGAATTAATCAGAGTTTAAGTACAAATAAAATTTAGACAATTATGAAGGAAATTACTCACAGTAGGCGTGCAACAGAATGGTCGCATCAAAGTCAGAGCAACCCCTTTTCAGTTTCAGTCGCAACCCATTAGGGCCTACTAGAGCGAATTTCGTTTCAGTACTCGACGATATAGTAAGGCTACTGTATACACGGCAGATAAAGTATCAACATAATGTACAACTGACTTATAAGTTTTACTGCGGAATACAGATCATACGGAATCATCAGAGCTATTTTTAGGAAATAATATTGAGATCCCAAAACTATTTTTGACAATATTAATTTTATGACCCACATCAAAGCAACTTATATCATACATGCATAGGCTTAAGGATGAACCTATCACATTGATTTTTTTAAATAACTTTTTCAGGTGCAAAGATAACCCTCCGAAAAATTTTCGAGAGAAGGAGAAACAGGTTTTGGACCAAATATTGGGACCTGGAAGATATGACGCCAGGATTAGACCATCTGGAGTCAATGGCACAGGTGGGTCTACTCTAGTTTGGCAAGGAAGCTTAGGAAGGAAATTTGTAAAATAATAATAAATACAGGTGTAGGTAACTTTTACAAGGTAATTTAAATTATGGCACAGTACCTAAATCATTTAAGTATGAACGATTAACATATATAATATGAAAGCCCATGAATTATACAAAGCATACTACTAGTATATGTACTTACAGATCCAGCGATGTTCAACCCCGGAAAAGGGCCCAAAAGGCATTTTATCTAGCGTCAATTTAAAAATAAAAAATTATCTTGGTGTCTTACTTTCTGCCTGAAAACACAATTTTTTTTTTTTACCTAGGCCTAGGCCTATTTTTTTAAATGAATAATAGGATATATATAAAAAAAAAAAAAATTTTTTTGCTTTATTGATTTAGTAATAAATTTCATTCTTCAACACCTTCATTCCACCAAAACCGGACTCATTGTCCGGTTCGTCAACAAATTTTCAACTGGGCTGTCCGGGTGAAAACTGGACATTTGGCAGCCCTGCATGTATTTTAGAGTAAATCAGGAAAATGAGGTTAAGGACAGTAAGGTATACAAAGCAGAAACAATACCACATCAGATCTACTTAAACTTACATTGTGGGCCGCGCTCACGAAATCTGAAATCTTTGCGGATTGTTCCTGAATTAACAGCCAATTAATTAGGTTTTATGACGATAGAATGTTTATACAAGTACATGTATTATCTACATTTTTGGCATTAATATATTTAATGTGGAAATAATAATAAATATGCTATTCAAAATTTGTTTGTTTACAGTTATAATCCTAGGGTATTTATTTAACCCCGGTATTACAATCGCCTCGATCAGGCTGCAGGAATTCGTAACGTCGGTCACCGCAAGTAAAAATTTAAATTTAGGTATTCCCGAGCAATTTAATTTTTTTGTTTTTATGTTTGTCGTACTAGTACAAACCTGGTAACAACCCTAAATGGCAGGAGGTGAGAGCAATTTTATATTAAAAAATCAAATCAGCATTATTGAAATTTGCAAATTAGTGCGCGTTATAATGTACGTAAGGTTTCTATGGTTACGAGCGGTCTGTTAAATAGATTTATGAATGTTTAACTGAATACAAAGAGATTATTTACGTATGGCGAGCATTAGCCTAATCATTAGAGCGCATGTGCATCGACAAACCGCTCCACATGAATTTATAGCTCCTTACTGTTATAAAAACATGATAATTATATAGTTATGCCGGTAGGTACCCTAGACCGACATAACGTTACGTCGGTAAACCCTGGACCAGCGTATTAGTTAGGTACTTTCCGGTTTATAAGGAGCCTCTTCCTGCGGGTTTGAACTTTTTTTATTATGTGTTTCAGAATGCCTTTTTTAGGAATTTCAGTTTTTTTTATATGTTTAAGGTCAACGAAACAGTTCTTTTTCACTACCGGCCGTATAGACTTCTATATTCATACTTACGTGGATGGTAAACAGACTTATTAGGAACACTGGAAGTTTGAATGCTATGATATTGGTAGCCGATTATGTTATGTCGATACCTACCTACCCACTTATGTTATGACGCTCCCTCATTTTTATTTCATTTTTTTTTCATGACATTATTACATAAGCTACAATTTTCTGAAGATAATTTTATTGACGTACCTACTAACAAGAAAAGGCAAAAAATAATAATAATAATAGGAAAGGACAAATTTACAAATGGAAAATTTTCATGCCAAAGATTTCAGATTTCGGGAGCGCGACCCTGTATTGGTACTTTAAGCATACAACACCAGTGTGTCTCAATTCCATAATCCATTACTTAAATCAACCGATAATGCACAAACTACTAACTGTTAATACTAACAAACTAGCATCACATTTAGATGTATCCTCCAGGGTAGGGTATGCAAGGAGGAAAAATGCAAATAAAAGGCAAAAAAGAAGATAAACCATCATCACGTGCGCCAACATAAAAATGAAAAAGCGGTTACGTGCTCCTGAGTGTTTTCGAGAAAAAAGGATTTTGTGCTGTTTGCTCATATCCAGCAGTTTATTATGACCGCAACTTGTACGGTACCAAGTGTAGAATACAGCAATGCAGCACCTCCCAAAACTTCAACAGTCTAAGTCTCATTGTATTGTAATAAGTACGTACCAAGTACCGTACCTACGGTAACAGATTTTATCGAAAATACTAACATTATGAAAGGTTTTTCCTAATATGTAAAGCAGGACGTTGGGAGGGTATATTGACCCGATAATAGAAATAGTCTAATTTTCGTAACAGAAAAATTGAGGAACATACGATATTTTGAGACCTTTAAATTTTAATAATACACCTTCCATCCGAACTAACGTAATAATTTTCAGATTTTTTCGTGCAATTTTCTCACTCATTTTCATAGTACCTATACAGTCAATTTTTGAAAATTTCACCAATATGAATATTAAAAAATACAAATTAGACCTTATGGGCGACATGAAAGTAAGATGATGACGGATATGTAATGTCTCGTCACAAAAGATTATAGGTGTACTCGTAGAGCCTTATGTGTATGTTGTGTGTGTGGATGAACCCTTTTGATATACGTAATGTGTAAAATATTAATAAAATATTACGTAGGGTGTTATGGGCTCCATGCCATATTAGCTAATACTGTGAGCACACGCAGTTCCTTCACGCCTAGCACAAATATTGTTTTCCTATTTATAGGTTAGTAGTAATTTTTGTGATGGTCGAAACATTAATTAAATTGTTTGTATGTGATTAACTTTTTTTTTTTTTTTTTTAAGGAACATTCGATATCGAGATTTCAACGTTCACGTTTTAAGGTACCAGGAACAAAAAATGTCCTTTTTTCTCAAAATATCTGTCTGTTCGTCGATTTGTGGAAAAACTACTCCATGAATTTTGATGAAATTTGGCACGATTTTGAGCTAACTCAATTTTGGGGGTTTATAATACTCGCATTCAATGGGACCTATTTAAAGTAGGGATTCAAGGTATATTTATTAAAAAAAAAAAAAAAAAAAAAAACATATACTCAGGACATCTAGAGTAATGGTGCAGACTCAGACTTTCACCCGAAAGGTTGTTGGTTCGAGTCCCACACTTACTAAATTTTCTGGCCATGCTTCGGAGGGCATGTAAATCAGGTGGTCTTCTTAGTTGAGTGTAAGAGAAGGCTCTATAGCTATAACTCCGCTAGGCTGGCTTAGTATAATAGAACAAAAAAGTCAATATTTATTATTTTTTTAATTTGGAACTGTATAGGCCTATCGTTAAAAATTAAAAATAATCAATAATAATGGTATGACCTCAAAAAAACTGTAAATCTGTTGAAAGTTCGAAATAGAAAATTTCAACCATCACAAAGATTACTTTATAGGCTACTAACGTATAAATAGGAAACATAAGAATAGTATTAACAATAACAGTTGTTCTGGACCCATCACGGGCCACGGCCTACAGGGTCCAGAGTATGTTTTGTCTCTCAAATGGACATAGTATGATTATATTATATTGATTGATTGAACTGCTGGTTGGATAATTTTGCCGGCTAATCCCCGTTTGCATAATATGCATATACTGTATGTATATATCGATATATTGTATCGTGTGAGTACCTAGCCTACCTATATTAATCTGCCAATTGATTTTGTATTAATGCTGACTACTATAAGTTTTGGTTTTTAGGTTGTATACAAATCTCGAACACTTGACATTTTATATACATCTTTTATCTCATGCGGTACAATAATACGTGTGGCGTGGAGTCCTTTGTTGTCACCTTAACGATGTTTCGTCCCATCCTTTCCACAAAAAGTTACAGAATTAGTAGTACGGTAGCCTACCGAAAGAATTTAAGCCGAATTCAGAATATCTCAAAACTAGTAATATTCATTAAAACCCCAAGATATAAAATAAGTATTGTAGATTTGGATCAAGCAGTCACTTATACATTACTTACAATGTAAATTCTGGCATACCTAACAAGAAATGAAAATGGGTTTGATAGAGATCCTTTGGTGGTTTACTTCGTAAAAATTACAGGGAAATAAAATTTCGCGTTCCGGAATAAATTTAATGGAAACATCAAAAAAATTAAAAAAAAATAAAATTCATGTTATTAACTTATAGTGGAGTGCAATTATAGACAAAAAAAAATGGCAAAACCTCGGAATCCAGGGACAGTCCATGAATATTTATAAAAATTTTGAAAATGTGTTGTTAGTGGTATATAGAAAAATGTTACAAAAAAATTTGCCCGCTCTCAATTTTTAGCTACAGGGTGTGGCAGCATAACTTCCCTTTTTTGTAATGCCCGCCATTCGGTCGGAGGATGTCGTAGCGAAGTGTTAATGGTCTCGTTCGAGAGGTGGGACTATACACTTTTGTTTTAGGCCTACATAGTTCCGAAGATCAAAACATTTAGATCACGTCCTCCATTCTCAATACATTGAGTATTAGTGGAGCGCCATGAGTAAAACAAAAATGGTAATGCCTCGGAATTCAGTCGATGTATATTTAAAAAAACTTTGAAAATGTGTTTTTAATAGTATATAGAAAAATGTTAAAAAAAATTTTGCTCGCTCTTAATTTTAAACTACAGGGTTGCCATTTTTTTTTTACTCACGGCACTCCACTAATACTCAATGTATCGAGATTGGGAGACGTAATCGAAATGTTTTGATCTTCAAAACTATATGTAAGATGGAAGTGTATAGTCCCACCTCTCGACGATACCAATAACACTCCGTTTCGAAAAAAACCGACTGAATGGCGCTCATTAAAAAACAGGAAGTTGTTTTGCCGCACCCTGTAGTTAAAAATTGAGAAGGGGCAAATTTTTTTTTTAACTTTTTTCTATATTCTATAAAAAACACATTTTAAAAGTTTTTATAAATATTCATTGACTGGCCCAGAATTCCGAGGCTTTTCCATTTTTTTTTTTGACTTACGGCGCTCAATGTATCGAGATTGGGAGACTGATCTAAATGTTTCGATCTTCGGAACTATGTACGCCTAAGACAAAAGTGTATAGTCCCACCTCTCGAACGAGACCATAAACACTTCGCTACGACATCCACCGACCGAATGGCGTGCATTACAAAAATAGGAAGTTATGCGGCCACACCCTGTAGGCTAGTTAAAAATTGAGAGCGGGCAAAAAAATTTTTTTAACTTTTTTCTATATACCACTAACAACACATTTTAAATTTTTTTTATAAATATTCATGGACTGTCCCTGGATTCCGAGGTTTTTGTCTAATTGCACTCCACTATTATACATCAAAGTCCTCTACAACTTGGATTGATTACATCTGTAATAACTTGCGTATTGATAAAAATAAAAACTGACAGATTTCGTGACGATCCTGGGGTGGCCTGTTATCTACTGTACGTTCTATTTTCTTTTAAAACTATCCATGATTGTCAAAAAAAAAAATTCCGTCACCATCTACCGTACTACTACTGTAGCTTTATGTTTTAATTGATGTGTAGTAGAACCGCTCCCGCCTTTAAACATGCTGCACAGTCAGAAACTCCCTGTCATGTATGTATGATTAACCTAATTATTCGTACGACCATTTTAGGTATTTCTCATTCATACCTACCTAATTTCGTATTATGATTGTGTATGTCTACTGTCGAAGCTTAAGAAGCCTTCTACAATCATCAGTCCAATTAAATGGCAATTGACTCTGTAAATAGTAAATAGTTAGGGGTAAATATACCGTTGACCCAACTTGCTAATGTAGGTAGATATTGTAGCCTAAATCAACTATTGTAAATGTTATGACTGCTTCGCTGTAAAATATTAGCACTTCATCCCGAGAGTCATCAGTAGAATTTCATTTGATTTTAGCACAAATAATATGTCCACAGCTGTTCGGCCCGTTTCAAATAGCGTGACTATAATTTTCAACGTCAATGATTGGGCCATTTTATTACTATTGGAGAAGACTTTGTCACTCCATTTTTTTTTTTTACTTTGCCTTTCTTCATCATTAACAATGTCTCTGTTTGTTCATGGATGAAGATGGCCCAGCTATAGTGCGAGTTAACCTGTTTGTACGAAGCATTGCGACAATCAGTGACATCAAGATGGTAAGTTCTTATAGAACTGCCACCACTGTCCCTGGTATCACCCTAATATCTTTCCCTATCCCAGTACGGCCACGTCACCCCCATAGCAACAAGTAAGTCATGCCGTTCTTTAGTTTAGCAGCATTGTTCTTAGTTTCAACGACCATGCGGTATCCATGAGCGGAATCTGTATTGTTGTTTATTGTGCCTTGTTTTTTTTTTAACTATTTGGACTCGTAGTTTTCTAATAGAACAATATAAAGAACCATTATGTGTATGCATTTGAAATGTATGAGCATTTTGTCAATTATAAAATTAATTATGTATATACAGTCCTCGCCCAGCCCTCGTTTCAAATGCATTAACTAAGTTATGAGGGAGTAAAGTTTGTTTAAAAATTAGATGAAGTTGGACTGCGTAGAGGCATGTGAAGCATGGCATTTGCTAATAACTCGACTATATTTCAGTCTATCACCTTTCTTGACTTTCTAATGCCTAAAGGATTACAATACATACTTTAAAATATTAATAACTCTTCACTATCGCAGCAGTAGAATATATACTATATCTCATTTGCATCATTGTCATTACACGATTGGGTCTGCGAAAAACTGGTTGTGGAATAAACTGTTCAGTAGCCTACATAGGAGTTCTCAAATAGTGGCCTATTTAGTTTTTCCGAGCAATGCACGGTTTTGACTGCGTACAATGCCGCACAATTTGATACGGTACTTTTTTGACAAGATAAAAATATATAAATAGTTTCAAATAACTGCTACTTATTGTATGTACATTATTGTTATTATTATTTTTTCAAAATGCACAAACAAAAATGTATAATTTCTATTCAATAAAACATGCTTAATAAACCATAACTTAATAATTAGACGTATTAACACACACATCTAAATGTTTCTAACAAACGCACCCTTTTTTGAACCCTTATAGATGGGCCAACAATCGTCCACGTGAATATTTTTGTTCGAAGTATCTCAAAAATAGATGACGTAACAATGGTAAGTTACAAGTGATAACTTTTACATATTGCTTATTGGTCAGTTTACAGTAGACAATGACACTGTGCTTGAAACATTTAAAAGCGATTTTTATTAATTCTGATACCCACATATAAAAAAGGCAACTCTTCTCGCATTGAACGCACTTTGCACCAAATACAAGTAGTTCGCAACATCAGCAGCATATATGCACCGTTACAGCACCATTCATTTATAACATAATATTATTTAGCGAGAAGAGTTAGAACCAAAATAACAATATTGGTTGAGATCTGGATATACGATTCCAAAATTCAAAACATTTGATCAGATTCTATGTGAGTAGAGTATGCCTGTTGTAAATGGGAAACGTTTTTAGTTTACTGTATATTATATTAATGTCGTTGTGGCGCCAAAAAAGGGTGTTATTAAATGGTTGCAAAGCATGAGCATGGAGCCAGAAAATCACAGTAGAGCAATTATTGTCATGTACAACCATAGTAGGCTAATGAAAAATATGAAATGTTCAACTATTTTTATGAAATTTACAACAAGCAGGAAAATTAATACGCTGACTCGTACTGTAATATAATTGTCCATTATTATTGGAGAACGGCCCTTGCAGCAAATTGCAGTTCGTAATATATTGTATTGCCACTATTATCATTATTAAAAAAATATGATAAATTATAAGTTCCAAGGATTTATAATTAATATTGTAGTTTGTATCTTTTACACGTCAAAACAAATTGCTAATTATTAACTAAGCACAATAAGAATAAACAAATATCATACCCTTAAATACCGAAAGAAGTAGATCTAGTGGCACGTAGATAATCATAATTCGCCGTCAAGAAAACGATACAAAGTATAACAGTGCATTGGCCAAAAATAGAGAATTGGAACTACTTTTATTTCCAATCAAAATATCGCGAAACGGTGAATATTGAATGCAAATGGGAAATTAACGGCAAAGAATTCCTATAATTTTGACAGTTATGGAAGAAAATAAATGTAAACGAAAAATCAATCTACAGTTAAAGCAGTCCCTATAGAATTGAGCTATGGGTGTCGCACAGCCAACTGTATTTGTAGGCTACTATACATGCATTCAAATTAGTCGAGTGTGACTTGATTGGTTCAAAGACGTATAGTAGGCCTAGTGGCAGGGACGGATCCAGCCCATTTTGGAGGGGGGGGGTAGCTGAGGGTCAAAATAGGGAAAACTTATGTAAGATCGACTAAATTAGAGCGTAATAACTTAATTTACAATAGATTTACCAAATTTGGGGGGGGGGGGCAGCTCCCCCCCTACCTCCCCCCTGTATCCGTCCTTGCCTAGTGGTAATAATGTCATGAAGGACTTTCAATGGACCTAGGCCTACTCATAGTGGCCCATAGGTCCCTTGTCTAATGCCAACGACCCCATAGATTTCGGACATTATTTATTGTATTGTTTCTGTATGAATATTTGACCATTGGCAAACTGGTATACGATGTCAACCTACTCCGGCTACAAACGATAATGGACAAGCTGAGACAAACTTACCATTGACGCAATGAAACAGGCGAAAGCATGACTTAACCAAGAACAGATACTCCCAAGAGGTAAAAAAACATTTGGAAGAATTGAAGAAATAAGTATAGGAAATCGTAAAAGTGACACTATGAGACGCCGCAAAATCAAGAAATTTTAGTATTGTTGTTTTTAAGTTTGCGCAGTCCACTACAGCTAGTACAATAGCTATGGTGTTGTTCAGAAATTTGGAAGCTTGAAAACTTGGTGAAACATACAACACTGTAATACTGTACACTGCACAGCACAAACTACAAATTCATGGGCAGGGTTTATTGTTACCAATCACCATAGCTTCCGGAATCACAGTGTTTCTTGCTGAAATCTCTGACTAGGTGACTTGCAGCAATTTGTCAAAGTAGTGTTCGCCCGGGACCAGCCCCGCTGCCGACCACTCTGTGTCTCTGTCCCGATACAGGTCAAAAAAATGCCCCTGTCATGAAAGTCCCGGAATCTTTTGTTTAAAAACAATTGCAATGTTTTTGTCTGCTGTATACTACAAGGAGACGTCAGGAATTGGGAAATTGATACCTATCGCAGGAAATAAAATAGGCATCTCAGAATAGAACAACTGCTGTTTGTTTTTAAAATAAAAGTAAAGCCCGCACGGGGCACACCCACCTTATATTTACCACAAAATATGTACGCTCTGCGGGCTGCGGCTAGTCGTGGTGAGATTATTGTTCTGACTGCACCCTACACCATGACCAAAAGACTTTTACTAATAAACAATGAGGAAAGCATGTTTTCGACACTGGAACTGTAGTTTCTGGTCCCGGAATTGTACCGGGCGAACATTAAGTCAAAGTGAACAATCCAAATACTAGGCATCCTGCTCCCTCGTGCATGATAGAGACTGTCAAAACACCAGTCAGAGTGTGCACAACATTTGCAGGTTAGATAGGAGTAGGCATGTTTTGAGAGAGTTATACCGCTGCGAAGAAAAAAACAGGACTTAATCCAGGGACTGAAACAGCTACCTGGGCTAGGGAAAGGTGGAACCAGCTAGAGGGGAAACAATATGAAACGTCAAATTACAAAAATGAGGTTACAATAAACCGAAAACTGCAATGAGGACTATAAAATCCGACCGAATTCAACCCAGAGAAAAAAATTGTGCATTATATGAAATATACAGTATACTATGAGGCCTATATTATGTATATAGTGGGCTATATCTTTCATTAGTAATAATACGAAAAGATCGACTTATTAATTAATATTAATTATGTTTTCTTTCGGTCTCAGATGCCACGGTAGTGAAGGTGAACTTTCTTATTCGATCCATCGGGAAAATAGACGATTATAAAATGGTGAGTGGAGCAATAGTGGAGAAATAACCAAAATTGTCTTTTAACGCTATCCGTATGGTGTATATTACATGTAGGTTTTTAGTTCTAACGTACTTAATTAATATCGTTCAAAAATCCTCACTGGTGATATACAACAAATATATACGCAAATTATGCTGTATAACAGTGTAACAGCTTGGAAGCAAAATGATCCAATAAGATAGGCAGACCATATTAGATCAATGCTTTTCAAATTTCAAAACTGTAATTAACAATGATTATAACTTTTTCTATAATCTTTATTCTCTAACTTCATCCTTAGAATAATTTTTTAGTTAGCCTACGTAGGCAACTCGTCCTATCATAACTTTATATTGCTATCAGTAACATTGGGTTAGCTTATATTAATGTCCAGCGCTCACGTAACATAATATAAAAAAAATTAGCGGGAAAATGTTTAAGGAGTATTATTTTAAAATAAAGCAATAAGAAAATCCAGAATCATTTAATTCCAAACCTGTAAATATGTAGTTAACTTTATCAGTAAATAGTTTTGTTAATATCAAGCAGCCCGTAGTCCTGGTGTCGGTACACCCACGAGTATCAAGGCGCCTAAATGAATAGTAAAAAAAATCCCATCTTTCATAAAAATGGGATATACTAAAATAGATTTACATACCAGTAGGCTAGAACTAATAGAACTATTAAAATTATTGTAGATTTTAATATGTGAAATTGTTTAAATTATCTACAAAAGTAAACCTATTGTATTCTAAAGTACAAAAACAAAATATATCATTTGTATGAATTACGAATATTTTGTAAAGTAATATACTTTTGTATATTGTAGGGTAGTCTAATAGCCGATACAAATACTATACCTTGTATAGTGTAGGTAGCCAGCATAAAAAAAATTTAAAAACAAAAATTTAAGCAATGCCATTTTGCGTAAACTCCGTACTGTAGCATGGCAAATGAGCCACTTTTCACAGCAAAACTAACATACTAATACTAACTTACTGTAAGTGTTGTGTTGGTAGCCTAATAATGATTTTCGTGGGGAAAAAATTCTATGGTGAACTTCTATGTTGTAAAAATGCATAAGCCTATGCACCACAAAATACTGTAATATTTCAATGTAGGCACGGCAAACCTAATAATTTATTTATTGTTTAAATTAAGGCGCCGGGTTCCTTGCGGAAATTTGCCCCGTTACTTTTATGATACATTCATAGTAGTTTACGAGTATATTGTATTGTACACCATGAGAGTTTATTCATTGAAGTAATTTGTAAGCATCATGAAATGGAGGCCATTCTATAAAGGGAAAGAACGGGTAAGCAATAGTAACCCCAGAAATACTTGTAATACAGTTATGGAAAAAACGCTAACATTATCAGCCGTATTTTAGGTACAGGTATCTAATGTACCCTTGGGTCGGTGTGCGACCAACAATATTCAATTAATTCGAGTCATCATCAATTATTTATTAAATTGACTTTTGTCGATTTGACGATTGACTTTTGTCGAAGGGGCAACCTCTTCTTTGACCGAAATTAGAAAATCAAAAAACATCTGGACTTGGCGGGATTGAAACCCACGATCTATATATGCCTTGCGGGGCATACTGTAAGTGGTAACACGATGCCACGGCAAGCAAGGGCGGATTTTGCCTCCAATTTAGGGGGGGGGGGGTGGATTACAACATTAAAAAACATCATTATTTTAAATTCCCACTGTAACCCATATTATCTAGTATAAGTTCATTTAATTGGGGGGGGGGGGGGGGTCCAGACCCCTGACCCCCCTAATATCCGCCCTTGACGGCAAGGTATAGATACCTAGTGGGTCTAGATTTTTCTTGATTCTCTAATTTCGGTAGAATCGAGTGAAATAGTGATCGCAATATACCGGTATTGCACTTATTATTATCATTATTTTACTATATTTAACGAATAATCATACTAGTATTATCATTATAGTCAATAAATTAGAATCAGTTTCTGGCTCTAATAATCATGGAATAATAATTATATAGGGAACTGAAAATGTGGTAGACTTTAACCCCAAATATGCCCTTGTAAGAGTAGCCTATACTATATAAAATGTTTGATTGGCAGTAAAGACCACGCAATTGCGCACAGTAGTATATGAATTTAATTGATTTATATTTACAATACGATATTACAGTATACCTAGGTACACTCAAGCTGGATTTTAAAAACTGGTTGCCTACATTGAAATGCATGATTTCATTAAGTAATATGTGATTGGCTGGTCGCTTTCATTCATGTGCTGTGGCATGGTTTGCTGTGTTGTGGTCTCTGCGTTGAAACTTCGTCAGCCAGTGGGTAAGTTATTATTTTTTATAAACCAATCCCGGCATACCCTGTAGTAATTTAGGTGCATACCAATAAATAAATTGTAGTAAGATAACTTTTGTTATCTATTTATTAATATGCAGTACCTATTTGTAGAATACAAATAATTTTGGAATAGATTCTGGGACCCAGAATATAGGAACGATATAATACGATATATAGGGTACACTGTACAGCATAAAAATATTATCAGAGGTATGAATAAAAATATTAGGTACCGTAATGGAATAATAATTGGTAAATTCACCTTTATGTATAATTTTATTACTATGCTATGAATACCAACATTTTAACTCATGCAAGTAGTAGTTTCACTTTTTTATTCCAATTCCAATAGTTGTACTGCAAACAGTGGGGTTTGTACACTTTAGTCTCTACAATTTATAACTAAAGATATAATATCCACCTAAAAATAGGTACGATATTAAATTTAACGTGAAATTAATTAATTCTTCGTTCCACAATAAAATTGCAAATTATTGTTATAAGAAAAATTCTTAAAAATTTTTGCTCAAGAAAACCCCGATCAACTGTCATAAACGGATTTTGTTGAATAGTATTGTTGTAAATCAGTCGGGTAAATAGACTACGGTACTTTTATTGTACAGCTTTAATTTAATAAATTTTTCATCTCACCACTTTCATATCTTTGCAGTGGTTAATTAATTTCGCCATAAACTCACGGCCTCTCTTCGTTTGCAAAAATATTTCTTTAAAATCTTTTCCTTGATGCATTTTGCAACACAAATTTTGTACCTACGTTCATTTCAAATGTTCAACCAACGGAAATATAATATAAAGGCATTGCCCTGAACACAAAACTTTGGAGTTTGGCCAAGGTTAGTTGTAAAGTTTCTTTTTCAATAATTCTCAACATTGTCTTTTTCTTTTGTTCCAGTACAATGCAACATGTAGCCAACCACTAAACTAGTCTAAATGCATACAGTAGGCCTGGTTTTATTATTGAACACCTATTGAATTTTTTCCCACAGGAATACAGTGTACAGCTGACGTTCAGAGAACAATGGATGGATGAACGACTGAAGTTCGATGATGTCGGAGGTACATTTTTATTTTTTTTATATATTTATGCAGAAAATACTTAATGGATAATTATGTATAATAAAAATATTAATAATACACCACACTATATGACTTCATTCACTCTTCCGCAAGAGCTATGTAGGCTGTAGGGGTGGGCGTGTTATGCAAGTGATGAAGGATAGTTGGCAGGATCCCTTGAGGGACCGTGAATGAGCTGGTTTATTAACATATACTATTTATATTCCAAACAGTATTTCAAATGATTTTTTTTCTTCAAATAACGCCAGTCAAAGACTTCCTCCCCCCCCCCCCATTATGCAATATTTGGATTATTGAAAATTCATTGCATTCCCAAGCAATACTCTGCCGCTCTTTTATACTTGACTTTTAATATTTCCCATACTGCTTGTCATCGTATCCCGCAATGCGAAATATTCTTCAAGATGGCTTATAAAATGAGTTCTGATTTAGTACAGTACAGTACAGTACAGTATTCATAGCTGAATTTCGAGCACAGTGTGGGCACTCAAGGAGTATATAATATAATTCATTCGCGATCACCAATATTATATTACAACATAGGCTACTATAGAGTGTGATCATATGGGTATGATATGGTATTTAGTTCTAAAAATATATAACTTAGGGTTTAAAGCTGTCGATACAATCGAACCCCAATTATCCGTTTTTTTTTCAATTAGCCTACTCATTAAATATCGCAGAACCATTAATGAGATGTCATGATTTGTGAAAAATACTGAGGAACATTGAGGAATCTATGTTTGGGTTTCTCTAGGGACTTCGTGGAAGCGAAGAAATATAAATTTTAAAACAACAAAAAATGCTTAGCAAACAATTCCACAAATATACCTTATTGAAAGTGACAGCAGTTTCGGTGACATCATCATCAGACTAAAGCTACCAGAACAACAAAGACTTATTTATTAAAGGGGTGTGTTAGAAAATTGATCTAGGAGAAGGGAGGGATGCAAGAAGGTAATAGATGTCATTCAGAATGATAATGTTAGTACGTAACGCTTTTTTACCATGGTATTTCAATACACTCCAGTCTATTGAAAAGTTTGCCTTTACAATTAATCATGCAGTGTTTTGAAGTAAAAACATTGTGAGGTGTGGCAAGCAGGCAGAATGAAATTTTATCTACGATTTCTGAACCCCCCCCCCAAAAAAAAAAAAAAAAATCCTGGCTACGGTCAACCGTTGGTGGATGATCACTGATTCTGACTTTAGTCGCTGAAGATGTCAGGTTGAAGGAGTTCCAATCCAGTAGCCAATTGGTGTTAATGACGGCCACGTAGTATTATATCAGAATGAAGAGGAACCCTTTTTATACATTACGGTATGGCGGCAATTCCACCGACCTCGTTTTGCACCGTGAGCGTGACATTGACGTGGTAGCAGACATTTGTAGACAGTCTTTAATGTCTGCTACCACGTCAATGTCACGCTCACGGTGCAAAACGAGGTCGGTGGAATTGACGCCTATCTCATGAATGGCTCTACGATCAATATTCCATTGGAAATTCGACTTGGCGAATAAAACGTACGGGGGCTTACCAGCGATACCTTCAGGGGAAGGACTGAATGACATTCCGAATGAAAAAATTGAAATCTTAGTGAAACAATACGGTACTTGGGTACTTAAGCGTATTTGTGCCCCGTTAACGGTCTAATTACACACCTTACTCTTTTTCTGCAGCCAGTGCCTCTTATCGTGGTGGTACGGTATGCTTTTTAAATAAAAATATCAATCAGCTATTTCATATAAGCTGCAATCCAAATGGCTTTTCCCAGCACGAGACGCAATCGGCACTGAGTAATCAATTACCGTATTTGAAAATGCAGCTTCAAAGCCCAAAACAGATGCGATTGCACACATTCTGACTTTGCTAAGCTTTTATACAGCACCTTACACATAAAACGCTGCTGAATCACAATCCACGATGCAAGCGAGAAAAGGTTAGAAAGGCTTTTTGTGGCACACTCAAGTTGTAGAGTACCTGGCTATGCGCATAATAACGACCAACCATAGGCTATTGTATGGCTACGGTAGGGATTTCAGTGCCGTTAAAAATTCTGACTGTCGCTGTCGTAACTCCATGCCATGGGCCATGGCGGATATCTTAAGCGATATTTGGAACTATACCACAGTATACACTGCCGTATACATCCTGTATACAACAGTGTATAAGATAAAAATAAGTGACAAGCATTGCCCTTCTGCTGGTAGCGTTTGCCGCTTAGGTTATTCTAGAAAAATACCATGGGTTCATTGGCATCAACGAGGAATCCTGTAGTAAGCCAGCTCTTAATTTAGCGTCTTTTTTGCAGGTCGCATAAAATATTTAACTCTGACTGACGCCGCCAGAGTGTGGATGCCTGACCTGTTTTTTCAGAATGAGAAAGAGGGCCACTTCCATAATATTATCATGCCAAATGTTTACATACGGATTTTCCCTTATGGTTCCGTACTTTACAGTATAAGGTAAGTTTCATCGTTTCATCCCGACGCAGCGCCACAGAGAAAAGAGATAGATAGGCCTAGTGAATAGTCTGTGACAGTAGCGGAGTAGACACAGCTCACTGTGCATTCTTACGTATTTTGTCATAAAAGGCGGTAAAGCCACCGGCGAATTGACTTCATGTATTTTGTGATTTGAGATTTTTTGTTTGTTTAGTTTTAATGAGACTATTATGTAGATACTTAACTTATCTATTATAAATTAAGTTACAATATGGTAGCAGACATCATTAATAAGTCTCTACCATATTATAACTTAATTTATAATAGATAAGTTAAGTATCTACATAATGGTCTCCTTAAAATAAAACAAACAAAAAATCTCAAATCACAAATGAAGTAAATTCGCCGGTGGAATTGCCGCCTAAGATGACTGCACATAATTTAGACATACTGTATATGATACCAGATTTTATACCAAAATATATAATAACACAGGCGAATACAAAATTTTTTTTTTTTTTAACTAGGCCATTAATTTCCATTTCCATTAATTTACCTAAATCTTAATTTATTTTAATTGCTGACACAGTATTCGATACAATTTGTTTTATCATCCACAACTTTCTCACAATATGGCATTAATTAAACTATAGAATAATTCATAAATAATGGACAATTTTATAGGCGTAAATGCAAATAAAAAATTCAGTTTTTTATTAAATTATAACATTTTGTTATTTTTCGGAATCAGCACATCAAATTACACATCAGAAATTAGCTAAAGTTATTGAAAAAGTGTTTTATCATTAGCCTGTATAATTTAAGCAATAATGTTATGAAAAACCCCACCCTTCCCCCTTTATAAAGTCTTGTTCCAGAAACCTATTCATTGGGATTTTTCAATTTCAAAACTAATTTGACATTTTCCTTGCCAGTCTCCCTTATCCCCTCATCTTACGCCAGTGTCGCGCATACGCAATGCATCAATATGACATTGCAACTATTTCATTAAGTTCCCTAATTATAAGTCACTAAAATGAAAGATTAGTATTTTTTATATACTGTCATAATTAAAATGACTAATGGATAGTCACTCTATTTCCATCGCATACTATTTCGTTGATGTCTATTGAAATGAATAAGTCATAGTGGCCTCGACTTATTTACTAGAGGGGAATATGGCAAATTGCCACGGAATATGTCGCCCATAATTTATAGCTCTGGTCAAAAAGTCGCGAGGACGAGAAAGATTCGAGGGTGGAGGAAACTATAATAATTGGCATCATCGTTAAATGAACGCTCTCCAATTTTCTACAGCATGTTTTTTATGTCAATATTGAATAAAATGAGGATATGAATAGCTATGAATAGCAAATATATTATAATGATGCTATTTTTACGATTTTATATAGCCGAAATTACTTTCAACTCACTGTATTACAGTAGAAAAATCAAAGTCACGTATGATGGCATCAACTTACGATAGAAACTAACAAGCTTTAAATTACAAAATAAAACAAATATAAAAATTATATACGGTAGCCTATAAAATTTACGAAATGTTAGACATTGCAAAAACATGACAATTTCAGCGAGCGCTTCAAAACAATTCCTACATAGGCTACAAATATTCACTGTTGTGATATTGTGGCTAAGTGGCTTCTCGCCGATGCCATTAAAAAAATATAAAGATATACATATTGTGAACTAAGAAAGTGCGGATTTTCCTTCATGGCTACAATATATAATATATATAATAATATACAAGGAAGCTTCTGTGGTTCTATAGATTTTAGGAACGTAATTTTAGGGCAACAATATGTGGGCAAAAATTATGGTAGTAGCCAGTGTGCACAATGTGCAATTCTAGTATAATTTAGCATTAAATTAGTGGGTTACATCTCAACTTGTTTCATCCTTAGATTCCTTAACGGCTTAACTGTTAAAATTATAAGCTTATTTAATAAAGTTCCAAAAGTCTGTCCACAGAAACTTTCAAAGACTTAAAAATACCTGAAACTCTATTTAATAGTGATTTTGTTACAGGATATCTTTGACACTAGCATGTCCAATGGATTTGAAATTGTATCCCTTGGACGAACAAGTTTGCTCACTCAAAATGGCCAGCTGTAAGTCACTCACTTCTTACTTTGTAGTTTTAACTTTAACCCCTCTTTTACGGGCGGGCCAGCGAAACAAGTCCAAAAGCTAAAAAACAATTTAGTTAGACAAACTGAAATTCATGTTTCGATTGAGTTTCATAAATAATTTAGCGCAGATGCTCATTATAGTTTGGCTTAATTGTCTCGTAGGATCACTAATCGACCCACCCAAGATTGCCGATTGGCCGTGATTGGAGGAAGATTCCAAAACATTTGGTAAACAAAAGACGGCTGTTCCCCGTTCCACAGCCGCAAATATATATATGTTATATATATTCGTTTATGAAAAGCGCATAAAAATAATACAAGTTTCCTTTAAAAAGCTACTCATTTCCACAAATTAATAAACTGGATGACAGCAGCCATGTTTTGCAAAAGTTTCCCATTTACACAACTATATTCTTGCACAGAGGCCTGGCAATCCCACTAGTAGCACAGCAAAATGGCGAAATGATAGGTAATCTAGGCGAAACAGACAAGGATGGAATTAAGTTGCAAACAATCAATAGCAAACATGATCGTAAAAGAGCCCATCACTAACAGCCTGACTTGGATACACGTGAAATCGTTAAGATCCTAATCTCTCGCCCATGAGAACCAACAGCTTTATGGTCTTCCAATCAAATTGTATTGCGGATTTCGAGGAAACTCCCATTGGCCTTTACGGAGGATTAATTGCTTTGCTACCTTTAATGTGCTTTGCTCCACTAACTTTGGCGGCATCAAGTTTTACGATTCTACTATACTTCTACTTGAAGTTCAAAAAGTGGCAACATAAATATGGTCAGCTAAAGTGCATTGGCTGGTATCAACAGTAAATAAAATAACTTGCGCTTATCAAACCTCTGCAGGATATTTTATAGACTGACATAGGCCACATAAATCTAGATCCCAGCCTTGCGTATTGTGTTCTTCTCACACTAACTAGTCGTTAGCATAGACAACAATACGTACAGTTGTACCAGGAGTCTACCAGCTATATTTATACTTAATTACTTTTATTCTGTCGCGCCCGAACGCTAAGTACAATGAAAAGGTAATACAATATATAGTCAAATTAAATGTTAAAAAATGTTAAACGCTTCTTAAGTAGTTTTTTTGGGTGTTTTTGGAATATAAAACCCCTCAAAATGAAGTTATCCAAAAAATGAAAAAACCCTGGAAAATATTTTTGTGAACCTATTGTAATGTCGAAATTAATCAAATTCTAACGAGTATGGTAAATTGGCCCCAAATCAAGTTACCGACAGACAGACATTCGAAAAAAAACACTTTTTGGGTCCCTGGGACTTCAAAACGTGTTAATCCGTTTAATTCTCGAAATTGAAAATTTCGAACTTCACAAAACGTTTCATCATAGTAGTAACTAGTAGTTTTGGAAAAAAAGTGACTAGAAATTGGGCCCATGAGTCCTTCCCTGAGTCACTATTCCATGCCGATGGCTTGCCGAAACCTGGCCACATCATGAGGTCCAAGATTTAATCCGCAGTCGCCGTCCCCTTGCACAAAATCTAAATGCTCCAGTGTCTTCCAAATTGACTGTCATTCCGCTAAGATCCGTTTCGCGTTCACTGTTACAAAACCGGCACTCGGGGTCTGTGGCGACACCAATGCGCGAAAGGTGTGCACGGAAGGGCCCATGTCCGGTACAGAGGGCAACTTACTTTACGCGTAACCGCATCTTAAATAAAAACTATAATGTCAGCGTTCGAGAGAACTTTATTAACTGGAATGTTGTTGCAGATGGCTGGACAACGGATGACCTTGTCTTCCTTTGGAAGGACGGCGATCCTGTACAGGTGGTTAAGAGCTTACATCTTCCTCGTTTCACACTTGAAAAATTTACTACTGACTATTGCAACAGTAAGACTAATACAGGTGAGTATTATAACAGAGCGACAAATAAAAAAATACAAGCTACTGCTAAACAGTAATCCACACACCGACATTTTATACAGTAGGCGGTCATCAGACTGAAAATTCCAAATTCAAAACAATCGCAGTAAAATGCCTAATAATGACGTAACAGATCAATCAACTGTATTTAAGTGCTCAATACCCGCCTGCTTCAATCTCCCACTAGAATATTCAATGCCCAGAAAGAGAAACCAATTCAGACCCACTTCGACAAAATCAAATGAGACAGTGGAAGTATCGCTGAGTTTCATCTTGGCAAACTAAAGGAGCGGGGAAAATTTATTTAATGAATTAGAAAGCCTGGGACTGGCGTGTTTAATTGCCACAATAAGACCGACGTCTGTTTGCGTTATTCTGACATATGTATATTTACGTTCCTTCTTTGAATCGGTGGGTAGCCAACAACTCTACCTCCCATATGGCAGCTTTTGCTGTCAACACTTGAATCACCTTCATAGTGGTAACAGTTGTTGTACTATTTCAGGGGCGTACAGCTGCTTAAAGGTGGACCTACGTTTTAAGCGGGAATTTTCTTACTACCTGATTCAGATCTACATCCCGTGCTGTATGTTGGTGATAGTGTCGTGGGTGTCGTTCTGGCTGGACCAAAGTGCAGTGCCGGCGCGAGTGTCCCTGGGCGTCACCACGCTCCTCACCATGGCAACACAGACTTCTGGTATCAATGCGTCCTTGCCTCCCGTATCTTACACCAAAGCTATCGATGTCTGGACCGGTGTTTGTCTCACCTTCGTGTTCGGTGCATTACTCGAGTTTGCTCTCGTCAATTATGCTTCTCGATCCGATACCCATCGTGAGAACATGAAGAAGCAAAGACGGCAGTGTGAGCTGGAATACGCTGCGTCTCTTGAGGCGGCTGCGGATCTATTGGAGGACGGTGCGAATTCATTCCCAATGGTAAGAACCACTAACTTCACTCAGAACGGCGCAACCCGCAATACCCGGAAGGGGTCAGCAATGAGCACTACACTAACAGGGGTCGCACGGGTGTATTTGAAAGTCCAAGACATTGGCGATGGCTCTCTGATTTGTTTGTTTTTTAATTCCAGAAACCTGTTGCTATGGATAAAGCACGGCAATGTGAAATCCACATGCAACCGAAACGAATAGGCTGTTGTCGTACTTGGCTCTCCAAATTTCCAACGAGGTCCAAAAGGATCGATGTCATTTCTCGCATCACCTTCCCCCTTGTCTTCGCCCTCTTCAACATAGTCTACTGGTCGACTTATCTGTTTAGAGGCGAGGAACAAGACCAATAAATGGCCATTATCAGCACGTTTATTCACCTCATCTGAGCTCATTGCATTTTATAGAATGCAGGGGAACCACTTTTTGGTTATAATATGGACACTAATCAGATACCTCATAATTTTTGGACTTTTTTATCGATTGTCCGCAACTATACCTTGTCCTACCAAAGTTTGTAAATTGTTACCTCTAACCTGACTTGTTATACATGTTGGAAAATTTACGGTGCTACGCCCACTGATACCGGTGCAATGTCTATAAATAGTTATGTTCAGGTATGTCCGAATAGGAGAAGGCACCATCAAGTAAGAGTTGGTTATAAGAAAACGCTCCTGAAATTTATTGGCCCCTGTTGAACTTCTCAGAATTTCTGGCAATATACAATACAATATACGGTATATGCTCATTGCATGTGTAACTCGAAATCTTCTACAACACGGCCACTTATTGCTTTCAAATTAAATTAAATAACAATAAGACATTGCACTTTTATGGAACAGTTGCGCTTAGAACTTATTAATTTCTTTATTTTACCAATTCAATGAATGTTCGGAATTGGGTTTGTCCCGATACCTAATATTTTAATCTATGTTGTCGAAGGGTCGTTGCACTACCCAAGACGGTGAAAAAAGACAATGTAATTGTAATGTATTACGCAGGGTGAAACAGTTATTGTAGGTATTAGCATATGTATGTTAGTTATGAACGTGTCCAAAACATCGCAGAAATGCAGTGTTTACATAACAATAATTTATACAAAATAATAGTAGTAAGAGTTAGGTACGGTATTGAAAAAAAAATTATGGAGTGAGATAGGCCTATTTGTGTTTCCATAAGGCGTAGTTATAATATCATGCAGCACCTAATTGCAATGCAGTCTCCTTGCACCATTCATTAATGGTGGCCATTTATGCAATTAAAAGCTTTGATCAATTCAATTAAAATGACTCTATGTGCACCAATATATTGTATATTGTTATATCATCGTACTGTATCACGGGTGCCCGCAATGGATTCATATGCAGCATGTTTTGAGCCAT
The DNA here is from genome assembly GCA_963971405.1 of Psococerastis gibbosa. Taxonomy (NCBI): domain Eukaryota; kingdom Metazoa; phylum Arthropoda; class Insecta; order Psocodea; family Psocidae; genus Psococerastis; species Psococerastis gibbosa. Next base: position 21,623,156 of record OZ020484.1, read on the forward strand.
ATATAAGAAACACATAATACACTGCAGCATGGGTCCATGGTGGGCGACTCCTTGGCATGAAGTTAAGCTGTGCAGCGCTGTATCATCATAAAAAATTCCATACACCTTTAGTGTGCTCCAATTATGCCTAATCAAGCATAAGCTTAAGAATTAACTGAAAAAAATTCCGTATCATATCCCATCGATGGTCGTAGTGACCCCTCCAATTAATTTACTTAAGGTGTATTTCATAGCTTTCAAAATAACTGTGTTTAGCAGGGTAGCAATGTTGAGTGGCAAAAACCATGCGGCTATATTGGATTATGATATTTAATTAATTATGGTTCAACTACGCTGAGTTGTCCCATACGTCACAGCAGAAAAATCACGGTAAGTTGACTGAGACAAGTGTTACGCGAACAACACTCATCTTACAAATGATGTATGCGATAGAAGCTTTCACATACAGTATATCATTTTGTAAGATAACTGTTCGAGTAACACTTGCACAATATGCCTTAGTTAAAATACCGTGATCTTTCTGCTGTGACGTATGGGTCAATCGCGGCTGTAAACGAATGAATCGTAAGACAAGAAGATCATTTTTGAAAAAAATTCGCATGTGGCCTAATCCGCCGATATTGTTGCAAACAAATGTTAAGACTCAAGTGGAACACCAAGTTATTATTTCGCACCCATACAGTATATATTCACATCAATCATATCACAAAATTGCAGTGATTACACTTTTCGACAACAATAACCACATTCTAACCAGAGCCAATTTCAATTATTATTAGTCTAGTCATAAACAAGCTACACAGTCGATCGAAATACTCGTAACCTAAGTTGAGAAAATTATGAATAACCTAAGTATGTTTGTGTCACTGAGAACTTCTCGAAATTGAAAATAACCAACAAGCTTTAAGACACTTCACCCAATCGAACGAGGCTTTGAACGTCATAATATTTATGCTGCTATGGCCGGAGATAAGACTTTAAGGTGGAAGGCAATACTTTTTATCAACGATATTGCAGTCAATAGGGCGTACCTCAATTAAATAACCGCCATGTTTTAATTGACTGAAGACTTATGCCCATTTCATCCTGACGGTAGAGAATATAGGGCAATTGCCTTTCCGCAATGAAGCATTCTGAACGAATATTACCACTAAGATATTTAACTTATTTAACTGTACTAAATTTGATTTTCCTTTCGCTAGTTCTCACACTATATACTGTAAGTAAGAGGTCTCTCCGATTTTATACCTAGCCGCATTATTTAACAATAAGAGACATTGAAAAGTAACGGATGGTTATTTTTGTTAGCATCGCATAACTGGGGCGAATGCGAATTATTGTAGATACGAAGTTAAGATTAACTGGTGAAACAATAATAATGGTACCGAAAAATGTCACATTACAATAAAGGACTTCATACCTATTTGTTGTTCTCTTTGTCCCTTTCAACACTACATTCCTACTCTCGTTGTTTGTTTTGTTTTCCAACGCCTTCTTTCAGCATTTCTGCTTGAAGCAACCCTGTCAGCCTGGCGGGGGGAGTAAGTCCGTTTATTAACTTGAGGCACCCTAACGGCAGACTCCTTCACCTCGGGGAGAAGGGGAGTTGACTGACAGGGTGGACCTCCTGATTATAGTGGATTCCGAATCACTTGGGGAACACAGTAGTCACAAGATTAATTCGGAAGTGACCAGGACTCGAAACGCACTCAGACTGACTGGTATAGTTTCAGCACGTTATCATGTCCCACCATGTTCCCCTGCCAACGCTGTGCACCCTACAAAGTTTGCCGAAGTTTGGAACAGGCTCTGTTCTCGTGGACTCAACTTGGTATGGCCGTTACATACTGGTAGCAGGTCAAGAAAAGTTTTGAGCTACGTACTCACAGGACGTGCTTAGCTTCCCCGGGGTCACTATAGTACATGGAAGTCTCCAACAACATCACGATTGAAAGTTGTGATCTTAATAATAATAAAGTACCAGTACAAGTGAACTTATACATGCTTTCCGATTATATAATAATAATATAATAAATATATAATATTTTTTTTTTTTTTAAAGGCGCGGGACTCTTTCAAGTATTTGCGCCGGTCGGTGTGTGTGTGTGTGTGTGTGTGTGCGGAAGTCATGGGTGTTTTAGAATGGTTTTGTCTACAGTCTACAGGTGGGGCATGACTCCGGTCTTGCTTAGAAAGCTTAATGTTGCCGTGACCGGCCCATGCTTGTCCCCTAATAAGTTTGGCAGGGTGTGTGGTTTTGGTAACGAAAATCTGCCCGCTGCGTATATAGGGCATTCGGTAATTATGTGTTCCACTGATTGTGGGACTCCGCACCTGCTGCATGTAGGGGGCTGGTCACCAGACATCAAATGTCGATGGGTAAGGCGGGTGTGTCCTATGCGCAATCTGGCAAGAGCAGTCTCTTCTGATCGATTTAGGCGATATGAGGTTTGCCAATCCCCAATAACTGGTTTGATGCTTCTTAACTTATTGTTAATGGTGTCTCGCCATGCAGCCTGCCAGGCATTTTTGGTTTCCCTTTGGATTATATTGAATACATCTGGTAAAATGGTTGTGGCCCAAGGAGCGGCAGTCATGATTGCCGCCTCTTTAGCTGCCGCATCAGCTGTGCTGTTTCCTTGTATACCCACGTGGGAGGGTATCCAATGAAAATGCACTTTGGAGTTGGATGGCAAGTCTTTTAACGTTGATAATATGGCATTCGCCAGCGGACACTTAGTGCTTGTATTTCCGATGGTGTGTAAAGCACTAAGGCTGTCAGAAAAAATTACTGCTTGAGGCAACCTGTCCGCGACTATACGCAGAACGGCTTGATATAAAGGGAAGAGTTCTGCTGTGAGACAAAATATAATAATATATAATTAAATAATACGAGTAGTGGGAGTATAATATAAGTATTAATGTTAAATTTCGGTTGGCTCCACTTTCCATATCCCAAAACACTGAATTGATCGATGGGACGATTACATGGTCAAGAACGGACAGACCAATATACTAGTAATATAACACAGTAATTAATTGCAAGGTCTGTAATGCATGAATTATCAATAATTTTTTCAAACAATATTTTTTTATTCAAAACCAAAACTTAGCTTGGGAAAGCAACCTGTTTGGCTTCTTAAAACATGCCTGATGTTTGGGAAAGCATTGATAGAGGTTCCACAGAAAAACTTTTTAAACTCCTTTTTCATGAAGAGTCCTTTTTATTTTTTTACCGCCAGAACCAAGCTATCAAGGGTCAAGCGACCTATTAGGTTTCGTTTACATTAATGACGACTACAATATAATATTGAATTCTAAGACAATAGTTGGAGCCATTTTTGAGAGAACATTTTTTTTTAGTAGTTTTTTTGGAGTTTTTGGAGGGTAATGTATTGTATTATCTAATACTCCATTCGTCCTCGACTCCTCGAGAAGTCAGTCAGTTATTTCACTTTAACTATTACTAATAGAAATATTCTCCAATCCACTACCAGTCTATTTTCTACCAATAAAATTCATTTGTGAAGAAAAAAGCACAAGAAATGAAGTGAATGGCCTTCAGCTACACCAACTAAGAATTGGCAGATTTAGTGAAGGAGATCAATAGCTAGATACAGTAATAACGTATATTATAATATCAAAATGTATTTATTGTATTTGTGAAATATAATATCGTATTATACCCAAAATAATTGAAGGGACTTACAGATAAAATACGCCTCTGGAAACTCCCTATTGCAGCAGAATTTAGAAAAGCATGACGGCTCTCAAACTGAAAGCAAAAATTGAAATGTTATAGTTTTTAATAACAGAACTTGATACCTATACAACCTGTGACGGAAAAGAGCTAAGTTATTATTGGAAACGGGGGATAGAGCATATTAAGAGCAGATGAGATAATCAGAAAAATCTAATTTATAGCAATAGTAATAGCTTATGCCAAAATCAGTTCAAGTAAGTAGTGTATTTTCACAATTCACAACCGGTTCAACCCATCGAGACAAACCAAATTTTAATGGATACCGTGGGAAACAAAATTTAATATTAATTATGTTTTTGGACTATCTCAGTGGATTGGAGTGGTCTGTGCAATACATTGCTCATTCCTAGGGTAAGCCCACAGCATGCTTCAGGTGCAACTTCGATATAAGACACTGTGAGTTTTCCTGATAATTTTCCGCAACTTGGAGTGGACATAACTTGCCGAAGTTTTATTCATTCGTAATTTCATCCTCATAACGGAATTAGGGTGCATTCTCACAAGTTATTTTGACACGTACCCAAACCTGATTAGGTAGCATTTACACCTGCTATATTGGTCGAGGGCACAAACCACAGAGGCAGGCCGAGAAAGGAGCACATGGAGGACGTAATGGCGGACATGGAGTGCGGGACCTACTGGGAAATGAAAAGGATCGCGAAAGACAGGGAGGAGTGGAGAAGAAGAGTCAAGTTGCTGCAAACCAATCGATAGATTGTAACCCCAGAAGAAGATATTGGTAAGCTTGAGTCAGTATGATCATATAGTTAGGTGTAGCCGGTGTAGGCTGAGATTAGGCGCAAATTCCACCGACCTCGATAGTGATGGTGATATTGACGTGGTAGCAGACATTTTTAGACTGTCTTTAAGGTCTGCTACAACGTCAATATCACTATCACTATCAAGGTCGGTGGAATTTGCGCCTTAGGCAGCTTTCAATGGTCGTCAATAAAAAGCCCTTCAATTAATAATAATAATAATACAAGTCATTTCACTGTAGAGCAAACTCACCATTGACCAGCGTGTAAAAGTTCGAAAGCTTTATTGATATTCTCGAAGGGAATGGTCGCACTGATAAATTCATCGAGAAGAAGCTCTCCTTTCTTGTAAAGCTCCACCAGCTTGGGCACACTATCGCGCGACTTCCAGCCTCCGAAAGCAGTGCCCTTCCACGTGCGGCCCGTCACTAGGTAAAATGGCCTGGTTGCTATCTCTTGACCGGCGCCAGCCACTCCAACAATAACTGATACACCCCATCCACGTTGACTGGCCTCAAGAGCAGCTCTCTGTAACATTTCAGACATTTGTGATCACCTTGACACACCGAGCCATTGCTTCGAGGACGATTTGACACATATAATTTTTTCACACCGAGCGCATGCACATTTTACTGAGTCGCCCGTCAACACTCAACACCCATCAAAGCAGCCATTATAAAGAAAGAAAGAAAATTGTTTTTATTTTCCATATGGGCGAATTTTGGGCCTTTCTGCCCACTCTTACAATTAACCCATAAAACAGAACGCTTGCTTAATATTTGACACTTTCAGACAGGAAGGAGCTGACCAAGTCGCGGTAGACACCGTAACGAAAAAGACTAAAGAAAACATGACAAAGTTGAAGTGCAATAAAAGGCTTAAATTGGAGAAGGCTTTCAGAAGAAAATTAGTAACATAATAAAATGTCAGTAATTCCACATTTTTGGCAACATTTAAAAAAAAAATCCTTTTCGGCTCTGGCCGATCAGGAGTAGGGAGATTCCGCAGACCCTGCTTTTCCTCTACGCTACCCAGAGGCGTAAAGTTTTAGAATGAAGGCGGGGGGAAAACTAAGTAGACCTTATGACGTCATCAGGCAGGATTTAAGGAAAAATTTAAATATAACAGCAAAATTGTAGGGTTTTACGCATTTTAATAGTTGTAAAGAATAGCTGTAGAATTTACAAATCTAGAAAAGCAATGCTTATATTCATATTGCTGTAAAGGGGACCATGAAGTATGAAACACGTCTTACAATGCTCGAGGCTGGGGGGGGGGGGCAAGTTGGACCGTGCCCCCCCCCCCACCCAACTTTACGCTCCTGACGCTACCTACGCTATGTGTAATAAAAAATACTTCATAAAATACTTCATTATTTCCCCGATCACAACATCAACACACAAAACACTCTTGTGTTCCAAACAATGACGACTATGAACTTTTACTTATTAAATTATTTTTACATGACTGGACAAATTGGGTGGACATCATCTTGAAATCGTAAATTTGTCGTAAAAAGTGTAGATTACCATTATCGTAGATAATAATACGGGCTTTCAGTCAGATTTTAATTCATTCCTCTGCGACCAATATTGACTGATATATGAATTATATAAGGTTTCAATCGGCCGCCATCTTATACCTAAATAGTGGATCTAGCTGGTTAACGAACTCGATCAAGACATTTGTATGATCAATTTTTGTGCCAAGTTTCATCAAAATCGGATAATATTTACGGAAGTTAGAGTGTTTCCTAAAATCGATATACATATATACTGTATATATATAACATTTTGAACGGAGGGTGGTTTTAGGCTCAGGGGGTCATGAAATGAAAAGTTGAGAAGAAATTTTTCGAAAGTCGAACATTGATCGCCATCTCAATTGGTAGATGAATCTCCCTAAAAGAGTTCATAATAGAACCAACTTCCTCCTTGGAGACGTTATAGTCCAGGAATATCAGGGGTTTCACCTCGGAATGAGAGCTGTAAACTTGGATAAACCTTTATTTTGGTACACTAAAGTTAACCTTGTCCCCAGAATTTAAAAAATCTATTTTTTCACGCATTTACTGCAAATATCTCGTTTCCTATGGTTTCATGCTATTTGTATTTATTATAAAATTGTAGCAGATTAAATTCTCTACAACTTTTGTTTTTTATATCTTGAACCATTTAGAGGGGTGTTTAACTATTTAGACTATTGTTCCAGAACCCGAACAAAAACAAGTCGCATTATGTTATAGTTTGTAGCTCATCCGAGATCCTCGGAAGGAAGGACTTGGACCAAAATGTGTCCCCAGAAAAGAGGAACATCTGGCTATTCTAAAATCTAACACAAATTTTGTCATTTTTAGAATCGAAATTATTCAATGAGTTTAAAGGAAGAAAAATTATTGAGAATCTTTGACGTTGACTTAAAAATGTAAGGGGTCAAAGGTTAAAACCACAAATGACCTCTGATAAGTTACAAAATTGAACTTGTGTTACGCAACAGCGAAAACCACTACTCATCATTACATAGATGAATAGTAGCAAATTACAACTCGACATCTGGCGTTTAGCATTCATTAATATTTTGAAAGCATGGGACATCATAAAAAATTATCATTTAAACCCAGTATGCTGCATTAAAATGCGCCACAGGCATATTCGCTTTCGGGATTATATTATACAATACATAACACATAATACCTTTGCGTCTGCTTCACTTTATGAGCTGCTGTCACAATCTACCCGTCTCTAGAGCAATGTCCAACCGACTTAAATTGCCAGCAAGACGGTCGGAGCTTAGGAAATCCTTGCGCTCATAAAAATGTGAAAATTTCTTTTTGAATTAAAATAAAGTACAAAGAGGAAGAATTAGGACACTGTTGGGAGGTAAATAAAGATTCAATTTAGATTATTATTACTTGCCATGGTATTGACGTTGCCAACACATTCAAATGTGTAGTCAAATCCGCCGTTGGTCAGCTCCACGAGCACGTCTTGGATTGGCTTGTCGTGGTCCTTGGGGTTTACAAATTCTGTGCAGCCAAACGTTTTAGCTAATTCAAACTTAGAAGGATTTAAATCAATACCGACGATTCTTGCTGCACCTGCAGCTTTACAGCCCATAGCTACCGCCAAACCAACAGCACCGAGTCCAAAAATAGCACAAGTAGAGCCAGGTTCTACTTTAGCAGTATTCAAAGCCGCCCCATATCCAGTTGGCACTCCACATCCTAAAAAATTTAAAAATTATAAATGATTATTTTAAAACAAAAAGGCTTCGCTACAATATCACTTTGGAATTTATCGTTGTAGTGTCGCGGTATTGACTTTAAAATAGTGTGTGTTGACCATGTCTTTTGGCTCATGATGACGTTACTGAGAAAAATGAAGGTTGATTGTTTCCGTCAAAATACATTTAACTGGCGTGATAAAATATGGTTATATTTATATTTACTGTGTGGCATTATATGTAATTTTATTAGCTGCTGCTTAGCTTCCAAGTATTTTTTAATGTCATTTATGTTTAAAGGGTAGTTTACAAAAATGACGATAGCTCATAAGTAGTCAACGACGGCAAGATCAAATCAAATCACTTAAAGTTTGCAAAGTGTAGGGCATAGCTCTTATACTGATACTATTTGCTAAGCTAAAAATAGTTTCATTAATATTAATATTTAAACTTACCAAGCAAGCACACCTTGTCAAATGGTGCAGACGGGTCAACTTTAGCAACGGAAATAGAAGCCACAACTGTGTATTCGCTGAAAGTAGAGCATCCCATAAAGTGGAAAAGAGGTTTACCCTTACAGGTAAAGCGTGAAGTACCATCAGGCATAACACCTTTTCCCTGGGTAGCACGAATACGGTTGCAAAGGTTGGTTTTGGGCGACTTGCAAAATTGGCATTCTCCACACTGAGGTGTGTACAGCGGAACCACATGGTCACCAGGTTGGACATCAGTAACACCCTCGCCAACACTTTCGACGATTCCCGCACCTTCATGACCGAGAATGCACGGAAATAACCCTTCTGGGTCTTGACCACTGAGCGTGTAGACATCGGTGTGGCAAAGAGCAGTAGCTTTCATTTTCAGACGTACTTCCCCAGCTTTTGGAGGAGCAACATCAACAGTTTCCACCGATAAAGGTGCCTTGCTTTCCCATGCTACGGCAGCCTTGCATGTAATGACCTAAGAATAAAATTTAGCATTTACAAATGACATTCTAGCCTACATACTTTTAATTAATTGCATTCATGCTATAAATGTCTAGCAATATAATAGGAGCAAAAACTTACTTTCCCAGCTGTATCAGTCATGATGTTGCTTCAATCAGAGTCTGAATTAAACAGAAGGAACAGACCGGCTACGATAAAGAGAAAGATAAGTCAAAGTGATATGATAACAGTAACTGAATAATTAATAATTATTATTAAAACCGGCTCGTCATCAACATAAATATCACTAATATCAATATCAGCTGGTGAGCTTCTGCCACGCCGTTTACCATAATTGTCGTGTAAATAGAGAATAATAGATACATTATTTATTTACATGAAGTATTCAACAACTCGCGATATTTACAATTTACATTAATTTAATTAATTTTAAAAATGTTATTTCTCCAAGTTATGTCTGTACATACATACAATAAGTGGCGCAGTGTTGAGTAAAAGAGTTTTGCTGTTGTTAGGTGGGGAACTGTCCAGTTCTGACTTCTGTTCACCATATTGGCCATATCAACTTTGTATAAAAACAATGAACATTAGAGCGCCGGTTAGTATAAATGTTATAACTGTAACTTGCTTTGCAGTTTGCACGACAGCGCCTGATAAGTAATAATCAAAGAACTTATATAATGTATAAAATATGTGATAATAGTACTCGCTCCATTCAAGTAGTGTGTTCAAGATGAACCTTACCTCATGTGCCGGGTTTCATGCACTGCCGGTGGTTCTAGCCTGAAGTTTCCACGGCAGGGAAGCGTTAGAGTGGAGACATACATTATCTTTTATTGTAATCCTGTGTTTTGGCCGTTCATACTTTGTATAACAGGTTTCCATTATTAAAAGGTTATCCTTAGAGTAGGCATGTATGCGAATTCAGCAGATATAGTGAAAACGTAAAATATAGAATCAGAAATGAAAGAACCGGCGTGAGTTTACTCGAAGCTGCTTTCGTATTTAGTAGATAGATAATGTTGGTAATTCCATAGTAAATGATTTTCATATGGTTAAATTTCGGATCACTCGACATCCCCTATCCCAAAGCACTTAATTGATCAATGGGATAACATATTCTAGAACAGGCAAGCCAATACATTACAACACAGTAATAATGGTAGGGTACGCAATGTATATTTGAGCGTAAATTTTCCATTTTTTTTTTTTTTGCACAAAACCGAAACTTTGAGAAAGCAACTTGTCCGATTGTGTTACTCTAAAAACATCCAAATCACCACATCTAATACCAAAACGTGCCTGGAAATAGAAAGCATGGATAGAAAGGCTCATCAGAAGAATTATTTTTTAAATAATGTTTCATGAAAATTGATTCATTTTTATTTGTTTTCCCCAGAAGTCCAGAACCTGAACCAAACTATCAAGGAGCAAGGGACCCATCGCATTTTTTTAACATTAATAACGGCTACGATATGATTGTGAATTTAAAATAAATCGTTGTAGCCGTTTTAGAGAAATAACGTTTTAGCCGTTCATTGTTTTAGTTTTTTTAGGGTAAGACCTCCCAAAATTGAATTATAAAAAAAAAACGAGGTATGATTTTTGTGGACCTATACATACTATATATCCCAAATTTCATTCAACTCAACCGAGTAGTTTGCTAACAAATCGCCGATTAGACTGACAGACATTTCGTAAAAACTACTCGTTTGGGTTCAGGGACCTAAAAAGTGGAAATCTACTGAAATCTGAAATCGAAAATTTTGACCATCACAAAGCTTTCTTAATACTATATAATAGCTAACTGAGTTTGAACTTGAACTTGATACAATTCTGTTGTAAGTATGCCTGATTCAGGTGCAAAAAGAATAAGAACGTGGCTTGAGTGACAGTTCTGAATGTGAAAAAAAGATGAGATTGATGAATACTGTACCCTAATTATAATGCTTCCCTGCAACAAAAGTTTCACTGCTATTGTGTATATCTGTTGTGGTAAAAACTTACCACATACACCCCATTTTTTTGTCAAACTGTATAGACTATAGGGTACGTCGGACTAAGCCATGGTTGCCTAGACTTATGAGGAAATTGGTGGGGGAAAAGTCTTATAGGTCGTAAGTCTATACAACTATTGTTTAGTCCGACTTTCACTTAGGCAACCCTATAGTCTATTCTCTATGGCCTATGCAGTTGGGTAGAGTAAAGTCAGTAAAGACACAGCCCTGTCAAAAATGCGTGATACGATATATGCCTGCTTATAACACTGATTTTTTTTTTATTACGACACTGTGAGGATAGACTAGTGTAACGGGTATTTTTTTTAAATATTATAAATTCGAGATGCAGCTATAAAATGCAAGATGTTGAACATTTTTTTACAACTCGATGTAATTTGGCATGCAGCTTTTTTAACAATTACGGTACTAATAATAAAAAATAAATTAAATTTTCTTAAAGAAAGTGTCCATGAGGCCATAAATTTTTTAAGATCGAACTGAAAAGATGGTTTAACTATCACATGCCCTCCTACAAAATTTGATGTAGTTAACAATAATGATCAGTATAGGTGTACTCTAATTGGACATGGCAATTTTTTAATTGGAATGCTCCTCAACCGCTTTAGGTATCGTACATTAGAATTCGATGCTCAGGGGTTACAAATGAAAAATATCCTTGCGAAAGCTCTCTAATGAATGGATTCATTAAGCGATTTACCGGACCACTAATACGTTAATTTCTTTTTACAAACGCCACAAAAGTGTATGAACTGTTGTATGCATTGAATACTGATACTGGCTAATTCGCTAATGACTAAAAAGCCAGTCTAATTGCACTCCACTAAGTGTAGTAGTCTTATGTTTCCCGGTTGATGTTTAATATAAGCACCATTCCAATTCCATTTCAATAAACATCTTTAAAATATAAAATAATAGCTTAATTAATTTTTTATGGGAAATCTATAGCGGTAAAATTATTCCTCCCGGTATCGGATGGAAAAGTTAGGATACTATTTAAATGCACTACGACGCAATAGATTGTGTTGAGAATTTGCTATGCTAATGGAAATGTTCAAAACTGCATCGGCTCGAATGGAAAAGTTATGATACGAAATTTATGCAGTACGACGCAATAGCTTCTGTTGAGAATTTGCTATGCATTTGGCTAAGATGAACAAATTCTCCTTCCCTTAGCGCAGGGAAAAATCGTCATCGATGAGAAATACACCACTTCTGTCGATCTGTCATAGCCGCATTGAAAGTGAGTAGTCACTTCCTTGAGCTGAATAGACCCATGACTAAATCCCATTGGCTGGTGCAGGAGTACTAGATGTTTGCTGGCTGCATGACCTCATCAATGTGACTCATCGGCCTCAACCGTGACCGGCATTCTTCCGCCAACCATACTTTCAGTCCTCGAGCTATTTCAATCCGCGCCTACTAGGATTGTCTTCCTATGGAATGAATGAGACTTCTACCATTGCAATACGAGATTTGAAAGATCGATCAAGGTGACCACTAACTGTTCATTTCATAAAAACAACAGCAGCCGGTGTGGTACTATATGGCAAGTCCTAACCTCATATTTTCCGGCTAGTTTTTGCCCTACCGATTGGGCCGCTGCTCATTTTTAATCGAGCTGAATCAGACAATGCAAGCTGGTTCTGCCTAAAATACATTCTTTTAGAGCCTGTGCATGAATGTACAAAGTTATTAAGACATTGCATTGTGTTCATGACATGCCCAGCTGACTAATTTTTCCTTAAGGATGGTTCACACCATGTTTCAGGAAACTTTTCTTCGAAATAGCTTGGGGCTTATCCTCCCATAACAATGGCCCCATGCTATCTCTCGGGATCACATTAACTCGAAGAAAAGTTTTCTAGGCGTTGGTGGGAACCGCTCTGAATTGTGTTCGGACAAACCGTAATACAAATTAATGTTGTAGATAAAACCATTTTTCTGGAGATGTATTGAGGCTCATTCTCCCCAATATAAGTCTAGATCTATATATGATGTTTCCTTTTTAAAATGTACATTGTTTCAATCCAGTGCTTATCCATTTTTATGACGATCTTTGACATTATTTTTGATCTAGCCAACTAATTGTGGCTCCGACCTTTTCCGTGTTACTTTTATTGATGAGATTTACATAGCCAACGACCTCAATAATTTTCAGACATTAGTGTTATTGTTTCCGCATTAATTTTGGCCATTGCTGGCAAAGTCCTTGATGTCAATCTACAAGCGACCCATTGACTGATAGTAACATCTAAGCTAGATTTAATAAGTAGTGAGTACTCAGGAAACATAGAGTAATGGTATAGACTCCGAATTTCAAACGAAAGATTGTTGGTTCGAGTTCCACACTTGCTACATTTTCTTCGGAGGGCATGTAAAGCAGGCGGTCCCGGGCTTTCCTAGTTGAGTGTAAGAGAGGGCTTTATAGTCCTAACTCCGCTAGGTTGGCTAAGTAATAAAACAAAAAGTCAATATTTATTTTATTTAGTCTTTACTTGAGACATTTATAATTTTGAAATTGTTAGGAAAATTAAAATTTCCCCATCCTTTGGTATACACATTATTATCCGTGTGAGAGTGTTGACGTAGAGCAGATATCGATCACTTGCCCGAAAAGCTGGACCTTATCATGTTGTTGTTGTTGTTTCTAACGCCTGCTTTCAGCATTTCTGCTTTTAAGCAACCCTGTCAGCCTGGCGGGGGGAGTGAGTCTGTTTGTTAACTTGAGGCACCCTAAGGGCAGACTCTTTCACCTCGGGGAAAGGGGAGTTGACTAACAGGGTGGACCTCCTGATTATAGTGGATTCCGAACCACTTGGGGAGCATGGTAAAGCCACACGATTAAATCGGAGGTGACCAGGACTCGACTTATACTGCCTAAGCGAGTTATCATGTCCCACCAGGTTCCCCTGCCAACGCTGTGCACACTACCAAGTTGCCGCAGTTTGAAACATGGACCTTATCATGACATTGTGTCTATTTTTGGGCGTTGATCCCATGCATGTGGCTTCACTACCACCGGAATTATTTCGCTGGTTTTGAGAACGTATGAATTGGTGCTGCATTAAATCACCATGACCATGTCTTATGTTGACTCGTTTTTCACAGGCAAATCACCGCGCATGGAGTCTTTTCCACCAAACGCCGTTAGATGACCTGTTCGGCGTTCAAATGTCTGGCTCACTGCTGTTCATCTTAGCGTAATATTTTATTGATCTTGACGCAGACTGGAGCGCACCATGGATCTACCATTTGAGATTGTTGTTCGCGAGTGGCAGTCACTTCTACTGGAGTGTTATTTCTTCTCTGAAACCTTTTGGTAAGTTAACTTACTCTTAGTTACTGCAGATCCGCATGGCTATTGTACTGTACTACTGATAGTAGCCTACATGCTTGTTAAATTGTACACGGTATTTTAACTACAGCTACCATTTCTTAATGGTAAATTACTTTCCATGGTTGAATAGCCGTCGCCCACTCACCCACCTTGGCATAGCCGGCTGTAGGCGCCATGTCGACCTGTAGTGACTAGACGTTCTATTTATTACTTACCAGCTCTGAAGCTATTTAAACGTTAAATGTGGATAGTCACTCCTTCATTCACTGAATTAAAACCATACATATTTTTAAGCGACTGAGAGGCCTTGCGTTATAGATAAGGAGAATCGAATGTTTATGTCACTTTAAGTCTGTAAATCAGGTATAATATTACAGTGTGTATAATAGAACGTCCGTGAACACGATATTTCTTGAAATAGAATATAAAGTATTTAGGCCTGACTTATTAACCTAAGAACATTTCCACAGCGCTATATTCTGTAAATTGATTTAGAAGTGAGAATACTGTGGTTCAGTAAAGTATAAATATGGTTAATGTTCATAAGTTAATTTAAACAATTGAAAACTGTCAGTCACAATTCGGTAGCCTTGCTTAAGATTAGGATGGCCTTGCAAATTGTGCAAATATAACACGAAAAGTGGCAAACTAACATGCTGACAGAGCAATTATGGGCGTTGGCCAGCCACTCCTTGTGTTCATTCTGTAGTTACACGAGTCAATGAACTTTTTAGTTGGAATGCTTCGTTGTCATTCTTTGACACTCACCCTAGGCGAGGCGTAGCCCAGCGCTGATGTGGACAGATACATACTGTACTTATCAGCGGACCAAAGTTATTATCGATATAATTTTTTAAGATTATTCGCATACAAACAATGCAATAAATGTATCATAATAACCTCTTCAGCCGCCTCTGTAGGTAATACCTGTGTTGAGTTACGGCAGGTTTCCGATCGAATAGTGTGTAGAGACACGTACAAGTGCGAACATGCTGCCACTTTGCCATATAATATATTAATAACATATATAATACTCTAATGATTTTTTTGTGTTCCACTTTTTATGAAGTTCTAACCTGCCGAAAATGAAAATGTAATGACAATGGCTAATGAGGAAAGCTAGCCTACCACGTACCTTAATATTTGTTCGAGGCAAAAAGGTGGCACATACATTTATATACTGCAATTCAATTTTGATTCTCATGCACAGAACGACAGAAGGGCTTCTGGTGGTTTATTTCTAAAAATAGATATAGATACGGTCATATTTTGTGCTTGCAGTGTCGACTTCTTGCCATTTTTTCATCGTGACGTTTACCGTAATTTTATGATCATTATTATCATTGTCGTATTTGGTACTTGCTGCTTTGGGAGTTTCTTTCGTGTCCTATTTATAAAAGTTAACTTGATTTAGAAATACTTCATGCATTGGCATGTTTCATTATTATTATTACTGATTCTGAGATAAAAATCAAATTTGGAGGAGAGCGGAATTTGAACTTGCGACTTTCCTTTCTCTAGCCAACTTGTCGAGGAATTTTTAATTATTTTATAGTAGTTTTGCTACTGTATAATTAAATTTGACATGGCAAAGGAAATTTTAATTGTCTCAAGGTTCTTAAAAAGTTATTATTAATTTAAAATTTAGTTTGGTACGGACTAATTTTATTATGTACTTCACTGCAATAACATATTATCGAATCTTGTGAAGTGGATCCCCATATTTGTTTTTAAACGCCCCGGTGCGGTGAGTGCGTGGGATTTACAACGCCAATGGAATGTTTTTGTGAGATATTTCCCACAATGTTCGGTGTATTGAAACGCTTAACCTCATGACTTGAGTCAATATATGCGTCGAGGAGTAGATCCTAGCAGGAGTGTGACCTCTCTAGCCATTATTTTTGCTCTTACGCTCTGAGAACCAGGTAACGTACCGTAATATAGGTACGTGTCTAAACTGACCAATTTGTTTTAATGGTATAGGTTAGACCAATTGTACCTACCTTTTCTTTACTTTCCCAGCACCTACTCATCGTATTTATGCTGTGCAGGGCAATGTGTGAACATACTGTATATCTACATATGTCTGGTACGAAAAGTCCGGTCTAATCATTTTTTAACTTTTGACTTGTAACAAATTATTCAGTGGTAAACTTCCAAAAACTTATCATTGTACAATTTGTCCGTAATTCCATTAGTGATGGATTCTATCCGAAGAGAGATGGACCGACCCAAACCGAACATACAATGAAAATAATAAAAATCGGATCAAACCGAAAAAAGTCATCGGACTGTCCAACATAAATTTCCATAAGTGAAATTATTTCTGAGCTTGCGAGAATCATTACCCCAACAAGTCTGTTGCCAATTCGCACGTATTCTACCATTATTCTTGGTGGTATTATGGCCTATCCTTGAGGTACGATGATGCGTGACGAGCGTTACTCATTTTCACTCCATGATGTCATTCGTTAGAAGAGATATGTCAGGACATACTGAACAGTAGCCTTTGTTTGACGGTCTCAAATCATTATCACTATTAATTTTAGTAATATCTGCTTTATACTTTATAGTCTGTCTGCAAAAACTAAAGAATTGTAAATTTATTGATACAAGTTCTTTACCGGTATTATTTTTTTAAATCCAATTGTATTGAATTGAATAACCCACGTTATACTGTAGAGTTTAGACCAACGAAATAGTGGAATGAGCACCACGATTTTTTGCTAAAATTTTCGAAGAAAGGGTGTGCAATGGAGAAACTGGCGCCGCGCTTTCTAGGCCGTTTCCTAGGTTACCAAGTTGACCTTTCGAGGCTGAAACCATCTGTTTCCGTTTCGTCAAGGGCAAACCTTTTTCAGCACTTTTATATCACACAGGCTAATCAACTTCTCTTTCTACTTTTAGACCACTGTTCCTTATCTTCAATCAATATGGGCTCCCGCAAGTACTATCCCACTCTGGTGAGTATTTTCTTATGACTTTATTATTTATATGCTTAGTGCTTAAATCTGATTA
Source organism: Psococerastis gibbosa (assembly GCA_963971405.1). Lineage (NCBI taxonomy): Eukaryota > Metazoa > Arthropoda > Insecta > Psocodea > Psocidae > Psococerastis > Psococerastis gibbosa. The sequence continues at coordinate 21,640,222 of OZ020484.1, forward strand.
ATTATTTTCCCAGAAACACTTCTTTTAGAAGAAAATGGGTGAGTGTGAGTTGAAATTGATTGGTTGCATGTAACGTCTACTTTTAACTTCTATAGGATGCATAAATACTAGTAGTTGCCTGGCAGTTCTGTAGTATACTTAGCTTAACCTAGGACTAGTGCAGTTTACTAAGTTTACATAAATTCTTATTACAAGGTCGGCCGGTAGAATATAATATGATGTAAGTCCGGCTTTTTTCTTTCGCTTCTTATCTTACGTAACGTGAGTTATGTGTATTATGATAAACCTCAGTAGAAAAAACACCACGTGCAGGAGGCATAAATATCAAACCTAGAACTTTTATTGACAACAAAGAAATGCAGCTTTACCGGAACTTCTGCGAACTTGCATGCCTCATTATGCCTTTACTTACTTTAGTTGTGGCAAAACATGTTAAGAATTCATATCAGCATTTTATTCTTGCTTGACTCTCTTCCTATTTACATTTGAACGTCATTGGTGGATGGAGTTATACGAGTATTGATTTTCATTTATGATATGCCTGCCTGTTTGTTCAGCGCAATATACCTTCTGCATGGACGGCTCAGTGCCACGTATCAATTTCTTGCTATCTAGATACATTTTCATGGCATGATAATGAACTATGATACCCGACCCTAAATGGTGAAAGGAAGTGGAATGGGTTGTGATTGATCAGAGGATACCGACATTGGGACCATATCCGGAATTGTGGGGGAACATGATGGGATGTGTGCGGCGGTGAAATTTTTATTTCTATCTTACCGAATTATCTAGGCTTATCTTCGAAAATTTCAGTTCTTAACTAGTAAGATAGGGTAGTCGTAATTTTAAAATTTATAATTTACTCTTTTGGTGACCACAAGGCTCTTCTATATGGTACAGGTATACCGGGTAAGCTACTCTTCCCATCCCTCCCCTATTGGTCCTTAAGCCTTAATTACCTACGTCACTTACTTCAGCCAACGCCCGTCCTTAGCTGCTCAGCCATTTGACGCCCAGTATCTCCGTGATCTATGTTTGAAAGATTCATCGTCAGCGCTGATTCCTTGTATGGCAAGGCACTAGGCCAGGTGGTCTGCAGTTCTTTCCTACAGCAAGCAGGAGGGGGGGGGGGCACAATGGGCTGTCGACCACCCCGATTCTGTGCAGATGGTGTTGCAGAAAATCCTGCTCTGTGGCCATTGGCCGACGCCACCTCCCGGGCTAGGTTGTTGGAGATGAGGTGTTTTAACTAACAATTTCCATCTTTTGCAGCTGCCGCTGCCTTCCAGTAAGATACTCTGAAAGGTCCGTGAACCTTTCGGAGTAACTTTCGTTCCCATCTCCCTATCTCCATAAGTAGAGGGTGCAACCGTAGTAGCTTTAAAACAGTACGTTGATAAAGCCACGCCTTCAAAGTCCTTGAAATGAAATTGGTCTGAGCAGCCAAGCAAATTGCTTCTTTGTTGTACCGCCCAAGTTCTTCCATGATTGAGTCTATTAGATAGACATTCATTGCTTCATTTGCAATGATTTGGTTTTCCCATCCCAGGCGATGAGACGCATGTGGGTGCCAAATTGGACAAAAAATAATAAACACGTCCCCCCCCCCTCTTCGAAAACCTATCGTTACGCCGCTGCTTACGCATATTAAAAATGCTGCTTGTTAACTGCTACAAGTCAACTGGATCCCATTTTTCCATACTGTGCATCCAACGAAAGAATATGCTCTACATACAAAATTAATTGCCATATTCAATGCAGAATTACCGCCCCACAAGGCTCAGTGAGATTAATATTTCTATCTTGTTTTCCCTTGCGGGCGAGTGTTTTAAAAAGGCCCAGTAGTTTGTGCGCATTTATTCCATTTCATGTAGCCTCCAAAGGTATTAAATGACATCACTTGGTTACAATACTGTGCTACTTCACTTGTGGTAATACTGAACTGATTCACTATAGGTCAACGTGGCGCCCTTTTAAAATGAGGTTGGAAGGGTATGAGATGGCTGACAAATTACTTCACTAGCTCTCTTTAAGCTAAGTATAGGGACCAAGCTGCCTGCTATTCAAATAGTATTATGATGTAGTCTTTGAGAATCACATACTCACACTAAGGAATCTTTAGGTTTGGACCTTTTATGATGGGTGGGTATATTTTACTGAGACTAGAATAGGCTTAATAACTGCGGGCCTATTATGGCGATTATTTTTATAATCTTAACCTGGGAATAAAAAATTAAATGGAAAGTGCTATTCAAAATTGTATTGTTTGCGTTTTTAACCCCAGGAATAAGTTAATACCTAGGTACTAAACGGTATAGTTGGCCCGCTGGGAGACTAAGTTAATGAGTGGTCTGACAGTTATTGATAAAATTCCTCCAATGCGTCGAGCCGTTGGCCTGGTAGGTTATATTGGTTATAGTAAATATGGGCTACTATTTACGAAATTATTGGGCGATTCTAAACTTTTACTTTGTAGGTATGCAGTCTCAGCAATCACTGCAACACTGGGCGGACGAACAGTTTTGCATGCGGGCAAAAGCCCAGAACCAAAGGTGATGGTTTTACTCAAAACACAGAATCATAATTCTATTATCAGTGCTTTAAGTTTTAGCTTACTTTTTTCTTCTGCAACTACTCTTTCTGCTACTTTCACATGCTTTTCTAACACATAGTAATTCTTCCATATGTTAGCAGTGCACGCCAACGGTACTACCTGCAGATCCGTTTGATCCCAGCGCGGATGCAGAACTTCTGAGAGGAGCTATGAAGGGTCTAGGCACGGACGAGCAAACCATACTTGAAGTTTTGGGCAAGAGATCGATCACGCAGCGTTTGGAGATAGCTGAAACTTTCAAGACTATGTATGGCAAAGTAAGATTTAATGAACATAAGCGGTTGCTAACGATCTTTCATGGGGTTCATTATTAGTATTAGGCATTGGAAACTATTATTATTGAAGGGCTTTTTATGGACGTAGGCCTACATGAAGTGTGGATTCTTATTATTATTTACTTACATTTTCCGTAATTATTGGCATGCTGACACTTACGCGTGTAAAGTCCACGGAGTGTCCTACTCCAGCATGAAATGACAGGGCTTGAATAAGAAAAGTACAATACCTACCGGTATCATTTATCTTTCCTTGAATTTTAATCTCTTCCTCCAAAGTTCTATAAATGAGCGGCCAGCTACAACACTGTCTCCTACCTTTATGCAGATTATTACAAATTTAATTAAAATTTCTATTTTTATACTATTTTGTCCGATTTTAAATTATTAGCCGTTAGTCTGGTACTAAGTTACCCCTACTGTATTTTGATAAAGGATACAATTTGCAGTAATGTGTTCGCAGGAGTTAAAAGATGAACTCAAAGACGAACTGGGCGGAAACTATGAGACAGCTGTACTTGCATTAATGACGTCACTTCCGGAGTTTTACGCTCAAGAACTCCACGACGCAATTAGTGGAGCTGGTACTGAAGAGGAAGCTCTCATTGAAATATTAAGCACTCTCAGTAACTACGGCATTCGCACTGTCGCTGCTATTTATGAAAAGTGTAAGTTATTTTCTTTCAACCAAGCCGCAACGGAGAAATGTGCCATCATGTGGGCCCAGGATTAACAAAAAAATTTGGCGCGATTGAATCTCTCCTATATAGAAATGTTGGCCTACCCTTAATCAATAGGGGTACTCATAAGAATAGAATAGAAAAAAGTTGTTGTTTGTTACTTGTACTAGTCTATTTGGAGACAAATTAAACTGATCTAATGATGGTTTTAATATTGTTACAGTGTATGAAAGTTCGTTGGAGAGTGACGTCAAGGGGGACACATCAGGCCACTTGCGGCGACTTCTAGTTTCCCTATGCACTGTAAGTTTATTTCAAGAGTCACAGGCCCTTTTCCCATTTGCTTATAAATGTGTGTACCGTGTACGAATTAATGGACATTTATGTGCCGATTATCTATAATTTTCCTCTTCTAATATGGCAGAATTTAAGCTTCAGGAAAAGTTAAAACAATTAGAACTGTGCATTTGAAATTCGTTCATGATCTTTCTTAATGTTAATTTTATCTATTATTAATACAAAGCTCACAATTTCATTACCTCGATGCTCCACTATCAGCGGACTTAATTTTTAGATTTGGCTTTGGCAGTATGCTCGAGGGTTGCGTCATCAGTTACGCTAGTTGGTACAATAATTATACAGGGTGTTTCTTCGAACTGTGACAAACTGCTTGGGTGTGTTCCCTGTTTAATTTGGCGCAAAAATATATAATAAAATATATTGTGATACCGAAAATATACCGTTATCGAGCTAGATACGGATTAAGGGCCAAATGTGCAGAGTTCCAGGAAAATGCGTCCTCACTCCTCCTCAGGAACTAATTGACCGATTGTATACCATTATCATTGTCCTGAGCATTGAATATGAACCAAAATTAAATTGCCCATCAGGATACATCAGTAGGCCTATGTTTTCGAGAAAATTTCATTTTATGGCCGTAAATCAAAATTGGTTCGGTAACCCGAAATGTGTTTGCAAAATCCACCGATTTTTTTATGTGTTTCAGCAATAATTCTGGCTTTTTTTAATGCATTTCTTCAGAAAACAGGTGTTCCCAATCCAAAAAAACATTTCTTCTCAATTGAATACATTAGTTTTGACAGAATTAATTCGAACACGGGCTTTTATTTAAGTTTTCCTATCAATTGTGAGCAATAATGCCCCGTAGGTTCATTCACCGAAAACGAACCATTTTGGCTCCAGGGGTGAATCCAGGGGTTTGAGTTGTGGTTCAGAATCGAGCGCTGTGTGTTCGGCCTAGATAACCGATTTCACATTGAAGCACTGATTTTGGAAGCTAATAAAATGAGCTCTAAAACAGCTATTTAATTATTTTAAAATTATTTCGCTTCAGGGTACGTTTCTTTACTAATTCCGTCAAAACTAATGTAATGACATGTAAATATTTTGGCTTAAAAGTAAATACCGGTTTTTGCAAGAAATCCATTAAAAAAGTTATCACTAAAACACAGTAAAAAATCAGTTGATTTTGAATTCAACTTTCGGGTTTCCGAACATATTTTGAATTCACGGCCACAATTGGCCCTTGAAACGAAATTTTCTCGAAAACCTACTGATGTATCCTGATGGGCAATTTAATGTTTGCTCATAGTTAATGCTTTGATCTACAATCGGTCGGCTAGTTCCTGAGGAGGATGCATTTCCCTGGATATTTTCACATTTTACCCTTAATCCGTTCCTAGGGTGCAATTTCGCATCACAATAGGCCCATATATACGTTATTTTCGCTGAAAATTATACGGGCAACACAACCACGAAGTTTGTCACCGTTCGGATGAAACAACCAGCATATGGAATTTTCATATAGCCTTCAGCCAAAGGCAACCCACTATACTTCGGTCAGAGTAAGAAGATTAGCAATTACTTTTGGTGTTTCAGGCGAACCGCGATGAGAGCACGGAGGTTGATGACGGACTTGTTCAGAGTGACGTGGAGAATCTCCAGCAAGCTGGGGAGGGCCAATGGGGTACTGATGAATCCACATTTAACGCCGTCCTCGCATCTCGCAGCTACGCCCATCTCCGGCGCGTGTTTGCCGAGTACGAAAAAGCTGCAGGCCGCGATATAGAAGAGGCCATCAAAGGCGAGTTTCATGGCAGCTTAGAAAATGGCTTTCTGTCCGTGGGTAAGTGTTTTCACACTATTGGTAACTAGTGACTGCCAAATTTCGGTACCTACGTTACATAATTAATGAGGTAATTTTTAAATTTTTCTCAGTTAATTCCTATACTAGGATCGGCTTACCCTCTAATTTTGATCCAGGCCCTCCATTAAGGAAATAAAATAGCCATTGTAGAACTGACTTAGCAGTTCAATTATAAATGAAATGAAATGAAAAACGTCTTTATATTAAACTCTGTAGGAAGAAGGCAAAATCAGCCCCTAAAGATTTACGACAAAAAAAAGTCTGTTTTGGTTGAAATGGGTTCCAGTAACTTTGATGAATCTACATACTGTACATAGGTATAAAAAGGTATAATAGATATAATCCTATTAGTTACGTTGCGGTATAAATCATCATCACAACTTATAATCATTTTCAGTTGCCCGGTTGTAATGCGTGAGCCTCTTCCACCCCTTCCTGTCCCTCCACTGTTCATTCAGCACTTCCTCTGGTACCCACTCACCTGAAATCGTCCTAATTTTGGTTTCTGTATCACTTCCTTGGTCTTCCTCATTTTATGTTTCCCTCCTCTTCCAGCCATTTCTGTTATATATTCTCTTAACGTGTCCGAACCATTGCCATACATCTACATGCCTAGAGACACATCATGTCGGCCACATTTCAAAAGGATGGGTATTTTAACTGTACCATCCCTCTATGCACTTGAGGCGTGTACTGTAAACTACAAATGTCAGGACATGCAGACTAGTGGTACAGACTCTGACTTTCACCCGAAAGGTTGTTGGTTCGAGTCCTACACTTCCTACATTTTCTGGCCATGTTTCGGAGGGCATGTAAAGCAGGCGGTCCCGGGCCTTCCTAGTTGAGTGTAAGAGAGGGCTTTATAGCCCTAACTCCGCTAGGTTGGCTTAGTTATAGAACAAAAAAAGTATTTATTATTATTATTAAATGTAGAAGGATACTGGCACTATACCATACATACCCATGGTACTATAGGAACAGTTATAATTTTGAGATCCCTGAATATATTCTAGAATTGTAGAACTAGCTGCCCAGGAACATAAGGGAAATGGAGGACATGGTAGAGTTCAGAAGGAAACTAGTGCCACATTTAATATAAACTGTGGAAGTAGGCACCTGATTTCAGATGATACCTATGTTCCACCATGTTATTAAATGTTAATGTATATGTGTTAGATCTACCACATATATGCATACATCTATGTATGTTTTAAGTTATAGGAGCGCATATTGTCTTCGTTATGAAATAGTAGATATATTTTATATTCTGTTAATTTTTATTCTGTAGTTAAGTCGGTGAAGAACAAAAGTGCTTACTTTGCTGAAAAACTCCACGATTCCATGTCTGGGGCCGGGACTGATGACAAAACTTTGATCCGCATCATTACGACGCGTTCTGAAATCGACTTGGGTGACATAAAGGAAGCGTATAGCCGCCTGTATGAAAATTCACTGGAAAGCAAGATCGATGTAAGCATTATGCTGCAGATAATAGCCTCCATTGTAACTTTGTGATACTTAGGTCGAGTCCCACCTTCGCCTGAAAAGTATCGGTAAGGAATACTGGACGGCACCGTATATGGCGGTGCTGTGCAGCATTCATTAGCCAGACCACCTTTTGTGTTGTGCCCGTCGGGCTCACGTCAGCCTGTTTCGGAGTGCAGAACGACTCTCGCCCATTTGGGGCTCGCGAGTAGGTACATGATTCTGACTCAGTAGCTTCATAGTCTTCAATCACATTCGAACAGGGAAATAAAAAATAAGAAGAATCGGTACGAGGACAAAACATAATTGACCGATTGCCCCTAGATAGTTTGGTTCTGCGGACAAAAAAATAAAGACTCAATTTTCATGAAAAATGGCTAAAAAATAATTTTTCTGTGGAACCTTTCTATCGATGCTTTCTTACTTCATGTATGTTTTAGGTGTAGGTGTAAAAAAACCGGTCAGGTTGTTTTCCCATACAAATAATGATTTTTTGAGTAAATAATTCGATAATTAATTCATGTCCCAAAACATAGCGTAGCATACCCTGCCATTGTTACTGTTTTGTATCGTATTAGTATTAGTCTGCCCATGCTTGATTATGAAATCGTCCCAACGATCAATTCAGTACTTTGGGATAGGGAAACTCGATAATTAAACCTAAACTGAATTTAATCTGAGGACAACTACCATGGAAATATTACAAATGCATTCATTCATTCATTCAATCCTAAATGATGAATAGGAAAGCATGTACGGGTTCACTCTTGCCGGTTCTTTGCTTAGGCGGGGTTTCCACATGCGTGAATCGTCAATGAGAAATATGGTTTTGACGTGGTAGCAGAATTTTTAGTATGCCTTTAATGTCTGCTAAACCTTCAATTTCACATTTCTCATTAACGATTGACGTATGTGGAAACCCCGCCTTAATAGCAGTCACAAAAGAAGATCAACACATCTAATTCAGATGATTGATTTGCGTTTTGTTTATTTTCAGGGAGACTGCGCCGGTGACTACAAGAGATTGCTTCTTGCTGTAGTTAGTTAAAGAAATGTTTCCAAAGGCAATGGCTGTAGAGCTAAATACATTTAATTTATACCTAATTTAAATTTTTAAGAAAATAGGCTTATGTGTTTTATTCAGTCGCTTATGAAACTTAATACCGTTGAATATTATCTTCAGTTTTTTCCGTATAGAGGTAACCAGATTGTGAATTAATTGCAATAAACCCTTCGAATTTATTAAGCTTTGTAATGAGCAACGCCAATGGAGTCTGCGGCTTGTTTCCTTGCTATGTCGCTTAAATGGAGGTTAGGTAGGCCTTTAGGATTTACATACATTTTTTACGGTTAAATACCGTAAGAGGAAATAAAAATGTCGTGTTTTAATAGTGAGACTGTGAATGTAACCTTTGTTGTAAAAGTAATTGAATTTAAGCTTTTAGCTGCAATTATAGACGGGAAGCCCTTTATTCGCATATTACTACTATTTTTGTTATTGTTATTATTTTTACCAACCAGTCATTACTCTGCCAATAGGCTACGGATTCAAAAATGATTAGTTGTGCAAAGTGGGGAAAAGTTCAAAAAGTGAAATTTTTGCCGCACAATGCGATTTTAGCCTTATATTCATGAATGTCCTTGTGATTTCAACAGGTTGTCATAACTGCATAGAGAATAGTCATTTTTTAGAATACTTTAATTTAAAAGAAAACTTGATTTAAAAATTACATGCATCAGAAAATAAAAGATATAAGGTAAACAACAAAACATAAAGTTAAAAAATTTGGTATGACTACGTTGAAAGAAGCCAACGCAATAGTCTATCGTACCGTAACAATTTATGAAAAAGTATGTCAATAAATCTAACATAGATTTTCCTGCCAGATGAAACGAAATTTGAGAAAGGTAAACTCATCTTGTCGTACCTGTGTTTTGAATATCATATGATGTGTAATAACTGTGCGGCACTGATGGAAAATCAATGACTAGTCGCACGTTTAATTCATAATGAAGTGGGAAACAATAAAATTGTACTAATGAGCTGATGAATTCAAATATGGGAATAATTCCACAAAATTGAAAACAAATAACAATGTCAAAGCTAGAAGTTAGAATTTCTTTGGAAAGCATAGGGAACATGAAAAAGTTTAAAGTTACTATTTTTATTAATAAAATCCACCCAAAACTTATTTAAATATTTATGATTGCTTATAACACTTTTGCACCAAATATTCAAATTAATAATTTAAAACAGTAGCAGTTTAATTTGACTAATGACACGGTGTGAGAAAAGCGAATTCCACTGTCTCAGTCAATGTAGCAATTATTAGTTGTTTTTAAAAATGTATCTGAAATTATTCGGCTATTATTGAAAATTGTACAAATAAGGTACATTTTCGGCGACTACATTTTTTCCCCCGTCTTTTGTATTTAGCAGAGCCAATAACAGAACAAGCATGATAGTGAGAAAATTAATTCATATGAATTGGACTGAAATTTTATGAAAATTAATGATAAGAAAGTTTTAACTCAATCGTTATTTCCCATTGTCTTTCCATTGTTCCTCCACTATTCCCGCCATAAAATTGGGCCGACCTCAGATTGAATTACAACAGGCGATGAAAAACGTAGATGAAACGTCAATATAAATGACAAGAAACATTACAAGAGTACCATACACATTACTAAGTCAATGACAGAACAATAATAAATTATTTTGTTTGCATCGCGCTTGAAACAACGAATGCATTTTGTTCTAACCTACAATACATAGCTATCTATGGTGAGCAGCACCAAAGAAAAGGAATGTTAATCAAGCATACCCATCTTGAAAACGTCGAGACGGTAGAAGTAAGGCGGGGATTCCATCGACGTCAATAGTGATATTAAATGTTTTGGACGTGGTAGCAGACATTTTAGACAGTCTAAAACTGTCTGCTACCACGTCAAAAACATTTAATATCACTATTGACGTTGGCGGAATCCCCGCCTAAGCAAACGGGCGTCAGTTTTGTTCCCTTTCCGCGTTGCGGATTCGTCGAATTCCTTTGTGCTTCAGAAGTTAAATGTATTTCATTTCAGTCTTTTGTCACCCTTTAAATAGCCACCAATCATTTTGTACAGCCCTTCCCTTACCACATGCAATGGAGAAGTGCATAGTGTAAACCTAATTTTTGGTATATCAGATTTAAAAATTGAAAATTTGAAACGACTACCAATATTCACCAGCATTAAAGTTGAGAAAAAATAATTAAAACAAACTTGTTAAATTTCGGGCTCCACCTCCGCCAACGAGACTATGACGTCCCTGTCTCTTGCGCGAAAAAGGAGATCGTTTCAAATTAGCACTTTTTAATTGCTTTTATTTATCATTAGTTACTCTGCTTTTTCTGTTTCTACATTAAAATGTCTGAATAGAACATTACTTGTAGGCGCGTTTATCATTGTGCAAATATGAGAAAAGACAACTGTTAAATTTCACAGAAGAATATGTGAGTTGAAATAAAGATATCTCGGTTATCAACACTCATTGGGATATTGAGGTATTTACTCTGGCACTTAACTCCAACACAGGTTGAAATTTGTTTACAAATGCTGTCAAAGCAGACTACATAATGATCTGTGGGTCAGGTACGCTACTAGCTATTGCCTTATGTGGTAGGACTTGACCGCCATTAATATAGATTTCATCTTTGACAATTACATCCTCACCAAGGACAGTACAATTTTCCATTCGCACCCATTGTCCAACAACACTCTTCCATCCAATTATACAACTCTCCAGCCACGAGTGTGAACGGACTATAGCCCCTTGTAGAATGGTGCTTCGTTTAATGCAGACGCCATCTTCGACGACAACTCCTGGTCCTATTGTCACGTTCGGACCTATTCTGCATCCGACACCAATGGTAGCTGTGGGGTCAACGAGAACGTTTCCAACAACACAACTTGCACTGTGCAGGGTCTCTGGCTTATTCTGACGCAAAGAATTTAGGTAGAGACACATTCCTAAAAATGAAATAATTGTTAAAACGGGTAAGTGGTAAAGCCAAAGCGCAAACCGCTTGACATGTGAGCATTATTATTTTCCTGTGACTGTTGTAAAATATGAAGCTTTCTACAAGAAAATCCAATTGTAAACGTGTGCAGGGCATCTTCTTTGTATATTGTCATCAGTGACTCTCACACTAAATCTGAAGAGACCAAATAATTCATCAGCGATCCATTAAAAATCCCATTTAAAACCACTAGGAACGCAGTTTAGAAATTGATGAGTACCCTAGTTCGGACGCTCCAGTCCAGCAATAAAAGGCGCTATGAGGGTTTAGGCTTGAGGATCCACTATCTTGACCATTGCTCAAGTTGGGATGTTGTAGTCAGCAACATGTCTGGCAGCTGCGTTTTTCCTTACCAATGAAGATAAGGTACCAATTAGGGTTCGGTGGACCCAGGCCCAGCGGAATATTTTCCCTTTTCAAACCTCCACCCTCCGTTTTGGCTGACCCCCTTCATCAAGAACCATGGTGCGTCTATGAAGGAATTGGGTGAGTTTTAAGAATTGATGATAAAATGAAAATCGGATATACAAGAACGCACACTAACCGGTTAAGAAGTCCTTAGGTTGGCCAACATCCATCCAAAATCCTTGTAACTCCATTGCATAAAGTACATTATCTTTAGCCATTTCTGGAAAAACTTCTTTTTCAATACTTGTTGGCTTCAGCGGAATTCTATTAAGGACGGCCGGGCTTAGGATATACAATCCAGCATTAATTTTATTAGATACAAACTCTTGAGGTTTTTCAATAAAGCTTTCAATCCGTCCCTGTTCACCATAAACAACAACCCCATACTTTGAAGGTTCTTCTACTTTAGTGACAACTATAGTACCTTCACCACCGTGGTTCTTATGAAATTTGTACATCTCTTTGAATGGAAAGTCGCATATTATATCGGAATTTAAAACGTAGAAAGGCTCTGCAGAGCTTCCTAGAACTTCCTTTGCCAGAGCCAAAGGCCCTGCTGTACCCATTGGCTCGTTTTCATGAGAAAAAACCAACTTGACGCCCAGTTTAAGAGCTTCTACGGTTAATTCTTTTTCCATTTGTTCCGCTCTGTATGACACGGCTAAGACTATTACAGTAACGCCTGCAAGCACTAAAGCTTCCATTTGATGAATAAGCATGGGTTTGTTTGCAAATTCAACTAATGGTTTTGGGCGACTGAGTGTTAGCGGACGCAGCCGAGTTCCATATCCTCCAACTAAGATCAAGGCCTTTATGCCGCTAGTAGCGCCTTCTGTGGGACACATTGGGAATGTTAACCCTGAAAAAAAATTCTATATTAATGTTTCCGCCGATCACAGAACACAGACAATTAAAAAAGAAAATGTATTTAAGTGATACCATCATGATCACAGCTAATAAGTAAACCTCCTTAAATTGATTGAATCATTAAATGTGTAGATAGTACTAGTTGTATTTTATATTGAACGCCGTCTATCCCACCTCGGTGGGTCACAGATGTAAGAAATAAAACTAAAAAAAAAACTAAAACTAAAAACTAGGCGCTACGGCCGTAAAGGGCCTTAGCCTGCTCTGCCACATTGCGTCAATCTGCGCGGTCCTGCTCCAGTCATCGCCGGGAGATCCACCTCGACGTCGTCCAGCCATCGCATCCGTGGTCGTCACACTCGTCTTCTCCCTTGGGGCACCTTGTGTAAGGCTGCTCTTACTGCCCTATTGTCTGGCAATCGCTCCAGGTGCCCTAGCCACCTGATGCGGCTTCTCTTGATTTTGGCTACTAACGTAGGCTCTTGGTATATCGCGTACAGCTCATCATTTATATCTCTGAGTGAGAATAAGTAAACCTAAATGCGCCTAATAAGTCCCAAAGATTCCGAAGCAAATAATGCCACTATTGCAGGGCTGATGATGATGTGGCACACTGCCACTTATTAGTTCTAGACCACATAGTTGATGGGCAGGCTATAGCGAAAGGTTTCCGCCGGTAGGACAAAGCGAGTGCAAAAGGACCAGAGATTTCGAGAAGCGGGGTAGTATAATCAACGCCTGCGTTCTTCTTGGAATCACCGTGCCACATTAATTTTTTATTGATTGCAAGTAATATCTATGAATCTATAATAATGAAATAACTACAATTAATATTGCTTACCCTCAGTATTGTTGACTCAAACCTTTAATCAGCCACGTAAGCCACTGACCTACCAAAGATAAGAGTACACGTGAATTAAAAACCAATTAAAATATCAAGTCCGTGTATATAGGAATAATAATAATAACAAAAAACCTTAATTCATTACTTAATTTAAAAATTAATTTGATTGCAATAATGATATATTGAAATGTAAAATTCAAAATATAAACAAAATTAATTAAGACAGCAATGTAGCGACAAGCAGAAGATGTTATTGTCGCCCATTTGCAGCCAATCAAAAATTGCCAACAAGTCAGTGTCCGTTTCCGTTTTAACAAAAGTTCGGCATCCCTCTTGGCTTTCCTGCAGAATAAGATCTTGTCGGCATTTAAGTTTGCACTATTATTATTTGACATTCCAGTTCTTAAATGCCAGAATCAGTAAGTATTGTTTCCTTATTTCTATGCTCCACATGAGGGGATTTTTTTGTTTTTGCGGAGAATACCAACAGGCTTCTATCTGAGGCAAGAGATGCAATGGGAGAAACCGCGGTAACGCTTGTTTAGTTAAAATGTATAATTTGTTCTGTTTTTAGTGATAATCCTGTTTTCTATGTACTGTCAAACGTTTCTTGAAATGATTTGTTGCATTCCTGTCTGATTTAGGTTGTTTTAGTTTTAGAAAGTTCGTTGAAAGAAAACGTTGACTGTTCTGTTAAGTGTTGAGCTGTTGACTGACTTGCCGCCATTATGTCTTCTCCATCTCAGGACGAGGTGAGATTTCAGTAAAATATACTTGTAAGCTTTCGGGTTTTAGCTGTAAAAAGCAATTGAAAAATATAATTTACTTTTAAATCTCTGACTGAATGCCAGACTGAACTTGGTTGTAGGCAGAACTGAATGGGCAACTTGCATATAGAAATATTAAAAAAAGCTCTCTGATTGCGGTTGTCCATTTACGAAAATAACCCCATAACCAACTTATGGAAAGATACATATCCTAACACTTTCTATGTTATTTCCTTATTTTTAGCCGAAATAGTGGTAGGCTTTGTTGATCATTTGAATTATAATGAAGCCATCCTTAAAATAAAGAACCGGTCCGAGTTTACTCGAACATGCTTTCCAATTTATAAATTATCTAGACATAATGTGTAATTTCATAGTAAATAATGTCCCTATGGTTAAATATGGGATCCCTTGGGGGGGGGGGGTCCACCTCAATGTATTATAATCCCCTAAAAACTCTTGCATATTCTGGAACGAACAGACCAATGCTTTGTCACAGTAGTAACAATGGCAGGGCTCGCAATGTATTGGAGCGTGAAGTTTCCATAATTTCTTCAAAATATTTTTTTTTTGGGAAAGTAACCTGTTTGGTTGTGTTACTCTATTATTAATAGTTAATAGACTATTAACCACCTAAAGCATGCCTGAAGGTAGAAATCATCGATAGAAAGGTTCCGCAGAAAAATCATATTTTAGTCATTTTTCATGAAAATTGACTTATTTTTATTTTTTTACCCCCAGAAGCAAACTATCAAGGGGCAAGCGACCCTCCGCATTTGGTTCACATTAATGACGACTACAATATATGTGTATCTAAAAGAAATTGTTGGAGCCGTTTTGGAGAAATAATTTCTTTAGGTGTTTTTTTTTTAGTTTTTGAGAATAAACCCCCCCCCCCCCCCCCAAATTGAGTTAGCCCAAAATAAAAATAAAAGGGTCCCGAGGTATGATGTTTGTAAACATACATGCCAAATTTCATCAAAATCGACCGAGTAGTTTGCCCGGAAATCGATGAACAGACTGAAGAACTATAGACATTTCGTAAAAACCACTTTTTGGGTTCCTGGGGCAAACGTATAAATCCGTTGAAACATGTCGAAAATTTTGACCGTCACAAAGCTTTCCTTATACTACGTTTAAATTAGAAAGCAATAAATGTTATTGGACTAATAGCCTATAATTTTGGTGTATATTAACAATTAAAGTTATGTAAGTTCAGAAATCATTGATGTTGGGTGCTGGGTAAGAATGCACCACCCGATCAATCAACAATCAGAACGACGTTTCTCCATAAGTTAATCATGGGTACTGTATTTGAGAATTGCCATCCAAACACAGCAGGTAATTGGTATATGCAACTTGTACAGTACTTGCCCTCGATGTCCGCATTGTGTTTTATTATTATTATTGGGGCCATAGGCCACAAAGGGTGTTTCTACAACCTTCCTTGGGGGAAATGGGTTGGCGTAAAAACAGTCTACTTCAGAACGCCTACGCTTGGAAAACCGTATATCAGTTTAGGCTTAATGAGAGCAATTTTCTGAAGTAATTGTCTCAACCCATTTGCTCAAGTGAGGATCAGCGAGATCGCTGCCCGAAAACCTGCTATGAGCCCCGGGCCTCATAGCCCATGTCAGATAAGTTTAAAAACATTGTCTGATAACTTCATTTAGATTGGTCCAAAAGTTGCAATTCTAATGTTACGAATTTAATTTGTATAGTTCTAAATTATGTTCAGCTATGTTATTTACCGTTCCTTAAAAAGAACGAAAATACATTTTCAATCCCATTATTGTAAGATGATAAATATTAACTTTTAGGGCAAGCATGAACCGGAGCAACTTCGTAAATTGTTCATTGGAGGATTGGACTATAATACAAAAGATGATGGTCTGAAGGAATTTTATGAACAATGGGGTACCGTAGTTGATGTTGTCGTCATGAAGGATCCAAAGACAAGGAGGTATAATTCTAATTATCCAGTAGTCCGTAAAACTTCCTCACCATAACTTCCTATTGCCCTCTTTAACAAAAAACAACAACAACTTACTTCTTTTTAGCAATCACCGATCAGGCCTGCCCATAAATTTTCACAATTTGTCAATGTCTTGTTTTAAAATTTATAATTTTGAATTAAAAGAAATTTTTTTTTTTAACAACCAGAATTTTTCTTTTTTCTGCAGGTCTCGTGGATTCGGTTTTGTAACGTATTCTGACGCTTATATGGTTGATGATGCAATGAATAATCGACCACATCGCATTGACGGCCGTCAAGTTGAGCCTAAACGTGCCGTTCCCCGTGACCTATGTGGGAAGGTTGATTCCAATGTAAGGAAATTGTTCATCGGCGGACTAGGAAAAAATATCGAGAAGGAGGACCTTGAAGAATATTTCGGGAATTTTGGAAAACTTACTGACTGCGCCATCGTGGTTACGAAGGACACAGGAGAGAAGCGTGGATTTGGCTTCGTGGAATATGAAGATGTCGACAGTGCCGACAAAGTCGTGCGTAAGTATGCTGGGAATCCCCATCATCCTCCTAAATTAAACCCGGCTCATAAGAAAGATTCCGCTCAGTTGCCGGAGTTTTCATTGCCACATAAGGTACATTAACGATTTTGATAGCTGGCGTGAAGCCGTCCGCATGAAAGTGCACGATTTTCCCCTAGACGCGCCAGATCATACTATATCTTCTGAAGTAAACTCTGCCCTATGACTATGACTAAGCCCTATCTACATTGGAAAAGACGTCGGAAGATCGCTTGTTCTGGGCGTAAAGCCAACCCCAACTGTAAGTCTTGAATCAGCCGGTTCAGATTTCGTTGGGGGCTCTTGGGCATTCCTTCCAGGATTCTATTACAATAACGACCAGCCTCTAGACGAAATGTTTTCCTTGCATTTTTTTAAAGGCTTGAGGCCACGTTTGTGGCATATGCTCAAAGACTAAATTAATATAATTAATACGATGGTTTCATATCAGTGATAGGAGTTTAGTGTACTGCAGAAAGGCTGAAAGTTAGATGATATTGATAGTGTCGTCTCCCGGGATTGAAGGAAGTGTAGATTTCAGTTTGGCTTCGTCTGCCCAGTCATTGAGTATGATTCCCGAATGGAATGGTATCCATGTAATACGAATCTTGCTAATTAAATTGGCCAATTCTGTGATTTGATGGGCTGCATTTTTCATATTAGCCTTGTCTGATTTTATTCATTTTCCTTTTTTTATTCTGACTTGACATGATACACTTCTACAGTGTCAGGCTATTGAATTTTATCATTTTTTGATGCAGTAATGAAGGAACATGAAGTCAAAGGTCGCCGCGTTGAAGTCAAAAAGGCTATTGCTCGAGATGATATGCGGGGTAACGACCGTGGTGGTTCTCGCGGAGGTGGCAGGGACAGAGGGGACGACAGGCGTGGAAGTGATAGAGGTGGACGCGGTGGCCGAGACGACTACCGGGGTGGAGGTGGAGGCGGCGGCGGTGGTAAGTGGTTTCCTTGTACAAGTAATTCCAACCAGATTTTATGTCAATTAATGGTTACATAACAAGAGTGTAGTGAAGCCTGAACGAAAATTCACTTTGCAGTAACAGCTGGTGAAAATACTTGCCTAATGTTTTTTTTATCATTACTTGGAATCTGCACAAATTTACTGTATAATATCTTCCTTTCCAAGCCAATAAGTATTCCCTGAAAACTATTGTACATTTAAATTAACTATATGTAATCGAAAATTAAAACTTCAAACGCAATATTTAATTATTTATTCTAATTTTTTATATGCATACTTTCTTCAGGGACTTTCTTCAGCTAAATTAAATATGGCAAATTTGACGTAACAAGATTTGGGTCTGTGTACATAGCTTGTGCTCACTTACTCTGCCATATTCATAACGGTTAAAGTAAAGGTGGACACGAAGCTTCAGCGTCATAGTGTATATTTTAAAGCTATTCGTAGATGAGAAAAAATCTAGAATATGTGGACAAAAAGATTATGTAGCTTTTCTATGTTGTGGACAATGGTACTCGTATAATATAAGTGACATTGTACTTTGCAGGTAGCAATGATGGTTGGAACAATAATGGAACCAGCGGTAATTGGGGTAATGCTAACGCCGGTGGTGGATACAACAACCCGTGGGGAAACCAAGGCGGTGGTAGCTGGGGTGGAAACATGGGGAACAACGCTTGGAATAACCCATGGAACAGTCAAGGGGGATTCCCTAACCAAGGTTTCAACAACATGGGAATGAATCCAATGATGGGCATGGGAAATATGGGCACCGCTGCAACAGGCAAGTTGTCTAAAAAAAAATCTTGAAAACTATTTCCAGATGAATGTGTATTTTCAAGTCAACGCGAAGAGGGGAAAATGATATATCTAAAATAGCCAATTGTGCCACGAACAATATGCACAGAATTAAAATAAAATACATAAAAATGTATTTAACATAACAGACAGGTTGGGTTATAAATAAACATAAAAATATTCCTCTACGCTATGTACACTTTGTAGCCGTCACTAACACCGATCGGCTACAGTTATTGATTTTGATATGATTTGTAAAAAATAACGATCACTGAGGATGTGGGTCGAAGGAGTTCCAAAACTGGTCAATGGTCGCGCCCACATATTATGTGTCAAAATTAAGAGGAACCTTTTTTTGACTTTATGTCATCTCATTTATGACTACGGTTGAAATTTCATGAGAAATATGACTAAAATGTCAACAAGTCACTGGAGAATACTTTACTTTAAGACGGTGCAGTCAGGTTGGAGTTGAATTCTCACCCAATCCTCATTTTGTGGTCAAGCTACCTGTAGGTCTCAGCAATTGGTCAGACGTCTCATTTTGCGTCTAGTGCGTCCTGGCAACCTTCTTAGGTCTGGTTGCGGCCCATGCCAGAAAGCTTACAATTCAAGTTCTTGGTATGTTTTCCAGTCCTTGAGACTGACTTGGCTACTTGTATTAAGGTAAAACCTTAAAAATAATAATGTTACATCTCATATTAAATTTATTGTGAACTGCTAATATCGTGTGATACTTCTATAGAAGTTGCTGCTAACTCACACAAAATTTGAAAATGTTCAGGCTTTACAGGTGGGTACGGTAGTAACTATGGAAGCGGCACTGGTGGTTACAATAGTGCTGGAGGAGGCACCACGGGCTACACCGGTGGCTACAACAACTCAGGGGCTGGTGGTGCAGTGGCTGGAGGAGGATACAACGCAGGGAGCGGGAATAGCGGCGGTGGGCCTATGAGGTCTAGCTACAACAGCAGCAGCCATCGGTCGGCACCCTATAATGCTGGCGGTGGAGGTGAGTGTCTAAACTAATTTTTAGTCAGTTACCAGTATTCTGTCGCTTTGATTGTCAACTAATTAGTATATAATGCGTTCTACCAGGATATAATTATATTCTCTAACAATTGAGTATAATATTGTTAACGAAGGGGGTAGCAACATAAAACCATTAGAAAAAGTAAAATAGGCCAATGAGAGCATATCATAGCACCAACGGGAAAGAATAACTTAACCGGGGTATTTTTTAAACCGCGCTGCAGAAAATTGTTACTGTTTTACAACTTCTGCTTTAAGCTACCCGGCGGGGGGAGTGAGTCTGTTTATTAACTGCATGCACCCTAAGGGCACAGTCCTTCATCTCCTGATTATAGTAGATACCGAACCACTTGGGGAACATAGTAAAGTCACACGATAAACTAGGATGTGACCAGGACTCGACACGCACTTGGACTGGCTAGTAGTCTCGGCGCACTATCATGTCCCACCTCCATGTTCGCTCTGTTTATTAACTGCAGGCACCCTAAGGGCAGAGTTCTTCACCTCCTGATTATAGTAGATACCGAACCACTTGGGGAACATAGTAAAGTCACACGATTAATTAGGATGTGACCAGGACTCGACACGCACTTGGACTGACTAGTAGTCTCGGTGCACTATCATGTCCCACCACCATGTTCGCTCTGCACACTACCAACTTGGTATGGTCGTTATAAATAAAGCAGAAGATATTGTATTGTCACGTCAAAAAAAAAGTTCTGCCTACGTCTAGTATATGCAATATTAAATAGCAGGTTGACAAACCATTTGTCATTTTATTATTGATTTACTCTTAATCCCGTCAATTTATAATCATTTGTGTTCCTGAATATGTTATTCTCCGTTGTAGTTGAACATGAGGTTTATTAGGTTATTTCGTCTTTTGATTCAGGTGGAAGTTACGGTGGGCGAGGAGGCAGCGGCGGGGGCGGTGCTAGTGGCCGCTACAACTAAAATATAAGGTTAGTCTCCATAGTGTATTCCTAATCTTATTCTAGTCATATTTATTTCAACTTATTGGGGCTTATAGTTCGTTACAAGAAAATAGTAGCTGACACCATACGGGGCGCATAGCGGAAGCTTCAAGTTAGTGAAGTGAGTAATTAAAAGTGTATGATTTGAAGTCGTAAGCTATAGAAACCATAAATCGTTTCAGAAACGTGAATAAAGTCAAATTTTAGTAATAAATTGTAGAATCGAATTCATCAACATTCCCTTGAGGTTTTCCAAAACGCGAATACATTGCATGAGGTGGTTGTTGAGTCGCTGAGTCGAAAGATGCCCGGACCTTCGCGAAGCTAACTGAGTTCAGAAAAGTGTAACCATAAACGACGTATTCATTCGAGATATGACCTCCTGGTAAGGAGATTGTTATTGAAAAACTGATTTAGTACTTATTCTCTGTAGAGTACAGTAGGCGTCTAAAGGTTTAAAAGCTCGTGAGCGAGTGCATCAAAATTAATGTTAGTGGTGATTGACCGCTAAGATATTTAATTATGATTCTGTTGTTGGGTAGAAAATAGTTCTCTGTCTGAAGCTTTGCCCACTGATTTTTAAAAAGAAAACATGAAGGATGGTAATTCTACTTGACTAAGTGAATAGTACGTAAAGACTTAGACGGTCGTTTACTGTTGATCTGTCTTGAACTTTTGTTCAATGTCAATGTGCCGATTTAAGGAATTATGTTCCACGGTAGTGGTGCTACTTTTTAAGTCCGGTTGCGGAGTAAGGCATAAGTCCGGGTTGCGTGTGCATTTCTACTACCGTCTGGTGTGGTCAAGAGTTGAAAAATATGTAACACTGCCTTTGATATCTTGTATTGGTAAAAACTCAGTGTCTTTTTCAATTCCTGGTCAGAGAGCAATGCCTGAAGCTTTTGCGCCACAGTACGAGGGAGCTTTTCTGTAATCTGCCTAGACAGGAAGACTCGATTTTAGGGTTTGGTTAAGGGTTAGATCCATCATTTACAAGGACGGTGATTTAGTTCTCATAAGCCGTAGCTGCTTCTTTTGCCTACTTGTGAATCGAAAAATAGTCTAAGAGGGTCTACTCCTCATTTTGTAAACTTGTCTTGTAGGCACTAGTTAACACTGTGCCGGCCGGAGCATCTGACATACGTTAACGGCCGCCAGTGTCCAT
The DNA here is from genome assembly GCA_963971405.1 of Psococerastis gibbosa. Classification (NCBI taxonomy): domain Eukaryota; kingdom Metazoa; phylum Arthropoda; class Insecta; order Psocodea; family Psocidae; genus Psococerastis; species Psococerastis gibbosa. Next base: position 21,661,873 of record OZ020484.1, read on the forward strand.
TGGACACTTATGGGATTTCGCATTGTATTTTGACAAATATACCCAGTCTTGATCGCCCCATCCGGTTCCGAGCGTTCAACCACCAGACCGGCCGGTTCTTTTTCCAGCTGGATTAAGAACAGGGACGGATCAGCCCACTTGGGGGGGGGGGGGGGGTAGTTGTGGGTCAAAATAGGAAAAACATATTATGCAGTATCGATTAAATTAGAGTGTAATAAATTAACATATAACAGATTTACTACATTTTGAGGGGAGGGGGGGGGGGCAGCAATCCAACTTACGCCTGTACCCACTTTTCCTTCCCAATTCATTTCCGTAAATATACCTAATAAGTAGATAATGAAGGCATTGAGTACCATGTTTGACAAAACTACCATTGGCGAACGCCGTGTTTTTATTTCTACAAAGTAGTTCCTCAGTTTTTGAGTTTTTGATCTGCCCTATCCACCCCAGCTTTAGTTTCGTTGTAGATCCGGCTTTTTTTCTCTCTGATGTGTCAGAGATTTCTGGTCTGGTTTGTCGTGCATAGTACTGAACACCTTGTTCTTCTAAGGGCAGTAAGAGGCAATCATCACGTCATCTTGGACCCCGAATAAAGTAGAATTTGAAATTATTGGATATTTGCATTAATGAATTCCATCAGAGGAAGTCCTCTATTTTTTAATCGTCAAGCTTTTGGAAAGCAGGTAATGAGTTATTGGCAGACTATGAAAGAAATTGTGATGTGACGTTTCTTTAGGGTTCCAAGTATCAAAAACATCTTATAGGTTAAAAATTTTCAGGTGAGCGGCGTTTTCTCCTATTTTCTGCGTCACAAAAAATTACACTGCAGTTTGACTTTCGTAAGAGGACAACAGGCATGTAATGAAGTAAATGACTTGTGCTGATTAGGCAAAATAATGTGGATTAGCAAGCTATGTTGAAGTCTATGACAATAAGGAAGTAAAAGCAATACCATTCTTTATACATTGTAAACAGTGAAATACTACCTGAAACTAAACAATCCCCCCGAACTGGCTGTTGATATAGCAATCACGCAATACATTTTCCCATAAGTGTCCAATGGACACTGCGGTCGGCAACGTTTGCCAATACGGTTTCCGGCGAAACCGCTGACTAAATACCAAATTTTCTTTCATGGGCTTAAAATATGCGCATCGTTAGGAAAAGTCATGAAAAGCCAACCCGATAAGTGAATAGTAGCTCATGTAACAGGTTTGAAATTCAAAAAAGTGTCCATTGGACACTGCGGCCGGCACAGTGTTAAATGTAGCCTACCCACTTAAAAAAGTTCCCTCGTACATTTATACTCAGTTTAGCACGGGCTAGGTGTTTGAAATAGTTAATAAAAGTTTTTAACAAATGTTCGGGAGCAACAAGGCAATGCATAACTTAGTTTAGGATAGATATACATTAACTAGAGGTTATGACTTTGTTTTAGGATGACATACACTAAGGCCTGCAGGACCCGTTAGGTCAGGCGAGGCCCAGGCCATAGACGAGAAGGAAGTCACTGAGTCAAGTTTGAGTTTTGGACTTAGTTCTCCTGCAGCTGCATCTCTTTAGAAGGTTCAAGAGGAAGGCTCTAGCTACTGATCTAAAATTATTATTACTTCGTATTTGTGTCAGTAATTTAACGTTTCCAGTACCCCTGTATTCTTGCTATTTTACCTATTAAATAGATTAAGTTGATGTAGCGTTAATCTCTTCTAAATGTTAGTAATGTTTAGGTTATTATTTGACCTGTTTTCTCCGCAGATTTAAACCCCACACAACTATTGCACCTGCGTGTGTGAGCAGTTTCTTATCGGTGTGACATCGAAACAAACCTGTGTCATTGGACGTCCGTTAGAAATAATTAAAGTGGTGGTCATAGTGACCTAAGCAGAGTTTTCGTCAACTAAATAATTATTTAACAGTCATGTAGAGCAACTTTAGAAATGGTACATGGCTTTCCATTGCCAGTAGATCCTTTCAATGTTAACAATTGCGTTCTCTCCGATACCCAACTAAGCTGTCAGCATCCTCATTTCTGCATGTTCTTCAAATTCTTCATTTATGCCCCATCATTTAAATAAAAATAAATAGAACTTTTTTGTTCTATTACTAAGCCAACCTAGCGGAGTTAGGGCTATAAAGCCCTCTCTTACACTCAACTAGGAAGGCCCGGGACCGGCTGCTTTACATGCCTTCGAAGCATGGCCAGAAAATGTAGCCAGTGTGGGACTCGAACCAACAACCTTTCAGGTGAAAGTCGGAGTCCGTACCACTACACTACATGTCCTGACATTTATTCATCTTCATCCACTCCAAATTTTCAAGGTCCGAAATTTGATTTTATGTTATTGTTATACCCTGATCTGATAGATGACGGCAGCTCCTCTTCATTCTATATCTCCGCGTACGCATCCTGCTCAATCATAACAGGCTCCATTTTATTCCTACACGTGTTTTCATTTGGCTAATATTTTTTAACATTGATGAACTTGTCTGTGGCAGTCAGCCGACTTTTTTGGAGGAATACAACCGGAAAAATTAATTTACCTAAGTACTAGCCTTACCAGCGACAATTCGCTGGGACTCAAAGCTTCATTGGCCTATGAGTGGAACAGAGTCCATTCATTTCATTGTTGTCGTTAGACATTAAGATGATTTGCTACGTAGAAAATTGGTACCCCAAAATCAAATACTTTTTTTGTTTCGTAATTAACAAAGCTTGTTATTTAAGATTTTGTTCATTTAAGTTGTAGAAGACTACCTCATTCATCATATACATGATAGGATAATTTCAATTTTTGGTGTTAATAAAGCTTTGACAATACAATAAAACCAACAGATGTTGGTGTTTGGTACACCAACATCCTGTACTAGCATGTCATCTTAATGTCAATGGGCAGTAGACAATATATTTGTTTCATTTCTATCCTCGAAGTACAAGACAATGTAGTTTCTCGGCATCGTCCATGATAAATAGCATAATTGAAAATGACAGTTTGTTAAAAAAAAAAAGGCAATTACCTACTTTTAGGACCGTCTATAAATTCCTGCACGAAGTAGGAGCAACTCATTAACAGTATGGCTCTCAATCTACCCTTAAACCAAGTAGGCGACAGCTCCGACGCCTTTAACTCTGACGGTAGCATATTGTAGAGTTCTGCATCTCTATTGAAAAATGTGTCGCCTACTACGTGTAAGGTGGTCATGTACCGAATGGGTTTTCTAAGATTCGTGTGCAGCTGTTTGTGTTTCCACTAGTTTCTAAAACGAACAAAGAGGTTAATGTAAGAAGACCCAAAGAACACTTCCTGACTCCCGCTATGACTCGAATTGCCATCTTTTTCAGTAGGAACATTATATTTACTTCAGGAGTTACCCAAAACGTCGTATCTCAGCGTAGAAGACTACTCAATGCATCTCTCTTGGCAAAGCACGATAGGGACCGAATCAAAAACGAAAAACTAGACAATTTAGTGCTGATTTTATCTATGTGGGCTTTCCAGTTAAGGGCGGGCACCTCTTCAAGTTTTGATGAAGCTTCTCTGCGTATATGTAACTCCAGATAATTTGTTATCATGTGTAATTCTTTTAAAGTTATGTATATTAATAGGCTTCCGCCATCAGCCTTCTTGTAACACATACAACCTCTGCCGATCATGTGTTGTATTGGGCTGCCGGAAACTTGGTAACCAATTATCAGGAATTACATATAGGTGGAACAGTTGTATCCAAATCAGGAGGTGCCCTTCCTTGGCCTCAACTCTTCACTCGAAATCCCACATGTGTGATTTTGTGCTGAAAGCTATCTGTTTTCTGGGCGATGTTTAGAGAAGTAGGATATCTAGGCTGATGTAAGCACCAGAAGAATCCCCATTCACCTCTGTTCTGGCTGATGACATTGCTAAACGGAAATGAATTGCCCATGAATAGTGGATAGTGAGAGAAACATAAATATAACGTTCAATAACACAGTTAATATTATTATTATTATTAGAACACAGGTTGAAGTTATGTTCAGTTCATAATGGTCAAAAATTGATCTTCCCCGTCTGAAGTTAGTTACCACATGTTCTTAAATCATAAACAAGGAGATAGCAGCTTAGATTGCTAGGCAATGGGAACATTAGAAGGGATCGCAGATGTTTTGACCACTATGAACAATAGCGATATCACAGTTTTCTGTTGGTTAAAGGGTTCATTTATGTTTTATTAGATTGAGAGGTCATAAGTTGGTGAATTCCTAAGGCTACAGAAGGTAAATTATGTTTTTATAAGATTTAAGTAGGTTGTGTGTTAATATGGTGTAGAAGAGTAACAGAATAATTATTTGAAGGACTAGCGGCTCGTGAGGTAGAGATAGCGTTGAGTCATGACAAACATTGCGATTTTTCCTTTGATAGTCCATGAGGTTGGTATTGGCTGTGGCTATAATTTTATGTCACTGTAAATATTTGCTATACCCGTTTTGGGTAGAACCGAAATAATAGCTTCATTTTGTTCGTATTTTAGGAAATGGCACATGACTGCTCAACTTGATCTAGCCTACGGAAGAGTAACCGTTGGCAATACCTGATCTGAAATTCCATTTTTTCCACGTAGTTCAAAACAGGTAAGCAAAGAAATGCTGCATTATAAATACAAAAAGAAATAATAGTTTACAGCTAGTCCGAAACAATAAATAAATAAAAATTCGTTATGTGAGTGTCTGATGACCGCGCGCATTCCGCTTCAAACTATGCCACCCGAGGATTTGATAACTGCTTATTCCATTATATAAACACGCTTATTAATGGAGATCTTATATAAGAACGTCGTCGTGTTTGTTCCTCCCACCCGTGTGCTCGCTTTAAAGACCTTTCATTTGAGTCTTGTAGTGTCCATGAAAGTCTTAACAAAGGAATGTAATCGCCCAGCATCATGTAGTGGAAGACTATTTTACGACCTATCGTTTGTTGTATTAATTGGTTCTGACTAGACCTTTCGGGAAGTGCCTTGGTTGCATCGGTATCATGGGGGCGATTTCAATGATACTGAGCGAAAACTCAAAACCAATGCGTCCAATGAAAGATCTTTTAAAAGAGCGTTCAAATTATGTGTCACGACGAAAAGTCTCGATATGGAATGCATCCATGCATTGGCAGTTGACGGTGGCCGCCAGTATTACTTTTTTATACATTTCAAGCGATGGTGGGGTCTGGCCTAACCGTTCTATTGTGCTTGTGATATACATATGTACAAAATCCTTCAATATATTCGAATTTTTATTACAGGTATCACTTACGTTGGTGAAAGTATGGACGTTTGCCAGTCTCATGTTGTTTTAAAATTTAAGGAGGTGGGGGACATTTGTTCTATCTCTTCCATACATTTTAAACGAAAATTGTCAGTGTGCACTGTGGCTTTCTATTAGATCCGCATCAAGCTCGACGGTGAGGCTTGCATAAGAAGAATCAAGTTCGTAAGTTCAATTGTATTTATGTTTTTCAATTATATAATTCGCATTACAGCCCTTAATGTAAATAGAGGTCATAAGTGTTCGACGATTTTTTTTTTTTTTTGTAATAATATTTCATGTGAAAAAATATATATTTATGCTGCGAAAACTAGACGAGTTTTTGCAGTCTACTTTAATAGGTTTGTGACTGTGGATCGAGATGTTAATTAATTTTGTTTGCAAGATATTTAGGAGGCTATCCCGGAAGGTTAGGAAACTTGCCTTTTTTTAAGGATCAGCAAGAGTCAAAATACTTGTGAGATTTTCCGTTGTGAACTCGTGGGAAAAATCTTCTTGATAGATAATCCAGTCTGATGTTTGATTGTATAAGAAACCGGTGTTATTATTAAAGTAGTTTTCAATTTTCTTTAACCCCGAAGGAAACTCATAACCTCGCCACTGCTTGAGTCAGCTCCACATTTAGGGCGGGTGGATCCGATAATTCTTCGGATAATTGAAATCTGTAGCATAATTTGCCACTTGCGACGATTTACCCTACTTTAACTTCTCTGAAGAACGATCGAGAGTCTGCACATTTCGAAAGTAGTTGGGATGAGTTGTAATAAATATCGTCTTGACTGGAAGGTTCAACTACCCAGCATTTCTTTTCATTTCAGGTATCGTTAAAAAGGACGAAAAACCATCATCTCCGGAAATTTATTTTCATGCACAATAAAAGTTAAATAAATTAAAAATTAGTGTTTTTCTATTAGCCAACCTAGCAGAGTTAAGGTAGGTTGAGCCCGTGGGAATCGAGCCAACGACCTTTCGGGGGAAAGTCACCAGTACTTACTCTTCTACCTTACATCCTCTTTGTCATATTGTTCAAAAACTGGCCAATTTTATTGGCATTCGATACGGCCTCAATATTTTTATTTTTTTTATTAATTGGGGTACAGGTGTTACCTGTGTGCATTTAAGCCTATTGTGCCCCCTACAACAAAGTATCTACATCACTTCCTCGAGGCCTATTTGCCTCAGGAGAGCCAGGACCTTGAGGAGATTTAGAAGTGGTAGGTCTTTTACATGTAATTGCAAGTTTCCCTCAATATTTACATCAAAATGTAAAGGATGATCGATATTTCCTGTGAAATTAGAATCTTACATCCATAAGGTTTTTCCCAGTCCAGTCTAGTTGTCTCTTAAGACTTATAAGGACATGGAACGGAGATATTGGTCACTCTGATCATGCACAACTCAAGTCAGTTTCTATTCTTTATTTAATTTACGTAAGCTATAAAGATTTGGTCTAAGGGAGTTGTAGATGACTATTTCATAAACAATATCATAGGGTATTTCTAGTTTTTGGTGCTGCCACTGAACTGAACACATGAACTAGACAATTCGTGAAATTATAGTCCGTCAACTGTACATAAATAATTTAAAAATGTATCGCAATGTACAAAAATTAGTCCTCTACAACTTACATAAACCAAATCTTAATATTAAAAAAACAACCGATTATCTAGCGTATCAAATATCTGCGTTCCACATCCGTAATTAATTAGTCACAATGCTAAATTTAAACTACACCGTGTACTTGGGCAGCAGTAGTCATTCTTCATGGCTGCCCCAAAAATTCCTAGTGCTTTAGCATAACTAATCAATCCTGCAGCTTTATTATGCTGATTTAGGATTACCACCGGGGAATACCGCATTCGTAAGGCGGCGCGTAATTACTGTGTTAAAACAACATCGTCACGTGACACCTTACTAATGCGGTTTTAAAAACTAAACCACACAGACGTCAGCTAGCTATATGGCAGTCCTGACCTTATGACACCGAGGTCGCTGTTCAGTACATGTAATGGGTGACAACTAAGTTCAAAATTTAGTTAATTAAAATCACAATTATTATTTTAATTATATTAAAAATTATTAGCTTTACTCTGTTTTGGGAGATTTTCAATTTCAAAGAAAGCTGCTAGCGTGCGGTGGATGAAAGTAAAAAAATTGCAAATTATAATGAGCTGCAATGTCTATTGCTCTATCGTCTGTCTATGATATATGAACCCCGGTGTTAGGTTAATCCCAAATCGCCATAATAGGGCTGCTGATACTTGGGTTTCATTTGGTGTATTTTCTTTCAATCCTAATAGATTGAAAAAAAAATCGTAACTGTGCATACATTGTAGAGTATTTTAAAGGTACGTTACGCTCAATGCCATACAAAATACCGGAATTAACTTCTTCATCTTACTCGTGTACTCTACGACTGTCGCTAAGGATCGAGTGACAAGCAAGCAAACAAAAAATGGTTTTGTAAATTCAAAAATCTACGATTCCCTGATTCCCATTACACCATTGAGAAACTCAACGAATGCGAAGGGTGTTGGTAGTGGATATGGCTCCAGCGATTTCTTACCAAAGTTAACGAGAGTCTCATGAAGAGAATCTACCGTGCAAGAAAGTGCATGATCTCTCACTGATAGTGCTTCTGCTAATTCTGCTTGATGGTTATCCATAAGATCTTCATTTACTACGACTATTAAAGGTTTTTTAGCACGAAGAATTTCCATGCAACTCCCTGCGCCGGCGTGGCTAATCACTAAGTCTGCATTTTCAATATCTTCTTCCAAAGAGTCTTTTAAGGAAAATGTTTCAATAGCGATTTCAGAATTTGGCCCCTGCTGAATTTTGATGTCGCTTTTTCCATATTGAATAATAATTTTATCAAATCCTTCAGATTTCAAGACCTAGAACAATATAACAGAAAGTAAGAAGTCTGAATTTGTCCAGGGTACGCCTTTATGCCTACTAGTACTACCGTAGTTCAGATTCACATTTCCTCTAAAAAAAAAGGTTTTAAAACGGAAATCTGCTTCAACCATAGCGACATGAGGACTTGAATTTTGCGCCTATGTTCTATTGACACTGAAAGTGGGGCTAGAAAATGGCAGATCGGTATTTCAAGAAGGCAGTGGACAGGGCTGCCACATTCCGTGGTTTACCTCGGAATTCCGTGGGAAATAATTTTATTCCGAAAAATTTCCGGGGTGAACAATTTTTGAGGTTTTTCTGTGGGATTTTAGGGAAATTTGTATTTATTTTATTTTTTAAGATTTTTGTCGAATGACCATTGATTCTCTCGCGGTTTCATAAAATTGTAGCAAAATTCAAAAAATATAAACACTATTTGCACCCCGAGCCCTACACCTCCATATGATTTGCATGCTGAAGCAGGGGACCAATCGAAAGTCCACCATACCATATTTTGGCCTAAAATTTTCGCGCCAAATGAAACTCAATAGTTATCTTATGGCAGTTATGACAGTTAATTGTCAGCTATTTATTACGACTTAGCTGTCGTGTATTTCCCGCCGCTAGCGCACTAAAAATTATTCTAGATTTCTGCAAGTTTTTAAAAAGTTACTAGCTTGAGTAGCTTCAGCTTTGTATAATGAATAAAAGTTAGATGAACCTGAAATATGATGCCGAGAATTTCATATAAGCCTATAAAAGTGTGAGGGTGAGAAAAAAGTCAAATCAAATGATTAAATCATGGGAGCCTATTGCATTATTTCCATCACAAACATATTTCAAGAAAGGTTTGTAAGTTTTTGCATACATACATTGGCGTAAATAGGGGGGTCCTGGGGGGAGACTAAGCCCGCAGCCCCCCCCCCCAGGATTTCTGGTGACAAAGACGTTATGGAGGCGAAAGGCATAGTATCCACAATAACGAATGGGAAATTAATTCTTGGTACCGGTATGCTTATTTTACATGAAAGACATCATGAAAAAATCAACACATTGACTTATTTTCACAAAAATATATTACTCAAAATGCTTAAGATCCCAATAGGCCTATTTCAGACCTATTTTTTCAAGCTTTTTCTTCGGGGGAGACCCCCGGGCCCCCTCAGTGGTAGGTTTATTTGTCGGTACAATCTCAACTGTACTGCTTGCAAAATTCGTAAAACCTCACTAATTTGGACCTATACATCAATTTTTCTTCTCCGGGGAAGACCCCTGGCCCCCCATTCTCCAGGGTTTAATATGCGTAAAACCTCACTATTTTGGGCCTATTTATCAATTTTTTTCTACGGGGGAGACCCCCGGGCCCACCTATCACCAGGGTATAAAATGCGAAAAACCTCATTAATTTGGGCCCATTTGTCATTGTTTTTCTCCAGGGGAGACTCCGCGGGCGCCCCCTTCTCGGCTTCTACAGGGGATAAAATGTGTAAAACCTCACTAATTCAGGTTTACCATAACATTAATGGCTTGGATTCACGGAGAACAGCTTAGATCTGATAATGACAACCCAAACAACCTAGCCCCCCCCCCTCCAGAAGGTTACCCAGCCGCCTATAATGCTTTTCTCAGCGTTCCAAGTGTTTTTAATTGTCAACTGCCAATTTTGAATTTGCCACAATTAAAGGTACCTACTTATGGTATACGTGGGTGTAGCTTAGGAGCCTTAGACTATACCGCTCTAGCTTCTGAAAATTAGCAAGATTAAAAGATGAAAAAGAACTCAGAAACTTGGCGTATTGGGTCTCGTTAGATTTAACAAAGAATATAAAACAAAAATGGAAAGTTTAGAATGGTTGAAATGGTTTTAGAAATTCCTTTTACAGTATAACTGAAATTAGAGGATAGATAACAACTGGACTTAATTCGAATCTACGATCTACGCCTAATTCCGCCAAGTCCAGTTTTTATTTATCCTCTAATTTCAGTTATAACGTGGTGGTTTGCCCCTTCAAGCAAAGCTTATTTAAAAAGTCAGTGTTATATACTTCATATAATACTGCAATATAATTAATTACATGTCAAAAATAGCAAGTCTCCAGTTATATGTAGAAAACTGGTGAAGTAGGCATGGTGACGTACAGCAGTCGATACTCTCAAAAATAATAAAAATCCGCCTATGCTTAGCATAATACAGTAAAAGTAGTGAAACAAACTTTATATCCAGTTTAATTTGTAACATCCATGGTGTTCAAAAATGAAAAAAATCATATATAAGGCGCTTATTCCACCAACGTCAATAGTGATAGTAAATGTAGTATTGACGTGGTAGCAGACATTAAAGACAGTCTAAAAATGTCTGCTACCACGTCAATACTACATTTACTATCATTATTGACGTTGATGGAATATGCGTCTAAAGGGGAGCAACATTTAAAAAAAAATTCCGGGGTATTCTGAGGAACTATTTAACAATTTCCGTGGAATACGGCAGAAGTCATTTGGCAGCCCTGGCAGTGGATTATGCACGAACTGGGAAGATACTAAAATTTTCCGAAGCCACAGGCAAATCTTTTTCTATATGTATTTTATTTGTTATGTTCCTTCATGTTCGTGACTTGATACCCGTACATTTTCACCAATTAGTTAATCTGACGGTAGTTTATTAAACTTTTTATGGTAAGTAAGCAAGATAGCACGCAGTAAAATTTAAGTTTTTAATCAATGGAGTGGACTGTAGAGAAGTAATGGTTGCGAAACTTGGATACCCCTGTATATTTCCAATTATATTTTTATTTATATAACGTATTGATAGTCTAGCTTCATGTACTTACCTTGAGAATTGATATACTGGTAATTTTATGGACAAGTTTATCAAATTTAGTAGTTCCAACTGTGACAAACAAGGTCTTGGACGCCATATTGCTTCACGCCTGTTTCGAAAGAAAGTTTAGTGTAATGGACGCAAGTTGTAATTTTTTGACATTTTTGTCAACTTTTTTGAAATCCAATGTAAACATAAGAATACTTATTTTGTTGTAAATTTACCCTTGACCTATTTTGTCGTGGTTCTTGTGGCCGTGCAAGTTCAGTAGGCTATTTTTTATTGTCATATTGATTACCAGTTTCTTGATAAGGAAACGGTGATAAGTTGGTCGTAAAGTAAATTAAGTCAATGCAAGGCTTACCTAATTTAAAAACTGCTTGGAATCTACCGTATAGTGTATACTACGCCAGACTTCTACCCAATGGAGTATACAAGTCTACTGTAAGTGCATTGTTTTTTTATTGAGTGTGTTGAATTTTAGCAACCTTGTCTGTCACTACAGCCATTCCAGAACATTTTCATAACTTTTGAAAGTTATATGTGCGCAGTAGTTGTAATATTTACGAGTTTGTTCTAATAAAAGTAGAAGGTTATTTCCATAGAATAATATTTACTTACCATAATCGTTTGAAGAGTCCATCTGGTGTTAAATGCACAACACGACTAGCTCAAATAAGATGACCAACCTCACACGACTTTTGGCAGCAGCATCTCCGGTGAATCCTGTAGGCTATATCAGCCTCGGGGAACAAATAGCGTCTCTGACTTAATAAATGCCAGTATGGCTAAACATTACTTATAAAACATAAACTATATACTGTAGCAGAATTGTTATCCAATAGCCAGGATTCACCGTAGACTCTTCTCACACTCAGGGTTGTATTGACAAAGCTGGCTCATCTTAGTTAATCAAAGAAAATGGAAATATATTTCTTAATCCTGTAGGCTATATCAGCCTCGGGGAACAAATAGCGTCTCTGACTTAATAAATGCCAGTATGGCTAAACATTACTTATAAAACATAAATATATAGCAGAATTGTTATCCAATAGCCAGGATTCGCCGTAGACTCTTCTCGCACTCAGGGTTGTATTGACAAAGCCGGCTCATCTTAGATAATCAAAGAAAATGGAAAATATATTTCTTAAAAACAAACAAGCAAGGTGATCAGAATATATGTGTAGTGTGAAAGGGTAAGTGTATAGTGTATACAGTATAGTAAATCGGAAACTCAAATTTTAAACATTAAATACGGTTGAAAATTCAAAAATACGAGCCACAACTTAATTTAAACGAAATAACCGAAGTTAAGCAAACTTTATTTATAAAGCGCCACCAGAATGAAAGTTTTAAAATCTTTGTGCTTAACGAACAGTAATTATGAAATATTTATTTGAAAGACGCATCCTGGATGTCTTTACAATTAATAGTAAATGGCTCTGCAATTAAAAATTTAACTAATAACATGGTTTTCAAACTGATGGTAGTAAAGTAAGGGTCCTTTAGTCTGCGCAGTTGAGAAATGAAAACTTGTACCTTGTTTGTAGACGTATGTAGTTCAGTATTATTTCTTAAAGTACTCGCCCAGTCCGTCCATCCCTCGTCGTTGAACGAGAGATGCCCAGGCTTTAAAATCTGCCACGTACATTATCCTCGGCTGCATCCTCGGGCAATGTCTTAAAACTCACGTTCGGGTCCCCAGCAAGGGGTGGTTCCCCACAATCTCTCCGGGCTTCTTACTCCATGTTATTTATTTCATTTACCGAAAGAAAATAAAGGTAGAGCTCATAAAAAAATTAATTTCCGTCCTTCAAATTTGCAACACAATCAGAAAAAACAAAGCTCAACCAAGATGGATTCCAATCATGTTTTCTCCTGGTCATTTCCAATATTTGGCCTACTCCTTATTTTTTCTGATTATACTATTTTATTATTCTATTACATAGTTCTACAAATTATTGGCTCACTCGCAGGCAATTCGCTGATAGGTAAAATGCCTAAACACGTAATTTTTCGCTCTTCTATTTTCAATTTTTTCTCCTGGGGAAGGCCCACGCGCCCCCTCCCCAAGAGTTGTCGCCGTTCTTTATTTAAATCTACTACATCAACTACTTGGGGGGGGGGGGGGGGGCAACCATTTTCGGTTCTACCTGGCACCTTGTTTGTTCTCCCCGTTATGGCAGAAATCCTGAATCGGGTTGTCTTTGTATTTTCATGTAAATTACTATGGATTCCTCTACTACCTAGTTTCCATGCTTCGATTTTCTGCATGTTGTACGATATTAAGAAATAATAGCTTGATTTAATTTTTTCAGTTGAAAATGGGTGACCAGCTTGCAGCCTCACCGTCGTCTTCCAGCCACAGACCTTGGGAACCTAACCAAGTAAAAAATGGCACAAGCCTGGCTGACATTTTGGATACTGCATTTACGTCAAGTGTCGACCGTCCAGTTGAGCAGGAATGCTCACCTGAAGGTAAGTTTTGGTAGATTCATTTTAGGGAGATTCAACTACCTATTGAGATGGCGACCAATGTTCGAATAATTTAGTCACGCTGGAGAATGTCGAGATGACGTTTTTTTTACAACTTTGTAGCCGTCCCCTTTCTTTATGTCACTACCAAATTGTCAGATTAGTAAAATATACACTTTTTAGCTTGTAATTAACTCACCGTCCCTTAATCTGACGCGCTCGAGAATATCCGATGATCAAATTTTTTTTACTCATCTGATCGTTTATCCTTGATGGGCGGCCACACATACGGGGCTCATATTTGGTGCAGGTACTTAAGAGTGTACAGCCCGTAGGAATTGGCAACCCGAAATTTATTCCTTTCTTTTTATTTAATTAACTAAGCATGTTATTATAGATTTGGCTCATCAAAGTTGTTGAAGACCGCTTCATGCATCATATTAGAAGATATTTTTCATTTTCGAAATTGTAGTTTTTTTTCAGATAACCTCAAATTTTATGAGAAAAATGCCAAAAACCAGGGTTTTGGTTTTTTATTTTTAACTTTCATAAAAAAAGAAACATTTTCGTGAAAATTGGGGAAAACTTACTTTTGTATGTTCTAAATACACTGTAATTTTTTAATTTAAAATATTCATTTTTTCCAACTAATTTTGACTATATATGGAAAAAGCACCCTAATTTTCAATCGAAAAATCTCACGTCAAGCTGTCGATTTTTTTTAAAACTTAGGTGATGTTTTTGTTCGTTGAAATCTCTACTTTCCGATGGTATAAAGAACAATATACACTGCTGTGAAAATTTTTCTTAAAAATGCACAAAACCAAATCGCAAAAAGGCGTCTTTAATTTGGTTTTTGCATTTTTTAAGAAAATTTTGCACAGTAGTGTATATTGTTCTTTATACCTTCAAAAAGTAGAGATTTCAACGAACAAAAACCTCACCTAATTTTTAAAAAAAATTGACATTTTGACGTGAAATTTTTCGATTGAAAATGAGGGTGCTTTTTCCATATATAGTCAAAATTAGTTGGAAAAAATTAGTATTTTAAATATAAAAAAATACAGTGAATTTATAGCATACAAAAGTAAGTTTTCTCCATTATTCACGTAAAAAAAAATTTATTCTGTGAAAGTTAAAAATAAAAAACCAAAACCCTGGATTTTTGCATTTTTCTCATAATATTTGGGGTTATGTGAAAAAAGTGTAATTACTAAAGTTGTACATCTTATTATCTTCCTTTTTGCTATTTGACGTTTTTCCATAGAACTTGTAGTTTTGCCGGAAATGAAGTTGTACCGTATTTCACCCTTAAAAACCACCCCTACCTGCCTCCCGAACTCGGATCGCCCGTAATTTATTTTTCCTTTAATGTCTGTCATATTATCTTCCATTTCCAATGGGTTTCATTCTACTATAAATTAATGTCTTAAAAAAAAAATTATCTACCCTGGGCTATGATGCATGAAGTAGTCTTCTACAACTTTGATGAGCCAAATCTTTAATAACATGCTCTTTAATTAAATAAAAAATAAAAAGTAATAAATTTCGGGTTGCCAATTTCCTACGGGCTGTACACTCTTAACCAAGTTCAAGGCGTGGCATGGCTATGATCATCACTTTCTAGTGTAAGCCATATCCCATGTTGTCGAATTAACCACTAAGTTATTTATTATTGATATTATTTAATTTAGGTAATTTGATTGCATAATCGCCAGATATTAAACATACTACGAAATGCTCTTTCATACTTAATAGGCTACTTGACAGTTGTGACAATTACATGCAATATGTTTTTTTATGAAAAATAGTATAAATATTTTTAAAAAAATTGATGAGTCAATTTGGTGTTTTTAACTGTAGATTTGTAAGGACCAGAACGCCGGCAGACATGGATGACATTTGAAATGACGTCACATCTCGTATTGGGCGTTATGCTACTCCGCCACGTCACATTTTCCAGTCATGTGACCTTTTTTTTAACCATCAAATTAAAATTGAATGAACTAGATGACGTTTTTTTTTTTAGAAAAAAAATAATCATAAATTTAAGGGTATAAAATAAATCTACTAATGCATCAATTTAGGTTTCCAAAAATTGTCAAGTAGCAATAATGTATATTAAATGCTACAATAGTCGCAAAATAAAATTGAGTCTCTTATATTTGCGAGATTTATTGCTAAAAATGTTTCCTTTTGCAGGTGATAGTATGGAATTGGAAGCATTATTTGCTGAAAGTGACATCGATGATGTAGAAATGCTCCCTTCTGACTCGACTCCATCTTCCCCAGTTTGGTATCGTGAGACTTCTGATCCATCGTTAAACTCAGTATGTTATTATCCAGATTCTGAGCCATACTCAGGTAAGACACCACCAACCACACACATGTTGATGTGTACAGATTCAAAGGATCCCGCGCCTTAATTGAAATGCTTATAAATGCACTGCTTAACCTCCAATTAAAAGCCATGAAACACTATGTCTCTTCGATTTCAGCAACGTACATTGTACATGTTTCGGATTTTATTTTTATTCTTCACGCCAGTACCCCGTAGTCGGAACGATGCATCAAGGCCCGGCACACATGGACAATTTTTGTCATTGTAGGAAATGGGTAGTTGGAGAACCACATAGTCAACTTTTGATTTTGGACGCTGACGCATGTTCGCGGTCGGACTTTGATTCTGTGGTTTTCCAACTACCCATTTGCTGCGATGACTAAAAATCGTCCGTGAATCGTAAAGAACCACATAATGCTGTAGCAGTTTTAAATCGGTACCATTTTTGAAAATTTTATGGTTTATGGTTTATGGTTATATCAGTTATATTCATGCCATTTTCAAGCTAGCTTCTGGGCGTCGTCATCAATTTCTGTCGTCTAAAACAAAATAATAGTAAATAAATAAAGAACACAATCACCGTATTATCGGGTTCGTCAAAAATTCCCTAACCTAGTAGGGAACTTGTTCCAACAGTAGCCGACGGTGGTTCCATCACAATCATGCATGTTACAAGTTTTAAATTGGGATCCATTGCTGTAAGTTACATTGCAATTGAGATTAAAATGAGAAATTGTAAGTTTATGGTTTGGCAGGTTTCGTATCATCGTCGGACCTACCTCTTCGTTACACAGGCGAAAGAATATGTCACTTGACGCAGCGCCCCAGATATCACAATCGGCGCGGGTATCACACTGAGAGAAGAGCTCATTCTAGCCGTGATCGCAATCGTTACGCTAGACGGGGCTGCGATGGAGTCACCCGTACCCCATACCTTGAAACTGCTTACTATGCGGACCATGTGGAACGGTATCCTCAACGAATGGTCGTGTTGGATCACAGTGACCAGTTGCCGCGGTACCGCAGCAACAGCAGCAGCAGCAGCCATCGCCGCGCGTTGCGCGAAGCCGATGGCCTTGTGGCAAGTAGCCGGTTTCATGATCGCAAGAGACCGCCAACTCCGTAAGTATCGTATTTATTATCTTGTTAGTAATGAAAACCTTGTGTTGGGTCGCCAGGGGAATCCTTATTTTAGTCTCTTATTCATTTTTCATTCTTAGTTATCTATTTTGGTGACATCAATGTACATTTCGACTACTCTTGGATTGTCGTCCGAGACATTTTTGCGAATTCCTTTCTGCGGTTATAGGTACTACGCATCCGTTTATCAGATAACTCTTGCACCTGCCAAGAGCTAGTTTCATTGTGCGGTACGCAGCTCGGGGCTCTCCAGTGGGTAGAATTGATTCTTGTGTGTAGTGACCCTTCACATGATTTTCCGCTGTTAAAATTCTCACCCTTAAGCATTAGTTAGACACTGAGTATTATAAAGATAGATGATGTGAAATTACGCACACAACGTTACCATTGAACTCAAAGTCAATTCTACTTTCTTACCTTTTAGTTATTATGCTGAGGATTTAAGTCAGCCTCTCTCCATATTTGTGGGTGGTTCTAGCAGTGTTACTAATGGAGCCGGAGACGGAAATAGTAGACCAGAAGTTATTGTTAATACCCCAGCCCAGCCTTCAATATATCCGTCTTCCAGTCGTAACAGTGGCGCGACGGAATTCCCTGGGTAAGTTTTTTTTCACCCGCCAAGGTTTTGAGTGAACCGTTGTCGGTACTTGCGCAACTCGGCACATTTTATTATGAGCATTATTACTGGATAACTCTGTTTAGGGTTAGGGTATGAAATATACATATTACTCATGCGCTGCTTAACCTGGCACACCTCACATCGGGGACAATGACACCCTAAATGAAATTACCCTAAAATTCCATGTTCGTTAAACCTTTTATTGGGGTAAATGCCCCCGAAACGGGGGTGAGTTCAGTTTTTAATTTTAGCACGGTAATTATTTACTTTACGACAAACAATTAAAAAATATTGCAAATGAAATTACCTTAGAACGAGTATATGAAATGCCCAATTTGGGCAAAACCAAGAGGGAAGCAATTTTTCTAAATCAAAATCAATTATTGATTCTATAATAGGGGCATGCCAGTGAGCGCAGAGATGCTACATCACGGTTAGTAAAAAATGGCGGTCTCTAATCAATGCTTTCAAATGGGGCGGGGGAAGGAGACATATTCGTGCGTTAGATTTAAAATTAACCAACCAGCAGGCTAACTGATTTTTTTCATGGGAGAATAGTGGCATGCTGGGGGCAGGTTTTCAGGTAAAATTTAGTTCATTTGCCTGAAAACATCAGGGAAGAAAATCAGCGACCAGAATAGCAAACCCTCTTGGTTTGCCCGAATTGGGCCTTTCATATACTCGTTTAATTTTGCAATTTTTTTTTTTACTATATTGTTTGCCGTAAAGTGAATAATTACCGCACTAAAAATTAAAAACTGAATTCAACCCCGTTTCTGGGGCATTTACCTCCATAAAAATTCTAATGATTTTAGGGTAGTTTTAACTAGTCATTCAGCACATACTGAGGCACCTACAGTATATTCAAAATTTGAGCTTTACCAAATTTTTCTTGACTTAAAACCTAAGCTTACTTGTAATGGACGGTATCAGGTATCCGTGGTGATGGAGGTGAACGAGAAAATATAAATATATAAATCATAGAACCTAAAAACGGGAAAAACCTTGGAATATTTCTTAATGATTTTTTTCTTACCTAATTCCACTGCAAATCCTCCGTTGAAAGATACCAACCTGCACGGGAATGATTGTTATTTTCAGGGAATCCGTGGCGTCTGCCCTAGAAGAACGTATTCCTAGTGTTGAGGTTATGATGGACAGTGAAGTGCCGGAAAGTGCAGATCACAGCATGGTCAAGGAAGAAACAATGGAAAGCTTAGACCCAGGTTCGTGTGTTATAATCGTATATGCTTTTAAACTCAATTCATCTATATTTCCGCAAAAAGCTGCATATTTGCATTAATACGTCCTTTCAGTTGTTATTCAGTTATTTTATTAACTTGTTTTCAAATTTCTAATTTCGGGTTATTCACGGTCGAAGTAAACATTCATTCAGTAACTTATAAAAAACGAATGGTGAGGTGTTACCCGATGGATTTGGAGTAAAAATAACCCATTTATTGTGATACTGAGAATGCACTGTTAACGAGCTAGGGTACAATTTTGTGACAGTTAAGTTCCCGGACTAGCTATTTAAAAATGCCATCTGTGAGCAGCCCTATTATAACGACTTGGGATTAACGTAACACTGGGATTCATTCAATTGTTTTAACAAATGAGTGCAAAATGAAATGGGAAATTCAAATTGATAAATTAATCGTCGGCTATATTTTTGGTGAGTTCAATAGTTTCTCCCTTAGATGTAGACACATTAATTAAAATTCATATTATATTTCTAAATTCTACCTGTACATTTTATTGTTTATTAGTATTTCCTTCAATTATAAAGCAATACAACCATTTTCTTGTATTCCAATAATTTATTAATTTGAATTTCCCGCTTATTTTAGCACCGTCACGTGACACCTTACTAATGCGGTATTAAAAAATAAACCCCGGTGTTACGTTAATCCAAAATTGTCGTAATAGTGATAAAGGGATACTGAAATGTTAAGACCCGGGTCTTTGATAATTTTATTCCAACCGCATCCAGTATTTTAAAGGATACTACTGACTTTTATGAAAGAAGAAAGGAAGAAAATTGTCTTAATTGCTTATTGCTTGTACGATTTGTGCGTATTGATCATTTTAACAAAATTGAATATGAAACTGTAATGTTACGATGCATTAGTGGACCATCAAAATATGACGTAAATATTCTAAAAATTCTACGGTCACTACTCCTAAATTTGTCCCCTTTTTCCTTAGGACCTTCAGGATTAGTGTTACCCACTAGCAGTGATGAAGAGCCTAATGTGCCCGATCTACAACTAGATTGGTTATCAAGTGGTGACAGTACTGACGGCGAAGATGGAATTGAAGTTATACTAGTGCAAAAGAAAAATACTGAAATGACGAAACCAGTTGTTGTTGACCTTACCCAGGAATCAGATGAGGATGTTACTCACATTCAAGGTACAAATATTAGCAGTATAAACTTCCCCGTCGGGGGAGAGCCCCTTAAACGGCCCTGTTGCTCACTGACTCTATAGTCTGCTTCAATACTAAAATTAAATCTCGTATCCTTGTATTACTTAATAATAATGGTAAAATGACAATAAATTCATGATGATTACCCAAAATATAGATTTCAATGAATATATATTGTAGATTCATTTAATAACATGTAAGAAAATCAATAAACAAAAAACCTGTATATATAATTTAAAAAAAAGGAAAATTCATTCTGAAAAAATTGGCGGGAAAATGTTAAATATTACATTTAGTTACCTTTTCGTTCACTGTATTATATCTATTTGATTGAAAAAATCAAATAAATCCAGAACACGACGTAAGGCCGTTGCATAAATTTGGTATTCTAAAATTCAGCAGGGGCTCCAACTGCTGGACCTGGTGGTGCTGCTGCTGCTGCTGCTGCTGCTAATAATAATAATCCGCCCTACGGATTTACCCCTATGCGTGTGCACATGCACCCCCAACACCAGCCTCCTGCTGTCAGTTCATTCCGTAGCTCAGCTCCTGTCGTCACGCCCCATCACAATCCAACCTTCTGTGGCTGCCCACCGCAACGCTACAACTGTGGCTGTCCGCCACAGCGGGTGAACCCTCTCGCGTGGCAGCAGTCGCGTCCCCAAACCCCTTCAGGTTCCTACTTAGTTGGTAAGTTAGTAAAAATTTATTGATAGCTTTACTGCAATGATTTTTTTTGCGCTGCGCATTTCAACCAAAACTATGTGGAAGGTCTACAGCTCGCCTAAAATAAAGACATACTCTATTTCATTTCATTTGTGTACAGTTTTCAAAATCAGAATAAATTATATTTAATACAATTGCTTTGATCGTTTTTTCTAAAGAAAGCGATGTGGTTTCTTACTGTTGCACTCGGTGGCTATACCAACACACGATGAATATTTCTGTTATACCTCACCAAGTCACATCTCTCCATGCAAATTTCCTATACGGCATTTTCAAATCAGGTAGAACTACTTTGCATGTGTTTGTATACCCAAAACTACTGGGGTTTCCATTCCTATTTTAATGCAACAACGTCACAAACGGACGGCTTTATTCCCTCAGTGGAATTTTTCAACCTGCTGTCCAGTGTCAAAATAAAAATTACGTTTTCCTAAATTTAAGTGGTGTATGGTTTACTAAAGATCTTCAAATACGGTACCTCTGCTAGGAATTTTGTCAATTTACTACTCCACTGTTAAACTGAGAAAAGAAAGAGAGAAAAATTGTCTTTATTTTCCATGTGGGCGAACTTTTCGGCCCACTCTTACAATTAACCCATGCGATAGCAACAAAAACAACATTTACCATAATAGGTAGGCTAGATTAAACAGTTTGAGAAAAATTTTAAACTACAAATTTCCGCTGTGGACATTGGTAAAAAATATGAAAGAAAATACTGTCTTTATTTTCCATATGGGCGAATTATATATAATTATATGAGCCAGGCACTGAAAGATATCAATCGCGTACAAACAATTTAATGAATGTATCCGATTAACCTCTTCAATCGCCTCACTAAGTCACCTAAAGACACGTCTCCAACCGCAAGGTGTGTTGAGACTCACATAAGTACAAGCACGCTACCACCTTGCCACCGAATTCGCTTACTATTCACTTTCACCATCTGATTCATTGATTGGTCGTAAAGTAACAATAAATTTCCCACTGTCTTCGGAGGAATATACAAATCCGTCGTAAAATGAAAGGCGGTTTTCTTCTTTCTGCACGTGTGAAACATTATTGCGTAATTTTTTAATCGGTTTTTCCCTTCCCAGTAACAGTTTTAATTTGAGCTTTTTCAATACTATAAGAGCTGGCTCTGCTATTTCTTATCGTAGAGGTTCCTTCGGTAAGACTTACCGCTAATTTCTCAAATTCAAGAAGCGGAGTAATAATATTATTGCGATAAATATTGTTTTGAGTTTGTTCTATGATGACCCTAAAATAGTTCCTCTAACCATGCTACTGTAGTTGAAGACATTGAATTTAGTAAACTCTACACTACTAAAATTTAGAAAATTTAATTTTTATGTTGACATTGGACCAGTCAATTTGTAAAATTGAAATTTCGGCTCAGTCAATAAGCAATGTCCACTTGTGACCTTAATGCATTAAATTAGGAATGGAAACCCCAGTAGTTTTAGGTATACATGCAAAGTAGTTCTATCTGATATGAAAATGCAGCATAAGAAATTTGCATGAAAAGGTGTCAGTTGGTGACGCATAACAGGAATATTCATTGTGTGTTTGCATATTGAGAATTACTTTTGATATATAATGTTCAGGCTAAAAAGTTTGCTGAATTGTTTCGCCTGTTGCCTGTCAATGCATTCTAGAATAAAGGAAAATGTGAATATTGGTATGACATCTCGTCCTTTACGTAATAATTTATTGTTGCATTTAATTAGCAGATGGAGTTGGTTATCAGCCCCAACGGGTCGTCTACCAGCCGACTATTTCTTTCGCTCCGTCGGAGAGACATGTTCAAGTCCCGTGCATTGCCAGAAATTTGAATCCCGTTCATCCCATACATGAGAGACTATGGCATCAGCAGCAACGAATGCAGGAACTCCACCGTCGACGCATGGATCCTCACCTTTACTTTGGGTAAGTGTCACTTGGCCATTTCCATAGCTTGTGGAAAACCAGTGGTTCTTGTGGCGTTTCTTAAATAAAAATAACTTCGTTTTTTAGTAAACACCATGGACAATAGAGCAATAGACCCAGCAGCTCATTATGAACGGAGATTTCCGTCTTCTCCTAACTTCTATAAAGTGGAGATTGCCACCGCGCGCGCTAAGAGCTTTCCCGCTGAAATTCAAAATACCTTGTTTTTATAAATTAATCGTTAATATAGTAACAAACAATTTCATACTACGTAAAATTAGGTTTCTAGTTAGTTTTAATAACATGATTAGATAAATGCCTGATAAATTATATTATATATTAGGGGTATTCACTGCATTTCGATTTCCCTAAGGCAAAGTAGGAATAGAACTCCAGTTTTTCTACGGTAGAAAAATAATTGCCGACTTTACCCGACCTGACCTAACCTACTTCCAAAGTTTCTTTGCCTTCGCTTAACTTATGAACATCTGCTGTAGTCCACCTCTTGCCATATGTTTCCTTTTGTTGTTTTTTATTAATTTCTGTCACTGCTCATTTTTCTAAAATTAAATAAAAATAAAAACCAAAATTCAAATGCAAAACAACAACTAATATGGCCGTTTGGGGTTTTCGATTTCCCAAGCTCAGTTTACCCAACCAAGTAGTTGGGGAAAGTGGGGAATGTTTTGAAATACATTTCCTTATGGCATTATTTTTCTAGCCTAGAAAAATAATTTTTTTTAACTTTTTGTGACTTGTGACTGCAACTTCGACATTCGCAGGATCCGAGGTACCGAATATTTGTGTCTGCGGAGTATTTAAGAAATCCCTTTCGGCTCTGGCCGATCAAGTGTAGGGAGATTTCATAAAATATTTAACACGAATATTCAAAACATGTCGGCGAATATTAATACGCCCCGGCCCCTTGGTTTCGAAATAAAAATTGGTATTGGTGTAAAATAATACGTGTTTGGTGATTGGTTAAACTATTGTGTTGCAGAAACCGCGTGCGGGATGCGTTATTCGTTCACCCCGCCGCCGCAGCTGCACCTAACTCGCACATTCACTGCCATCCGCCTCCGGCGCACAGTAGTGCCCATTCTCCACCTGCAGCACATCAGCATCACTGCTCTGGGTACTTGCCTTATACAAGCAGACCAGATTTGACGCCTCCACCTGCTCCATTCGTAAGTTTTATTGTTTTGCTATTTGGACGTTAGTGTAAAGAAAAAAGTTTTTTATCTGTCTGTTCGTCGATTTGTGGGAAAACTACTCGGTGGATTTGGATGAAATAATGTTAACAAAACAAAACGAGTGAGGAGAGAGATTTGTTTTGCGTTAAAAATCTCGAATCTCCGACTTTCTCGCCAAACTGACAATAGATAATTTAGACAATTGTAAAGACTTGTGTAATTTCAGGTGCATGAATTGGAAGTGCCTCCGCCTACTCGTTTGACTCCCAGGCCAGCACCTCCCTCCGATTTAATCGCTGACGGATCACAACATTCTACTGAACCAATTCATATGTGAGTTGTAGTGCTATAGTCTTAGTGTGTTTCCAACTACCAATAGGTTTGATTCGAATTACAATCTTAAGTGAGTGCCCTAATTGGCTATTGCAATTCCTCGGTGTTCATAATTATCCTATATTTATTCTGTCTATTCTGATTTGGTGGGTAATATTTCACTTAGTTTACGTTTAACTCTTCTCCCACTCACTAGGATATTATTTGTAGAGAGATTTCTTCTACCTACTGTATTAAGACGGCGACCTATGTTCGACATCCCAAATGTTTCTTCATAACTTTTCATCATTTCAAAATGTTATATATACATAAATGTACAGTATGTATATCGATTTTAGGAAGCTCCGTAGATATAATCCGATTTCAATAAAACAGGGCACAAATATTTATCATACGAATATATTGATCATGTTCTTTAACCAGCCAGATCTGCCATTTTTTTCAAGGTGGCGCCCGATCAAAATTCATATCATAGTTAATATTGGTTGTAGAGGAATCGAATAAAATGGGACTGAAAGCAAGAAAACAAATTAGCGATTTCAATATGGCAGTCAGTCAAGGCGAAAATAATGGTATACTGGCACAAACGCTCTTAGTCGTCTAAATAGCGTTTTAGTTCGGGGGTTGTGCGAAATGTTTTCTAGTAGGGGTCTTCACAGTGTTCGTGTTATCGAGTTATGCCTAGTTAAGTGTGTTATATCAAGCTAAGTTAACACAACGATAACCAGCTAACCAGCGTGCTATCCTAAACCCACTTCCAAGTTGGTTAACGTGTTATTTACCTTGCTATAGCTCAGGTTTGACCGCCGCCATATTTGTTTTTGTCGATTGATTTGAAACACGCGTTTAAAATTTTGTAGTATTTAAATTTATTTGTATAATCTATTATCACAAGCAATTACCGTAAATACTTAAAATTATAATAACCAAAATGAACAAAAAATATAAACAAATGTGGCACTAGAATAGAGTTCTGCCACTTTCTTTAAACCCGTGCCACAAACGTCTGACTACTACCACATTGTTTACTCTGTCGATATAGCATGATAACTCACTCCCGAGGTCCACTCACGATTGTGTGTTAACTTGAATAGCACATCTAACTCAATAACACGAACACTGTGAAGACCCCTATAGTACCTACTTTAATAGTGCAATATGTTATTTCTTTCAAGGGAAAGCCCGCAAGGCGGTGTCGGTTTTTTAATGATATCTCCCTACACCAATTGGGCCAGAGCCGAAAGTAATATTTTAATGTTAGTTATTGTGCCTTTGATGGTTGAGAAACTGATTTATTGGTTACAGGGAAAACACACACCAGCATGTTCATCATCATATGTACCACTACCATCCCCATCATTACGACAGGCCTGGACCTCCTAGACTACATCACCTTCATATCAGCATTGCGTCTCCCATCGTAAGTACAACTTATTACAGTAGGCCCTTCTTGCAGTTTTAGGCGTGGTGTTGTACGATAACAACCCAGTTAAACGTCTCATGGCGTTCTGTGTCTCTTTTGTTATACCATCATCACCCCAAGTTTGAAAAAAATGATTAACATATCATTTGTGTACTTATTTATCATTTCAAATTGCAAAAATTTAAATTTAAATATTCAATGTTGGCTCATACCCGATCATAATATTTACTCTTACCTAGAATTCTGAACCATAATAGTTTTTTCAAGCCGTAGCCATACAGCGCAGGTCCATTTCCCACGACTATGGCAGAGTAAGAATACCCGTATATTCAGAGCCCTAAGTTTTCCCCCTTAGTGTCATAAAAAGAGACATAATATTTACTTTCCTTTTGTATTAATAGTGAGTTGTTTATGTTTACAGAGTGGTTCAGCAGAAGTCCTTGTGCCGCCGCCCTTGGTACCGTTGCCTCTGATTGCACGCCACATGTCGGCTAGATTGCAGGACTACCTACGTGTTGTAGAGCAGCGACATCAGGGCTGTGCGCTTCGTGGTGCATCACAGGACTTGATTGAGCGAAACACATTTCCACACAAGTACAGGAGGGTTCGTAAACCGTCAATGCCTGAAACTGACTTGGACGACTCTTCAGAAAAGTGCACCATCTGCCTATCTGAATTTGAGACTGATGAAGACGTTCGGTACGATTATTTAATACGTTGGGTCACATATTTTAGAATATTATTCTTTTATATATTACAATTATTTTTAAATAATGAAAAATATATTTCTGTTAAATTATACAATTAAGTAATCGACAAGAAAGAATAAACTAAAGTCGTCACATGCACGTTCAAGCCCATTATAAGTAATTTGCTTTTGTTTCCAACTATCATGGCCAAACGGAGCTTGCCAGTTCCCTATGGGTCCACCAAGATCTAGCATTGATTAACGTGATGGAGATCTATCACCGAGTTTAATTCATCAGTAAAGTCTGTTGTCCGGGAAATTATCATTACATATTCTTGCGGTTGATCCTCATGGCTTAACTTAGGATTTGAAGATATTATTTCTTTACTATTTCGGGATAGAGCGTGGCTACTGGCGTTATGGAGGAATTTGTAATTAGAACTAACTATGGCCGTAAGAAATCCTATTTTATGTGATTTCAGACGGCTACCGTGCATGCACCTGTTTCATATAGACTGCGTTGATCAGTGGCTATCTACTAACAAGCGGTGCCCTATATGTCGCGTTGACATCGAGACTCATCTCAGCAAAATGGACGTACCTGTCACGTGACATCTACAGCGGCCTTCAAACTGCAGTAAATTCTGATTCGTGCCAAACCATTCACCGCATTGGAACTAATCTTATGAATGCTTAATAATCCACCGCATATTTCTTGTGACTTGAGGGTTCAATTTAATTTTGTGCTAGAAACTTAAAGAATGTTCCCTACGTTTACAGTTTTAGAAACGGCACAAAACTGAACAATACTAAAGTGATGCAGCACGCTACATTACTGTATCTCGTCTCGTGCAGTTCTAAGCCTCTTCTCGCGATAAACAATAGCATATTTTGGATAGTGGCGTCATTTGCTTAGGATCCAAAGACTCGGAGCGGGTGGCTGCTACTCCGTAAGTCACGCTCACATTGATAGACGATTGGATGAATCTTAGGAACATCAACAAATGGTGCCACTCTCTAAAATGAGTTGTTCGAGCTATATCCATTACGGAAATAGACAAGATTTCATGTTCATTGGTTCAGGCGTTGTTTCCTTTGTTGCGCTGTAATCCAGATCTGAATTGTAGGCAATTTATATTAAATTATTTTTATGAGCCTAAGTAAATAATAAATTTATTTATATTTTTTCTCGGATATAGTTAGAGTGAATCCGTTTTCGCGACAGAATCTTATGTATGTGTAGTGTATTTTACCCTATTCCTTGTATGTTAAAAAGTTAATATTAAGTCTTGTAGTCCGATAGCAGTTTAAAAAAAGCTGCCTCATTACATTGAGAACATTCCGAACACCAGTGTTACTGAAAAAGAAACTTAACGCCAGCTGCGTCAGCAATAAAGTTATTTTATTCTCTTTCTTGAATTATACAGAAGTTTTTAGTACCCACAAGTGCATTAAAAAATTCTGCATTGTACATTTAATTTAGCTGCTGTGATTTACTTCTCAAAACTCGTCGTGTTCAGCTCTTATTAATACACCATTGGGCAATACAATGAAATTAGCATTTTTAAGCCATAATTAACTATGTTGACAAAGACGTTTGTCTATGGCAAAGCTGAGTTTCTGCGGCTTAGCTAGCTAACTATAATTTCAGCAAAACAACTTCTCTTAACCTTTCATAGGTTATTTCAAATTCTGACTCTACTTTTTAGCTGTGGCAACATTTAATAGTTCATTGCTATCGGATGACAGCATTTAATTTTTTGGAAAATGTACTAGTGTTTAATGAATTGTTATTATTATTATTATTGTAATGCATTAGGTTATAAAGGTGAAAAAAATTAAGCTGGAGAATGTTATAAGATGAAAAAAATACATGGATTTATTGTCAAATTTTTTCAAAAGTTAATAGGCTCGATTTATATGACATGTGAACATTATATACCGTAAAAACGGGTGATTCGGGACATAACTTTGCTGTTAGATTTGAGGCCAAAATATACATTTTCATAGAAGTGAAATTAAAACGAATCTAAAACAAGGTAATAAAGTTTCGCTTTTATGAAATCTACTGTATTTATCTAGCAGCAACGTTTTGTCCCAATTCATTCATGCGTCCCTATTCGCCCATTTTTCCGGTAGCCTAGAACTATTAGTTAACAACTGACGTCATTCTCCAGTCTAACTTTTTCATTGTAATACTAATATGGGTGTAATTCTGAGCGCAGATAAGTTGTGTCTTAAGGCTTCAGTTATGCACTTGATGAAACTGATGGCTTAGGATTTTTAGGCTACAACTTTTTGTTTGTATGCTTTATAAATTAACAGCTAATTTTAAGGAACCAGCTACAGGTCAATAAGTTAATCTACTGCCATAGCAACCGATTCTAATTTAAATAATCCTTTGTCGGTGGCATTTGCTAGTTTGAAAAATCGCGTAGGCTATATTTATTCCATTCTACACCATTCCCTCTAATTACACACTCTAATACTGTTCCAATATTCGATCCAATCAATATGGGTCTATGAAAAATTGGAACGTGTTATATCGAAATTCTCATTCAAATCCTATTTATAAAAAAATAATCCAAATAGTTCTTTGGTTGAATAAATATTACCGTGTCTAATCAGGGCCATTATGACAAAATATTCGAAAAATGACTTTTTGGAACTTAAAGGTGGTCCATATAATCACGCATCGATATTGGAATTCTCAAAAAAATTAACTTCTTTAAAGGCAATGACGATGGCGAAATATCCTCTTTGCCATATACATATATATATAAATATACATCACTACTCAAAAATTATTGACGTCAGTTGAATTTAGACTGTTCATTTTTTATAATTATTTTGTTATGAATTTAGCAAATTGTTAAGCTTTTCTTTTATTTTGGATTGTTTCTTATACACTTTACTCTTTTAATCCTTTTACTAGGCAGGTTGTTTCAGATCACCGCACCTGTCCCATTCATTATATATATATTGTGGGAGAATGACATAAATAAAACTATGTTAAATTAACATTGCCTAAGTTAAACATTAAAGCCAAGTAAATTTATTCACAACACAATTTACATGGTACAAATGGTTCAGTTCACTAATTTATAAAATTATGCCGTTGTCTGTTAAAATATCAGTTATAGTCATTTTTTATTGTATTCATTGATAAGGGAGCGAATTCAAAATATTATGTAAAAAACCATAGCCGAATTAATTCATATTAATTAATATATTCATAATTTATCAATTCCTATTGCACAGGCACAAAGATTATTTATATATTATATATTTACCCGGCTGATTTACCACAGCTACCACTCTATAGAATCTGCCTAATGCTCTTTTGTGTTTTTAATGATGTAGTATATTTCAAGCGAGAAATTGTAATTTTACTACGAAAATTGCCTTCGCAAGAGAAACAGTAAAGACGGGAGCGTTGTCGTGAAGGTGCAGGGTCCTTCAGTCAGCTTCTTAAATTTTTATGTGAATGCTTCCCGTAGTTGCAGCATTAAGGACACATGGTCATCCCCTATTATTGTGAAGTAACGCTCTTTGAAGTCCGGCTCCAAGATTCCTTATCCATCCCCAAATTCTGTGGCGACAACCATTTTCGCCGACTACTGTGCTTTGGCCTTACTAGGCTGCTTTTCGCCCTTATAACACCACACCACAGACTCAAGTTTGCTTTCAGCAGCATAACAGACCACTATCATTTCGTTTCCGGTCATTATTTGCTAAAACATCTTCGTGTCGTCACCACAGAGCTTCAAAAACTTTGAAGCTCACCTTACCCTTCCACTTCTCTGCAAAGCTGATAAAAGTCTCGGTACATATCTTGCTCTTGTGAAGATGATTGTGCCTTCTTGTTTTTGATTTCCCAAACCTTGCTGCAAGTTTTCACTCAGCACTTCTTCTTTCATAAGGGCGATCGTTTTTTATGTAAGCTCCTCCACAAGGCCGGCCGTCCGCGACTTCCACAGTCTCGTCCAAGTCTTAGTCAGTTTTTCATTCTGGCATAACAAAGCTAGGACTCTCCTTACACCCCATCCAAACAGTTTTTAATCTGCCCGGGAGCTTCTTAGCCTTCTTTAAATAAAACACTACAGTACTAAGTTCTTGACCTTTTAAAATAGTGCTTAACCCTTGTCACTGTATCAGCGACTAAACAATGGCTATTTGGAGTAGGTCATTAACCTCCCTGTAAACATCATAGCAAAGATCTAGTTACATGATACAACCACTTGTGTCAAGTAGAGAAGGCTGATCAGACGGCTGATACCTACTTAAAATTTAAGTGACGCTTATCTTCTTATTGTTATTATTAAATCGGCTGGCGTAGGCCGTGGACCTGTACCAAACCGGTTAAGACTACTTACAGTTACAATATACGAAATGATGAGTTTCTTCAATTTCATGAATGTACTAGTATGCTTATTCATATATTGGAATGCATTGTATGAGTCCTAATCTTCTATGCAACACTTTTTTTTTCAAATTTGTGAGATATTGTTCTCTTAGTAGGTACTTGTATGCATCTTATGCGTATTAACTTAAATGTGGGTTTGCGGAGGTTAGCACAGTAAGCTTCCATTGGAACATATACAGGGTGAGTCAGACCCCTCGTACCAGGCCTTCATCTCGGTTATCATGGGGAATTTTCAAATTTTCCACACCACGCTTAGAATTTTTTTCGTGAAGAATAGTAACGCACCGCTGTGCATTGGAACATGAGAGTGCCGTCTTACTGCAAAACAATAAACACGTGAAAGACTTCTGAATTCAGTAATGCAGTTAGGCGACACCACTTTGTTCCAATGCATAGCGGTATGCTACTATTCCTCACAAAATCTTTTATAAGCGTGTTGAGAGCTGCGAAGTCGGGGCTAAATGTTTTTGTGGTATATTTTTTTTTGGACAGGTGTATTAGAAAGACGAGTTTCTGGAGGGGGTCACAGTTGATACTGTCTGATATCGTGATTTGGGCCAATTTTTTCCCCCAGTGATAATCCTCATCCATAGTTTAGTTTTATTTGTTTTTGGCAGGGGTTGGCTATTTTATTAATGTATACTAAAAATATAAATAAACGTTCATCTTGGATTAAAAAGAAAAAGAATTACTTGCCCAGCTACATATACCGTCATAAACACTGGCTTCGTTGGCAAGGTGGTAGCGTGCTTGTGTTTAAGCGAGTCTCTATACATTTGCGATGAGAGATGTGTCCCAACTCAACACAAGTACCTATTAGTCTACTTAGGTAGGCGACTGAAGATGTCAATCGGACACATTCATTAAATTGTTTGTATGCGATTAATCTATTATCAAAATAAATAATATACATATTGACTCTATTAAGGAAATCCACTTCGTAACTTTATTTTTTATTATTTTACCTAGAATGCGAAGAAGTTGATAGGTAGTCTGAAACACCGTAGCTGTACTAGTACGGTACACTCGGTGGGCCAAACCTTTTTTTTAACAGGTGGATTCATAAAACACCAGAAGAACAAGTGTTATACTAGTTTAAAAATCTACATCATACTTGGCCTCATTGAAGATGCAATATGATGTATGTTGGCATGTATTTTTCAAACTTTCTTATTCAATTGTTTCCAACTCATAATTAGCCAACCCTTGTACCTGTATAACATTACAGTTCTTTTCTTCATTTTCATTGATTATTTTAATGACTACATCCTAACTCCTAAGTACTGTTATGCCTCAAATTGCATTGTAAGTTTCATTGAATAGGAATATCCTCTATTTCATAATTATTTGGTTTTGATTAAATATCCTGAATTTATTTCCGTGTCCAATCAATTTTTGGAAATTATTGATTAGTCAAAAACGTTATACCTGTATGTAGGTTATATTCAATCCGACAAGAGCAAATATAGAAAGTAGATGGCGCCAAGGCCGTGCCCACGTTTGATTTCGGGGGGGGGGGTCCAAAAAAATTTAACGTAATTTATTAGTAATTTAATGGAAAAATTCTTCAAACCATACAGGTTTACATACAAAAATTTATTTCGGGGGATTTGCGGATTATAATTTTTTTTAGAACAATACAACAGAATGCGCCAATTTCGCTTTAGTCGCGGGTTCTGAAATGGTCTACAGTACCTAAATGGGTAGGCCTACACGGTACGTAGACCAGGTCAGGGGTCATTTTCATTTACCCTTACAATAATTGAGTTAGTGCTACGAAGAGTTGGCAAGCCTAATTTTAAACAAAAAATCAAATAGCCCTTACCTTATCAAAATTGGGAAACAACTAAAGGTGACACTATTACTTTTTTCTTCGTTTTTACAAAACTATGTGAGGAAATGTTATTACGTTGGTGTTACTCTTCACGTTCAACAAACAGTATTTCTTGCAAAACTGATCAAAGGTGGTGTCGGTGTGTTGTCTGCGTTGTCTTTAATGCAAATGACGTATATTCCCTAGCTACGGCTAGCAAGTGCGAAGTAAGGGACAAGAACTGACAGTCTGTACCACTAACAAACGCTGCTGGTTTTCTACATAGAATAAATATTTTTGTAAGGAATCCAATATTAATATTATTGGTTTGAAGCAAGCGCTATATCGCGCACTAGTAAAGTTGTAGTGATTTAATTTTCAGTAGCATATGAGGTTATTGATCTAGCTCTTTGCGTACACCGTTCAATATGATACTTCGTACACTGATATCCACATAGGTTACACCGACACGCTTCATCCGGTTCGTGAAAGTCAGTTCTTTCACATATGACATGATGAAATCCATGTACTGCCAGTCTGGTTATTACGTGTCTTTGTTCTTGGTTGTGTGACGTCCAGGAGCGGTCAACCATTGCTTGGGTGGCATAGAAGTTCGGGTCTACGTCTAGTTCTTTTTGTTGTCGTTCTTCAATAAACGCCTCATATGCTTGTGACGTTGGTAGTAGAAAATCAATGCGGATTTCTTTCACTAAGTATTCTTCCCGAGTCAGTAGGTAGACTAGTCGAGATTTGGTATACGGTGAGACTCCAAGCATTCGCTTTAGATAAGTTGCTTTTACTTTCTCAATTTCATTAAGATTTCTGACGGTTAGATTTTCCCAGATGACTGAGATAGCGTATGTGAGTACTGGCTTGACTTTTGCGTTAAACAGCTTCACTGCCGTGCTTAGGCTGAGTAATCTAGGATTACTTATACTACTCATCGCGCGTAAGGCTGACACCACCTTGTCTGCTATGTGCGCTGTAAACTTCTTTCCCGAGAAGTGGAATTTTAATCCGAGATATGTATAATGGGAGGCGGTTGGGAGAGGAGTGTTTTCGTGAAGAATACGCTCATGTCTTCCTACATTTCCACCTCTGCGGAATTTTACAAACATCGTCTTTTCTCGATTGACGTGTAGGCTGTTGTTTCTTGCCCATTCTATTAATCTGTTGTACGTCTCTTGCAGGTGCTGGAGGCTTCTAGACAACAGGACCTTGTCGTCGGCATATATGAGCAGTTTTACATTCTCGTTGTCAACGATTTTTTCTTCAACGTCTAGGCATAGAATATCGAAGAAAATTGGGGATGAGTTATCGCCCTGATAAAGACCATTTGTCTGCTTTATCTTCTTTGACTGGGTCAGCCCGTCATTTATACTTATGTTATTAGCACTAAGAATGTTATGGTAAATTTCTAGGACTGGGTGTCCTTCTCCAAGGATCCCGCGGAGTTTTGTCAGCATGATCATCCTGTCAACTGAATCGAATGCTTTGCTATAGTCAACGAACAAGGCGTACAAAGGCGTTTTTGGTGTTTGTAGTGCATCGTCTATTTCATTTTTGAGTATTTCAATAGCCTGCAGAGTACTCCTCCCCTTCCTGAACCCAAATTGACATTCCGGTAGATTTTCATCTATTTCGTCCATTACTCTGTTTATCAGTAGTTTCGACAGGAGTTTTAGTGGTATGCTTTCTAGTGCGATACCTCTGTAAGCGTCCGGGCTAGTGATATCCCCTTTCCCTTTGTATATTACTTTTAGTATTATATCACGCCATTGTGAAGGGATTTTCCTCAATGCTATATGCATTTGTTGAGCAGGGTGGTCCAGAGTGGCCCTAGGACATTGAAAGTGCTTACTATGTGTTCCGAGAATAATGCGTCTGGTCCAGCTGCTTTACCTTTTTTGAGTTTCTTTACAGCCCCTTCTACTTCTTCCAAGGTCAACCTCATTCCTTGGTTAGACGGCGTTGTTTCTGGGAACGCTGCTTCCAGGTCATCTTTGTTCAGTATATTGGAAAAGTGCTGCTGCCATCTTTCCATGCCAATATTCTGGTTGTATGCAGGAGACCTCTTTGTTAGAGCTACATAAGGATTTCGCTCGGCTCTTTCAACCATTTGCTGTTCTTGATGTTTGCAATAATTATTTTTCTTAACATTTAACAATATTTTATATCTTTTTCTATCTTCACAAAGGCGTTTAGAGTTTTCTAGGGTTGGGATTTGTCTAAAAGCATACAAAGAGGCCAGTACTCCTTGCCTCAATTGGTAGCACTCCCTATCAAACCATGGAAGCGCTCGTCGTGGTCTCACCTCTTCTTGACAGCTTTTTATTATTCCCTCTATGCGTTTCATAGCGCTATCTAGGTCATTTGTTTCTATGTAGTTCTCTATTTCTCGTTTCCCATCCCGGACTGCTGCAGCTATTCGGTCCACGTGAATTTTCCTAGATATGCGGGGAGACGATACCGTCTGTTTGTTAATCATGTTCATGATTTCAAAATCCATTATGATCGGTTGGTGCATCTTGATGAGAGCAGCTTCATTTTGAACGTATTGTTTGATTGGCGTTATGCGTCCTCCATAGAATACTAAGTCGATGGTGCTCGAGCCGTTGTGGCAAATATAAGTCTTTGTGTTGGCCTCGTTCGCCAGGGCCAAGCCCTCTTCTTCCATGTAGGAGAGAAGTTGCTCCGTCCTCCTTGACTTGCAGTCGATGCGGCAGTTGAAGTCTCCAGCGAGAATTATTGGTTCGTTTCCATCTGCTGTAGACATGGCTTGACTTATACTGTCTATGATATCTACTACTGCCATGTGTGGCGGGTAGTATCCTGCTATTATGAGCGCGGCTTTTGTTTTTATGGCCATTGTGCTCGTATCCTTGTACTCACACCTAAAAGGGAGGAGCCACAGTTTGAGGAGACACGCGATACCTCCAATTGGCCTCCCTCGCTCCCTCTTTTCGGCGAAGATATGTAATTAATGTAATATTAATATCAAAGTTGGGCAGAACTAATTATATTTCGCGCTTCTTCAGGGCCTCTGTGAAGTGTAGAGTGCGTTCAGTATGCAATTGTCATTTCTCATTTGTTTCGTTGTTTAGTACGCCATCTTGATTCTTGGCTATTGCTACTTGCTAGTTGATTCTAGAAAGAATTTTATATATGAAACATATTATAATTTAAAAATGGTATCACTTGGGCCAAAAAAGGACGGTGGTCCTAATGTAAAATTTTTTGAATCTCCAGAAATATTAACGCAGTTAGAATCAGTAAAGTCATGGCTGCAAAAAAACTGCAAAAAGGTAAGTTATATATTGATTTTACCCGGCGTTAAATGTATTGTCCAACAATTCTACAACCTGAGCGGGCTATTCGCTTTGAACTTACATCTTCAACTTTCTTGTCAATCGTATTTCAAGTTCATAATCTTGTATTAACCATTTTAAAACTCAACTGCTGGAAGCCGAATAGGTTTGAGGATCAGTGAGGAATTTACTTGGCCTACCCGTATTTTCAAGATTAGAGCTCTAGTTCATTTGAATTTATTTGTTGTTAGACTGAAATACCCAACGAAAAACAGCAAGGAAATGAAATTGTAAAAGAAACTGGTAAATTTTGGTGGGTTTTAGGTAAAGCGTTATTAATGTAAATAAAACCCATTAGGGCGCTTTCCCCTTGATGGCCTTGATAGTTTGGTTATACTATATACATGTATAATAAAAAAAATACTCAACTTTCATGAAATGTGACTAAAAATCATGTTTCTACGGAACCGTTCTGTCGATACATATCAGTGTTAGGAGTTTACTGTGCTGGAGAAAGGCTGAATGTGAGATGACATTGATAGTGTCGTCTCCCAGGATTAAAGGGAGTGTGGATTTTATATAAATAGATAAATTATGGATAATTCATTCATACGTATACTACCCGACCACGATAGGGTCGCACTTGGAACACTAATTAAAATCGAATAAATAAATAATGCAAGTTTTCGAATAGACAAAGTGTTCCAAGTGCCAGCCATCCTATCGCGGTCGGGTAGTACATACATATAGGTGGCATGCCCTGCCATTATTACTGACCTGTATTATATTGGTCTGTCCATACTAGGCTATGGAAAGTCGAGATAACCGAAATGTATCCCTTTGTAAATTATTTACCATGGAGCTTCTCATATTATCTATCTAGGTACCTATACTAATTAGATAAATAGGAAAGCATCTACGCGCTTGTACGGCTTAGTTCCTAATAGATTTTGCCAAGTCTTATTTAAGTTTAATGAAATAAGTGACTTAAGTCACATACCACATATCAATATGCAGAGGAATATTTCTTCTACTTTAAAGCATCTCTTTAATGCTCTATGAGAAATATTTCATAACAAATCAGATTGCAAAAAATGTGGGGATCTTCATTTGGCTTAGTAACGTTCTATTTAGTTTATTTTTGTTTATTTATTTAATTATGTAAGATAATATGATTTCAGCATGTCCAAACCGATCCACCTACTGCCAAGAGTCTATCAGCTCTTGTCATACAACTTATACAATTTCAAGAGGACAACTTTGGAAAAAATGTCAGCAAACCCCCTCTGACAAGGTTACCGGTAAGTGAACACTTCATACATCAAATTTCCCCTTAAACTCCAAACACATGCATTTCTACTAAAGCCATCTTAGGTAATTTCTGTACCTTTTCAAGCTTTGTTAAGGGCGAGTCGAAGATAATGCTGCAATATTCAAACTAATGCATTATACAGTAACTTAAAAGTTGATGTGTCTGAATGTATGAGATGATGCGGATTACGAAACTGAGTATTTTCTAAGCTGAGGCTACAACATTCAATACAAAAATTTTTACAAAATAATCCTTTGTCGGTGGCATTTGCTAGTAGGATATATTTATCCAATTCTTCATCATTCCCCCTAATTACACACTCTAATACTGTTCCAATATTCGATCCAATAAATATGGGTCTAAAAAAATTGGAACGTATAATACCAAAATTCTGATTCAAATCCTACATGTAAAAAAACCATCCAAATATTTCTTTGGTTGAATAAACATTGCAGTGTGTAATCAGGGCCATTATGACAAAATATTCGAAAAATGACTTTTTCAAACTCAAAGGTGGTCCATATAATCCGCCAAAATATGCTATCACGCTTCGTAATTGGAATTATCAAAAAAATTCACTTCTTTAATGGCAATGACACAATTTTATTTCCTCCACAGAATTTATTTTTTTCTGCTCCTGCTTTACAAAAAGTTTACCCCATGTCGAGTTAAGGCGAGCGCGCTGCAACCGGTATGTGGTCAAGCAGCTCTTCATAAAAGTAGTATTGTTTTTTTTACTGTGGTGGTTGGACGCCTTGATGCCAGGCATCTAATAGCAAAAGAACAAATACTTACTTACTAACTTCCTGCTACTGGCTTCCAGCTTCAGGTGATGCCGATGGCCAGATGTTGATCGAACGCCCTTTTCGCCAGTGCCCAAAGATTCTTCTGTCGCACAATTTTTTCTATTCTTCCTCCTTCCAATGCCGTCTCGAGTAAGTCCTTTTCCCTGCTTGGAATGGAGCATTGCAGGAGAATATGCTCAAGAGTTTCTTGATCCATTCAACAGGCTCGACACAGTGCTGAATCCACCAGGTTGAAACGGTGGAGATGTTGGTTTGTTATGTGTCCAGTCCTTGCTCGAGCTGCGAAAGAGGCAACCTTCCGAGGGATTCCCTGGAGGTGCGCCGAGTCAGCAGGCTTGGGCTGAAGTAGGTGTAGCGACCTTCCAACCCTACTTCCTCCCCAATGGCTGGTCCATTCTTCTCTGATGACCTTTTCTGCAGTTCTTTTGCAGCGAGAAAGTGAGAATTTAGGGTTCTGTATGGGTTTCATATCTGCTGCCTCTTTTGCTACTCCGTCAGCTAGTTCATTTCCCTTTACGCCGCAGGGGGCTGGGATCCATTGCAACACTATGTTGATCCCTTTTTCTGTTTTCTGTTAGTGCCTTGAGTAGGGCTCTTGTTTCTGTAAGTCTGAAGTCGTAGACGCTGGGATGGTGACTTTTGAGCGCTTGTAGAGCAGATTTCGAGTCGGCCAGGATGCAGATGTCTTCCTCAGACAGCGCCTTGCTGCTGTCCAGGGCTCCATTTATGGCAATTATTTCAGCGTCCATGCTCGAAGTGACATTTGCGGGTGATCCTGATGTTCCATTGAAGAAACCTGCGCCTGAGTTCGAATTCTTTAAGTCAACTGACCCATCGGTGAAAATTTTATGATAGGCTGCGTAGTTAGTATTCATCTGATGCGCTATTTCTTCCACTTTATCTGTAAAGAACAAATAAACAATTAAATAATAAGTTTATTGTACTAGTAAGTTTCAAGCCTTACAGACAGAATGACATATTAATATTTATTATTACTGTTAATACAATATATAAAATTGTCTCCTTTGTAACTTCGCAATATTTTGAACACATTATAATTAGAGTTAACTTAGTAAAATCTAATTATCATATGTTACTGTTACATTGTATATACCTTTTCAGATGAAAACATTCCTTGATATGAAACCAGGCGGTGCCCTTTGTCACATCCTGGCGACAATATTCCGCTTTAAATCCGAGCAAGGTTGGCGGAGGTTTGATTTCCAGGTTAGTAAGGTAGGACCCACCATCTTTCATTCAGGCTTGCTTACGCTTGCCGTGGTTCGGAGAATGCGAATGATGGTGATGGTAGGTCGGACTATTTACTTTTAAACATGTGTCCCAATTCTCACCAGTTCATAGGAAATTATTGCATATTTGGACGTTATAGTTTTGCGATGAAGGTGAGAGCTTATGTTAATAGCAAGGAGAAATATGGGATGTTATTTGGTTTTCGTTCATAAAATAAAAGTAAATTAAAATTAAAAATGAAATAAGTAAATTCAAAAAATAATAAAAAAACAATAATAAAATAAATATAAGTGTTTTTAAAGCTCAAGCCTGTAAAATGCATCTTTATTAAGAGCGTACGTCCCGTAGGAAATAGATTTGGCTCATTTAAGTTTTAGAAGACTACTTCATACATCGTATAATAAGGTATTTTTAATTTCTGGTACAGTAACTTTTTCATAAAAATGATTGAGGGCTAAAATTTCACATAAAATTTTTACCATGAAAAAACTACAAAACAAAAAATTTAATGCCTTTTTTTTTTTTTTTTTTTTTTTTTTTTTTTTTTAAATTGGGGTACAGGTGTTATAGTCCACCCAAAATGAGAAAGTATAGATTAGGAATGTTTTGGTACTGTGCGGCACTGTACCAATTTCGATTGCACCATTTTGTTATACCTTGCATCCAATGCATTTCCCATATACAGATATAATGAAAACACTTAGGACTGTTTTGTTCGAATGT
This sequence comes from Psococerastis gibbosa, assembly GCA_963971405.1. Taxonomy (NCBI): domain Eukaryota; kingdom Metazoa; phylum Arthropoda; class Insecta; order Psocodea; family Psocidae; genus Psococerastis; species Psococerastis gibbosa. The sequence continues at coordinate 21,701,818 of OZ020484.1, forward strand.
TGTATACAAAACTACAAAGCTTCTGTATTCCACATTAGATGTAAAAAGGGCATCAATGCGGATACGTCGCAAACTCGATCGTAGGATGTCATAAAATCATAAAGTAATTGATAAGTTCATCTTAGTTTTGGTATACCGTAAATGGCCGTGACTAACACCAAATGGCCACAGTGTTTGGAGCTCAATCGGCCTGACATCCTCAGTGGCTGATACTGTTTGCGTCAAAACTTCTAAACTTCTGAATTAAATGTTAAAAAAGTAAAGTAGGTACCGTATCCACTGTATTAAATTCAACCATATTTTCATTTGCAAGCTGCATGTTATATCCAATCCTCCTCATCATCTTCTTCTGATGAATCCCCCGTATTTATAGGTGTAATAAATCCGTCTGTGTCCTTTTTTGGGTTACTATATTACCGTATCCATAATAACTGCCCCGAAGTTAACACTTTAAAAATACGGTTAGGTGGCTATTCCACTTGAAAACAAAAATTGTCAGTAAATTATTGAAGACAAGTGGAATGAGGTGTAAAAATATGTATGCATGTTGCAGCAACATTTATGATATTTCCGTCACTGACATTTTCAAAATTGAAGAAAAACTGACAAGTGGAATGGCCACATTAGGAGTATGGTTATTCCTGTTTCTGTTTTTTCTACAAATCCGACTTTAGAAGGCACTTTCACCACTCAAAAGCAAAGGACTATTCTTCCAGTGCTCTGGTCTATTTTGGGCATTGCATGCGGCCGTAGCATATGTTCTAGGCAATTAAGGTAATGTTAAAAAATTAGTCTTTACCAATAAGAACGGGGTTCGTAGGCTTGGGCTGCGGTATATCCAGGCCGTTGGTTGCCATTAATGCCTTCGCATTGAAGGTACCTTCTGCAACATTCTACTATGCTACAGGGCTACGGGCGTTGTCCATAACCACAACAGATCTTGTATCAGCCAAAGCAATTGTGTCTTAACCTACTCTTCGAAAAGATAGACTGCCACTGTCATATCTTCATGATAATCTGTATTGCAGTCCTTCATCGCTTTCGTTGATAGAAGAAGCACGTTACTATCTCAGCCTTCACTAGCACCGGGATGCAATATCATCATATAGGTAGCCTACTCCAGAAGTAGGCATATTTGCGGCTCAATTAATTCTGATATGCGCACCACTAGTCTCTGCTTATAAAATCCCTATTGTTTCAACGAAAAACAAAATGAGTCCAACAGGAATGTCGAAAAATAGGTACAAAACAAGTGTTAGTTAGCCTATGTAAATATTTTTATTGTAATGTGGAAATGCAGATGAATGCAGCGCATATCTTGGAGAGATCGTGTCCCTAATTCCGAGGCTGTTCTGAGACGCCAACAGTATCAGCCACTGAGGATGAGTTCCAAAAGTTAACGGCCACATACTGTATACCAAAACTAAGATGAACCTGTTTTTTATTTTATCACACCCTACGATCGAGTTTGCGACGTATCCGCATTGATGCCCTTTTTACATCTAATATGGAATACAGAAGCTTTGTAGTTTTGTATACAACATTCGAACAAAACAGTCCTAAGTGTTTTCATTATATCTGTATAGGAGAAATGCATTGGATGCAAGGCATAACAAAATGGTGCAATCGAAAAGGTTACAGTGTCGTACAGTACCAAAACATTCCAAATCCATACTTTTCTCATTTTGCGTGGACTATACTTGTGTGCACTTAAGCCTATTGGGCCTATTGTGCCCTAATACCATGTTATATGATACATAAAGTGGCCTTCTACAACTTAAATGAACCAATATTTTAATAACTAGCCTAGGTAATTAAATAAAAAATAAGGAATATTAAATTTCGTACTGCCAATTTCCTACGTACACTCTTAAAACTCATGCGAGTGCTCCGGTTTTTTTTTTACAAATAGCCTGTCACACTCCTTTTAGGTGTGCATGTTTTTTTTTAACCAAATTTTCTGCTGAAACCAATAAGTCTCAACAAAAATTGTAGGAGTAGGGGAACAAAATGTGAACTCATATCACCCTGTACCTTTATTAACATAACTTACTTCTCGTAATAGCTCTCATAAAAAGGTTTTGGCAATTTTTTAATCAATACTCTCCCGAAATGCATCCTGGATACGTGCTTGGCGTTGTGTTGTGTCAACTGTCAAGCCATCTGATAATAATTGTAGCAACTAAAAAAAAAATCTCTTTGTCTTTACGAAATAAAAGTTTCTAAATTATATACAATTATATTAAGTGGCAATTGAGCTTATTCGGTTTGGAAAAATCGTGACAGCAAAATAATAAGCCTTCAACAATGACTTATATCTCCGATATGCTTAATGAAAAATTTGTCTTCTGCTGCCTCAATTTGCCGTATTAGTAGTAAGTAGTGTTCGTCGGGTTAATAACGGCTTAGGCCTCATATTTGGGCACATAGAGCGACCCCGACTTGACTGTCCTATGCCCCAGCCCATAGGACAGTGGACCTCCTCATTATAGTGGATTCCGAACCACTTGGGAAACACAGTGAAGTCACACGATTAGTTCGGAGGTGACCAGGACAAGTCCTACCATGTTTCCCTACCGGCACTGTGCACACGACCAAGTTATCTGCAGCTTTGAACCTGCTCTGGTCCGCTGGATTCAACTTGGTATGGCGACCGGCTTAATTTGCCGTATTACAAAGCAGTGAGTTATTCGATGGAACATTGAATTTACCATAAGATTCTGGTGAGACGGGCCGGGAATTTTACAGATGGGGGAAGTGGTTGGATGTTAATAATTGGAAAAGCTGTGCTCGTTAACTTGTTTTTGTCTTTTATGGTTGTTTGGTTTAACTTTAAACAATAGTTGTGGTTAATTGCGGCAGCATGCTTGTTAATAGATCTTTCTGATGTGGTTACGGCTTTGGTTTTACCGTGTGCATATGTTCAGTCACAGGGTAGTGGTAGACTATTTTTTTATTTCAAATTGTTGCTATAGCTGGTCTATTAAGTTTTGGCGCTTTATAGTTTTGATTGTTAAGTACCTACGCAATTTATTGAGAGTTGGAGAGTTGTTACTTATATTCATCCGAAAGGCGCGAAATTCATCTCACATGCAAGCCACCCTACTTCATAATGTCACGGAGGGCTACGTGGCTTGAATATCAAGGACATTATCTTTACTAATTATAATGGACTTATAATAAAGTTTGCTCTATCGATACCTAGATACATGCAATAAAGGAAATACTTCTTCGTTGCAACTTATGTTAATACTGGCCATGCCTTAGTTAAACTGCTACCTCAGAATAATGTGATTGGTTTAGTAATTAGTGAATTACGAATTAAAAATTCAAGGGAAAGAGAAAATAATGAACCCCTGCGAATAATTTTATTGGCAACATTTACTCGTACTGTTCAAAATTTCAGTCTCCTTCGCGAATGGACCGAAATGTTGAGATGTTTATGCAAGTGGAGAAGTCGTTGATTCAATCCAAGTGCTTATCGATGCCGAATGTGTATATTCGATCAGACGTCGAGAAAGGCCTTCAGTCCAAAATCAAAGATATTATTAAACGACATCAGGGAACCGTAACCGGTAAGCTTGGTTGTTCTACTGAAGGACTTTTTAATGACCCAGGCCTACTTAAAGTGGCCCATGGGTCCCTTGTCCCCCCCCCCCCTTCCGAAATTAATTTAACCATAGGGTAATTATTTACTATGAAGTAACTCTGTCTCTATCTACTAATTGATAAATTGGAAAGCATGTTCGAGTAAACTCGGACCAGTTCTTTATGTTGGAAACCTACAACCTGGAAACGCTTCCATTGCCATTTCCCCATAAGTTTCACGTTGGTCATGGTGGTACTATTGAAAACTAGGTAATTGGGCAACATGGCCAACCACAAGTTCAGGTCCCATCATATTATCTGTGCTGTAGCGAGGCTGGCTAATTGTCTTTTTCTTTGTTTATGTAGAAAATGAAGACGACGCAACTCACATCATTTATCCTTCGTGTGACCCTCAAGATGAAGAATATGCGCGGCCGGCCATGAAGAAAGACAAATCAGTTCTGATGCATTGGTATTACTTTCCCGACTCTCACGACAGCTGGGTGCAAACTGAACTCCCTGTAGATCCTCCGGACTCCCCTGCTCAGCATAATGGAGTGTGGAGGGTAAGCGCAGGGATGGAGTAATGGTCCCATTTCAAACGCATGCTTTGTAGCCTATTGCAATATTGCAACCCAACGATATTAAACTTGGTGCAGTCCCGAAAATTACTAATTCACAAAAGTAGTGATTTGTATTAGCAAGTTGGCCACAAGGGAAGTCCCTTTAAATCCGTAACTTTATTATTCCTTCTTCTACTAATAATTTGGCTTTTTGTTCAATCCCCAAAATGGACTCACACACAAGTTTCTGACCTTGAAGTTATGTTGAGGAAATCTTTCAACTTTTTGGCACAGGTCGGTGCGACTTGGGTCCTGGACTTAGAGCAGTATAACGAGTGGATGACTGAAGAAGATTACGAGGTTGATGAGTCTGGCAAGAAGAAAGTTCACAAGCTCAGGCTGTCAGTTGATGATCTCATGAGCTCCTCGGATCCTTCGGTAAAGAAGAAACCTGGAAAAAGGAAACGGTCTCCTTCTCCTCCTCCAAAGCCGGTTTCGAAAAGAAAAAGGTTAGATTCAATTGAAAATTTAGGCATTCAAAGATGCTCGTTAATAATTGAGTCATGAATCATGCGGTCCAAAAATGAAATGTCACAGTAATGGAGTGAATGGCTAATAATGTAGTCATTGTTTATTTATAATTTGAAATTTTATATGCTATTATTGGTGAATTTAATTGTTATAATTACTGTCAATGCAAGCTCCAATTGTAAAGGAATAACAACTGGGGCTACATTTCTTAGCAAAAGCGGGTAGTTAGACAGAATTGCAGTGGAAAGGTATATCCCAGCAAGCCAAAGTTGTGACAAGGCGCTACACACCCCTGTAAAATTCTCGGCTAAGTTTTCTGTGGTAAACAGTGGTGTTTTCACATAATATGGATGTGCTTTCGCTTAGGTTTTCTAAAAGTGGGTTTGTAACAATGGCTAAAATAAACTTGAGTCCATTGAACCTAAAAACATGGGGAAGGCTGTCTTGCCAGTCCGTCCCATGAATGCTACCCAAGCAGTCAGCTAAATCGAACTGGAACGGTGGCCTGGACTGGCTCATAAATGGAGCTTTCAAAATCAGACGTAGATCGACCTTCAATTCTATGACACTGGTCTTTGTCTTTAGTCTTTAGGCTATTGAACAATCATGTTAGAGCAGATCAATACTTGTAACCGTTTTATCCGAAATAGGGTATGAAGAAAAAACTGAATCCGGTGGGACTCGAAACCACGTTCTACACCGTACCGGGGCATCTAGTTAATCACTACACTGCGGTTTCCACTCACTCAGCTTAAACCAGCTGCCTGCAGCCTGATCGAAGCGATTATAATACCGGTATTTATATAATCGCCTGGTATTAAAAAAGTAAACAAACAAATTTTGAATAGCACTTTCCATTATAAAATTATCTTGTTTACATTTTTAATAGCAGGGGATTAAATAAATACCGGTATTATAATCGCCATGATCAGGCTGCTGATACCCTACTTTAACTTGATGCTCAACGACAGGTTAGCACAACTGCCTAACTGAGCATGTCTGCGACCTTGCCTATTTTGCATTACGGCAAAGCTTTATTTAAGGTCCCGGTAAGGCGTAGGTCGTGGGTTCGAGTCCCACCGAATTCAGTTTTTTGATACCTTTTTTGATACCCTAATGTCATTAGAAAGTAAATTAACCAAAAGTGAATTTAATGTTAAATTTGATGACTTGTAACTGTATTTTCAATTGTATATTATTGTACAGCAATCGCGGTCCAACCACAACGCCAGCTCCCGGGAATGCAAAGAAACATAAAGACCAGGATGAAGCAGACGATCTGACCAAGGATATGGAAGATCCTCCCGCGGACACGAATATTCAAGAAGTATCTTCGTCGAAACTAAATGTTTCATCCAAGAAAGACTGCGACTCTCAACCAGTTAAAGGTACCGTCAATTATATGAACCCAATAATGTGAAATCAAATAGGACCCGACACAGTGGTATATAGGGCCACACTGCATTACTATTTACTGCAGATTGGCGCTTAATGTTGGTTCTTCCACTCATCCGTGTGGTTAAAATTTCAGGGGGCACTATCGCTGATCTAGATGAGCCAGAAGTGGAAAAAACTGACGATACTAGTCAAACCGGCAGCAAAGCTTCCGACACGCCAGTTGCTGAAAAAGAAAAAGACTCAAGACAAGAAGACAATGTTACAGAACAGACCCACCACATAATCATTCCCTCTTACTCCGCATGGTTTGACTACAATGCAATTCACACCATAGAAAAGCGGGCTCTTCCTGAATTCTTCAATGGAAAAAATAAAAGCAAGAGCCCAGAAATTCATGTAGCATACAGAAATTTTATGGTGGACACCTATCGTCTAAACCCTACGGAGTATCTAACCAGCACCGCATGTCGGCGCAATCTTGCTGGTATGTTGGATTTTTATTTAGTTTAATTTAAGGGTTCCATGCAATAATATCTTTCCAAAAACATTATTTAGGCCGTCTCCCATCATCGCTTGAAAAATCTAGGAATGGCATGCTCGACGGCACTGCCAACTTCCAATGCATGGTGGTGCGCTATAGTATTCCTTCCCGAGACTTTTCAAGCAATCGTGGGACTATCCTGAGACATTGTTTTCCTATTCTCTTAGTTAGCTGTCAATACAAAGAATCTACAAAAGCTTGCCTCGTTGGGATACAGCTGCTGTACATAGAGACTAAACGACCCTCATGTTAACCTACTCTCGCAACATAATCTTTAAATTCACTCAGTATTTATTTTATTTAATGCACTTCATTCAATTGAAAATGGGTGTCGATAGACCGTAATAAGTACAGAGAGATAAAACGGGAGGTACAGAGGAAAATTCGGCAGGATAAGAAGAGAATGGAAGAAGAAAACTGCAGGGAAATGGAAGGGATGGAGAGCAGACACAATTTCATTAATCTCAACAAGAGAATGAAGGAAATAATAAACATAAAAATAGGGAAGGACTCTTAAACATATTGTTACATCCTTATAAGACAAGCTGAGGACATGGGAGGAGTATGTTCAAAACATCTACGACCAGGGCCGGATCTACTTGTGCTTGGGCCCCCCTGCAAAGAGTTGACAAAGGCCCCCCTACATTTGGCTTGAGATTACTTTTTGGGAGTTTAGTCGCCATAATCGCCATTTTAAGCGTTTCGGGGGAGCATCTCAACCAAAAAATTCAACTCACAATCAAGGCTGGGCCCCTTCCCATCACTTTTAGGCCCGGGCCCCCCCGCAATGCGGAGTCTGGCGGGTCGCTAGATCCGGCCCTGTCTACGACTATGAGAGAAACGAGGAACATGGAATTGATTCCGCTACAGTAGGCTTTGAGATTATACCCGATGAAACTGAAGAATGGCAAAGCACCAGGACCTGACAAAAGCCATGGTGGTGTCATGAAACTCTTCGGTGAAGTATAAATTCGAAAGGTGACCAGACCACTAAATGCTGTGTATAGCAGTGGGAAACTTCCTAAAGACTGGCTGACATCATTCTATACTTAAGAAACCCAATGCCAAGCGTTGTGGAGAGCACAGGACAATCAGCTTGATGAGTCATACACAAAATTTTTTAGTTATTCAACTTAGGATCGGTTGGTGTGTCTTGTTTTAATTAGCATAAGATTTTGCCCGACAGGTGATGTGTGTGCCATCATGCGTGTTCACGCATTCTTGGAGCAGTGGGGTCTTATAAACTACCAAGTGGACGTTGACAGCAGGCCTACACCCATAGGCCCACCCCCAACTTCGCATTTTCATGTTCTTGCGGATACGCCTTCTGGTCTTCAGCCTGTAAACCCGCAGAAGACGCCCCAGCCTTCGGCTGCTAAGTTGGTTCTTGATATGGAAAAGAAGGATATTAAACCAGAGTCACCTGGACTTGCGAACAACTTTGGGCTGAAAGTTGACCAGTGAGTATGCTGCCTGGGTACACATTTTAGTAGTCACTTGAGTACAGGACAGGTTTCTTTAAAATGCTGTGATGAACGCCTTGTAGCCTAAATCCACACAACTTCTGCAAGGTCAATTTAAATCCCCTGATACGATATATTGTTTTACTGTTTTTGATGCAGAGAGAATGCAAGCTAAGATTTATCCGACTAGTCTGGCTACTAATTTTTTCAGTAGTGATATTCTAAAGACATTAGTCGGTAGTAGAATGTATGGATAATTGATTCCATGTGTATCTATTGTTCGCCGGTTTGAAATTTTTTTTTACTTCAGCAGTTGCTCTGAGATTTCATATTTATGATTGCCGTGAATTCGGCCCCAAGCAATACATGCATTATTATTATTATTTTTTTTTTTCCAGATACACGAAGAAACCCACATCTATAAAAAACAAAGCTGCTGCTAGCATGACGCGAGACTGGACGGACCAGGAGACTCTGCTTCTTTTGGAGGCATTAGAACTTTACAAAGACGATTGGAACAAAGTTTGTGAGCATGTCGGGACGAGAACTCAGGACGAGTGCATTCTCCACTTCCTCCGACTGCCGATCGAGGATCCATATTTGGAGGACGCTGATGCTGGTAAACTATTTTTTACACGGCAGCATGTACATGTGCAAGTGATATTACAATGGTTCAGCGAACATTTCGCTCTTTAGAAACAGTCAACTTCACAGTGTTAGTGTTATCGAGCTATACCTAGTTAAGAGTGTTATATCAAGCTAAGTTAACACTCGTGGCACCCGATAACCAAGCTAACCAGCGTGTTATCCTAAACGAACGCACTTCTGAGTTGGTTAACTGTGTTATCTAGCTAGCGCTGCGATCGATAGTGAGTTCAGGTTTGACTGCCGCCACCTTTGTTTATGTCGATTGATTTGAAAAACTCGTTTTTAATTTTAAATTTAATTGTATTTATAATGTCAGAAGCCGGAAATTATTTAAAGAAAAGAGTTAATAAATAATAAATAAAACATGGGGCAAAGAGGTTGTCTCAATGCTTCTGGGGAAGCTTAAAAAACATAACAAGACGGCAATTGAGGCAGGTATCTGTTCTCTATTTTCTTCATTTCTTTAAAATAATACAAAATCAAGTCTCTACTACTGCTACGTTATTTACTCTGTTAAATAGTTTCGCTATAGCATGATAGCTCACGTCCACTCACGATTGTGTGTTAACTTGGATAGCACATCTGACGATAACACCAACACTGTGAAGACCCCTAATATTTCAATATGTCGGCTTATTCGTTCGCAGTTTACCATTCCCGGTGAAACTAAATTGTCTCGAAAATATGGATAATGCCACAAGACACGAAGCATAGTTGATTTTAATTTAATTTTAGGGGGCGCATTAGGACCGTTAGCGTACCAGCCCATACCCTTCAGCAAGGCCGGTAACCCTGTTATGTCAACCGTCGCATTTTTGGCCAGCGTTGTGGACCCCCGAGTGGCAGCTTCCGCCGCCCGAGCAGCCATGGAGGAATTCGCAAACATCAAAGATGAGGTACCAGCGGCTATTATGGATGCTCATATCAAGAATGTTGAGGCCTCTTCATCTGACGGTAAGTAACAGATTTTGTGCTGCTCAAAACTTTCATTTCAAGTTCACTTTTATTCGTTACATCATGAGTAGGTAGTTGCTACGAATATTTTGTTCTGCTGCCAATAAATTCGATATATTGGTACTAAATTACTTGGTCCACTTCATTCCTTCCTTTAAGCCACATATTATCTGACCGACTGTTTGGCTTTAGGTAAATTTGATCCTTCTGCTGGGCTAGCAACTAGTGGCATCGCAGGTACAGGAAAAGAAACTGATGAGGACGATAAGGAAAAGAAAGATGATGAGAAATCTACGGAAGGGGAAAAGAAAACTAAAGTGGAGGCGATGGACGTTGATATCCAGGAGGAAAAAACTGAGGAGAAGGAAAAGGAAACGACGGTGGCTATTAAAGAAGAGGCCAAGGACCCTGGTGAGTTACTAATTGTTTTGTATCTGGGCCCAGATTCATTTTAGTTAATTAATCTTTTTAGTTGGAACATTTTACATAGAGACAAGAGAGTGACAAGACTGAACCCTTTCAAAAACTAATGCTTATCCAAGTAGGTCAAGTATCGTATGCCTAGGTCATGTCTTAATTAGAAAAAAAGGTGTTGGCTAATAATGATAAATTGAGGTCCTCTTTTGCTCTTTTTCTGTTCACATTATTAAATCAGTAGATAGTGCACTGTTGGCGAAATTTATTGAATTATGCGTTTCCAATACCACTTAATCGCTATGAAAGCGTTAGTATCCATCTTACGGTTGTTCCGATGGATTATGTTTTATTGCTATTACTTAGTAGTGCTGCATAAGGTAAACAGTTACAGTAACTGTAATATGTTAATTATGTTATTAATGCAAAATAACATTGCATTGTAACATATTATTGATTTTATACATTACAGATGCTGATGGAAGCAAGACCGATAGTACAGGCGGTACAGAGACGGAACGGGTTGTTAAGGATGCACAGTTGCAGACAGCCGCAGCTGCTGCGTTAGCGGCTGCTGCGGTAAAGGCTAAACATTTGGCAGCCGTTGAAGAGCGAAAAATCAAGTCTCTGGTGGCCTTGTTGGTTGAAACCCAGATGAAAAAGCTAGAAATTAAATTGAGGCACTTTGAAGAACTTGAAACCACGATGGAAAGGTATATCAAAAGTTCAAATACGCAGCTTAACACACAAAATAAAATCATGTCGCGCTGGACCTGCTTTCAGGAAGAACATAAAGGGTATTCACAATGTTGAAGTTATCGAGTTAAAAGTATTACGCTAGTTACCACACATCGAGAGTGCATGTTCACCGTGGTAAACAAATATGGCTGACATTCCTTTCAATTATCGATCGTAGCGCCGCTTTAACAGTTTTACTCGCTTTAACCAACCCTGAAGTGCGTTAAGCTAACACGCTGTTATCTTAGTTTTCCGTTGCCCCGAGTGTTAAGCTGTTAACTCAACTCGACTTTAACACAATTAAGTGGGGATAACAATTTAACACCAATATTATGAATACTTTATTACTTAGAACTTTTTTAAGTTAATATGTTTCGCTCATGGGATATAATGAAGTCCCATAGCTCACAGTGGACTGACTTTTTAATTGTTATCTGATGTGCACATTTTGCAGCTAATATAGCAAATTCGCCTTTTTAGGGAGCGTGAAGGCCTGGAATATCAGCGGCAAACCCTTATCGCGGAGCGGCAACAGTTTCATTTGGAGCAACTCAAAGCAGCCGAATTCCGTGCCAGGCAACAGGCGCATCAGCGGATAGCTGCGGAGCAAGGACAATGGCCAGCACCTGCGATGCCGCCTACACAACCGGTATGTCCTTTTTACTTTCCGGCAGGTCGTGGTCCCAAGCTCGCCACGTACAATATTAAAAAAATGCTTGCGCCTAGACCTGGACCAGTTAGTGTTTCAAATCGAAATTCTATAAGTGTAAATTGTGGTTGTAGCTGTACTATTGTGTATCCAATACCTTCTATAAACCTCTGCCCCAAAGATTTATAATGGATAGAGCCATTAAACTTATCGTTAAGTATTTTCTTGACGTATATTTTCGAGACGTACAGAAAATTTGGGACTTAGTGTCCGGATCTTAGACTATATGGCGTACTGTCTGCTTGAATACTGTTTTGGCCTGAAACCTAACAGCGAAGTTTTGTTGATTCGATTTGTTTCATTCACCCATGCATCCCTATATTCACCCGTTTTTACGGTACTCAATATTATTCCGTTAGAAATGTTTGAGTAATAATTAATAGCTGATTGGTATTTGTTACTTGCAGCCCGTTGGTGATCATTCAACCAGTGGCGTGACAGCATCCAGCACGCCGACACCACCTTCACCGCAGCCTGTCATGGCGACTGGAGCCACGCAACATCACCATCACCAGGCCCAATAGTAACTGTTACTCATGTGATCTGGTTCGTTAAGGTATTTTTATATTATTAATAAGTTATTGTGGGGACAGTACTTCGTAGAGTGTTCCAGATCCAGGTGGGTTTTTTTTGATTAGGTACTGCAGTATATCTTTTTAAAATACTTTACCAGCTGCTAGCCTGTGGGCTTATAACTGAAGCGGGGTTACAATTGCGTCTAACGTTTTTTTAGAGCAGTTTACGACCCAAACTATTATAAGATAAATAGAGTCGATTTTGGTCATTCAAAATGTCTTCTTGTTCCAATGTCTTGTTGCGAACAAGTGTACTGCCTTAAGTGTGCTTGGTCTTTACATAGTATAATTGAGCGTATGCTGAAGTACGTACCAGGCTTCGGATTTTTAACTTATTTGTGAGGGTAGAGCGTAAAATCTAAGGCAACGTTTCACTGTAGCTTAGTTTTTCGTAAGTTTATTTGTAATATATAAAACGTAGTGGCTCATTTGGAAACAAAGGAATACTTGATAATCGCTAATTTGCAATAATTACAATTTTATTAAATTTGTAACTCGCGGTGGTACTGATCCGTCATGGCTAACGAGACATTTCGCTTATAATCACTATGGCGTATGAACATTGAGTGTTTTGCCTCGTCATTGCATGTAATTACCATTAATCAGCAGGCCTACTATGGCGATTATTTTTAATCTTACCTGGGATTAAAAATGCAAACAAGATAATTCTAGAATGAAAAGGGCTATTAAAAATTGTTTTGTTCACATTTTCAACCCCAAGGATTAAGTTAATACTATACGGCGCAGTAGGCCCGCTGATTAGAGAAAACTTACAATATTTACAACTTTGTCGGTTCTGGGATCGCATAAATTGCAACCAAGTTTGCTCGTGTATTAACAACTTTGGGCTGGATAGGATCATGACAGCAGAATTGGTGTAATTTGTTGCATAGTGCATCTGATTGTTTTCGAAACATTCTTCGTGAATAGGTCTGCCTCTTCAATGTACAATATTTTAATGTGTGTGAATTAGGTAGAAATTGTGCGAGATACATTTTAAATAAATGTTTCTACCATATTTAAATTTCTGGTCTATTTTTTTTAACATTGGCATGCAAAGTAAGGATTTGCTTATTTATTCTTAATTGAAGGAGCATTTAGGTAACTTGGTTAGCTAAAAGTAGAGGACATACAAAAAAGGAACTTGGCGGGATTTAGTTTAATGTCATTGTTATATGAACCATATAATACTGCAATATAATGAATAAAGCATTTCCTTAATGCAATTAAGTAAGCCCACAGACCTGTTCGGTTAGATAGTTATGTAGCTGTGCTAACCTGTCTAGCAATACGAATCATGTCAGTAGAGGATATAGATAAACTTACTGTTCTTGTCGGTGCATGTGATCCAGCGGTTAAGACGACGCCCCGTTTAGGCGTAGATCGTGGGTTCGAATCCCGGCAAATCCAGTTTTTTATATCCTCTAATTTTGTTTATAACGACGAGGTTACTCCTTCAACCAAAGTTAATTTAATGTCAGTGTTTAAAATATTATATAATATTACTGCAATATAATAACTTGGTTAGAAAATAGCAACAGAAGCTGTGGTGTCACTCAGGGTTACTGCTGACATAAACGAGGAAGGAGTGGAAATGTTCTGTTATTGCTACGACTACTGTGCTATAAGGTTCAAAAGAGATGTTTTAAAGATAACAAAAATAAAAATAGGCCATAAATAATGGAAACCACCGCACCACACCGTCTGAGGCCCGTAAATTTCTGTTAGGGGCAGTTGGACGACATATTTGTGTAGCCAAGTCCCATACAGTATTTAACAACTGTTGGTTTTCTGATGGCTGGCTTCTAAACAAAATATTTACTATCTTTTCCAATTGCATAGCGAAAGAATGACCCGTAGTTTCCGTCGGTAGCTCGACAAATATTTGGCCCAATGAGTAGGCTCCTTGGACTATATTCTTCCCTTTGCGTCGGTAACTGAAATAAAATATATACAATATAGAATGAAATATACTGTATACAGGGTACAGCCAAATATTGAGGCTGAGGCTACAGAGCAGCATCACACATCTACACTATCCATTTCTAACTTATTATTAATTTTATTATTTCAGACAGTCACACATTGATCCTATTGTGTAAAAAAATGTTAATCAAACCGGTGATTGTGTCAATTATAAACTATAATAAAAGTATTAATAACAACTTGGTGCAGGGAAGATTGCACTTACAGTCAATTAAGTACAAATGGGTCCTGATTTTACACTAATATTAGTAATATTTATTCGATCGAAGAAATATTTGGATTGTTTCTTTTTTTATATACGATTTGAACCTGATTTTTTTTAATAATTTTGGTATTACGATACACGTTCCAATTTTCCTTTGACCCATTGAATCGAATATTGGAACTCGCCACCATTGCTTGCATTGTTTATTTTCGGCTTCACCCAGAGCTTTATTTTACTTACTATAAAGGTCAATAGTACTGATGTATATAGAAAATTGCATTTCTAAGCCAAGATTTGACCGCCAGTTTTCCCGCCACTTCTCACATTTTTCATGATGTAGCCTGTTCTGGACATAACTTATACCAAGATCAACAGCTTAAACTGCAATAACATCGAATAGTTATTTACAGGCCCCTTATGGCGTAAAATGCATTCAGCCTCTTATTATACTGTAATTACTTAATACCATAAGAAGGAAATGCAATTTAATATACGGGACAGGATCTTATCTACCTGGCAAGGAACTCTGCTATTGTCTATGGTGCTATGGAGTGGAGTTCTCAGCCAGGATTAGAAGGTATCGTATGGTTAAGCTGCGTTTGAAATTTCACCTCTAAACGCTTCGTTTATTGCATAAAAATGAGGATTAACTTTGCATTTCCTTCACCTACCACTTCTGCATTACCGAACGTTGTTTTGTTGCAATGCGCAACGATGTATACCCTTATACCTGATAAAATTCAAAATTGTATACAATTCGTCGACTGATGAGTCAAAATCACTCGGGTTTCAGCTGATTACTGTGGTCTGTTGCATAGGAGGAAAATGTGAAATATTTGTCATGAAAATTTTTCATTTCATTACATTTTAATTTCTTGGCGTTTTTACGTTTTCTTGTTAGTCTGCCAATAAAAGTATATTCATTCAAAAAATATTAGCCACGCTTAATTAATCATACCGGCATTCCGGGATACCAACGGAACTGATGTCATGATTTTAAAGCAGTAAGTAGTTATAAAGTCATGTGGAGCCGTTTGTTGATTCACATGGGCACTACCTAATTATTAATACTCGCCATACGTAAATAATCTCATTTAATAATTCATAAATCTAATTAACGGACCGCTCGTAACCATAGTCAATGTATTTGTAAATTTCAATCCTTATTTTTAAGAAATATATAAAATTGCACTCCCCTCTTACCATTTAGGTTTCATAATTACTGGTATAATTAAAGATGCTATGGAATACCTAACGTACATTAAAAATTTTATTTGCGGTGACCGACGTTACAAATCCCTGAGCGGCTAAGGTTAATAATTTTTTTACAACTGGGCAAATTCACGTTACTAAATGAAATTAATGCATTCGTTTCCTTTTTTCTGCAATAATAACAGCTAAAATATCTTTCTAGATTTGTTACGCCTGGATTAATTCCGCTTACATAAAATCTGCAAAAGCGAGATGGGACCGACATAATTTTTCCATTACTTTTTTATTATTTCCATATTTAATATATTAATATTAAAATTTACAGTTGCCCCCCGTAGAACATACTTGTGTAAACAACCTACCGCCTTAAAACCTAATTAATTAGTTGTTAATTCGAAAATAATCCGCAAAGATTTCAGATTTCGTGAGCTCGACCAGAAAAGACATTAAACTACCCGCATGTTGGGTTGGATTGAGTTAATTATGATCTTTCAGTATATTGGGTATAATTCCGCAAAAACTCAAAACTAAACTTATCAGATTTTAAACAAACTTAGTATTTGATCTTTGGGAGTCTTATGGCGGCAGGGTGGCAGAAACTATGAGTTCATGGGACACGCAAAATCAAGCCAACAAACTTGGCAGTTATCATACCAAAGGTACCTGTATAGCTGTCCCAAGGCGAATGGATGTGTGAAAAAAATGCAAGGGTAGGTCCACGCCTTCAAAAACTGTTCTAGCGCCAGCTACGTATTACATATCAAGGAGGAGCATTTGTGCTCTTCTAATCTCATGTACGGCTCTATGATTTCATTGAAATTCGACCTTGCACAAATAACGCTTAGTAGGGTGTCAGCTGCATCATTGAAGGGGCCGTAGAAGGCGTAAATCGACGGGGACGGCCACGAAACGAATATCTCCAACAAGTTAAAAATGATTTGGAGATAACGTCCTATGTGGAGCTGAAGAGGGCATGTCAAAATCGCGGAGACTGGAGACATCGCTGCAATATGTTGCTGCCAACCAGCCATCATCCGGCTGTAACTTGAAGAAGAAGAAGGGGTGTCCAATTTTTTTTCTTAATAATGATAATAACTAAAAATACTAAACATATCTCCATTGATCTCCAAGTTTCTCTATAGTAATAAGCTGAAAAAGTGCCTATCTACCGTATAGAATAATAAGGCCTATTTGAGCAGTGATGAGAATTCAAAGGTGGAAATCATATAATCGCATTTTGCTTAAATCCGTTTGTTAGTCCTGTGAGTGACCAGTGACATTTTAATTGGCAATCACTGGACGAACCCCTCTTTATCCGTCGCTACTAATGAGATGCCCTACTGATAAAGTGACCATGGCTCACTGACGACGGCTCAGCTCAACTTTGGAAAGCTTCAATAGTATTATCCTTATGCTAAGAAAATAATATTTTAAATTTGCACTTAAATTAAGAGGAGGTGGAACGAGAGGCCAGTCCAGTCACCGGGGGCCAGGAGGGCAATGACCCCCACATCAAGGCGAAAATACAAAATCGCAATAGATTTAAAAAAACCAACAAACTAAATTGAATAAACTTGTCGACGTTTTTGGCGGGAAATTGGAACGTGCCGTGGCATTAATGATAAATCGCCTTACCCTATTCTATATTGCATCCTGAGTCTCTATTTTATAAATGATAGTGGAATATTCGAGTAAGGGTGCAAGACTTTTCTGCCCGAGAAAGGGACCCCGCACAATTCCGGCCCAGGGGCCCCAGCCAAACCCGACACTGGGCCAGTCGTCAATGTGCATCATTACCTAAATTAAATACAGGCGCCAAAAAGCTATAAGAGGTTCCGGATATTTGAAAGGATGAAAAATTAGGGATAGGAGAATTATTGGTAGTGTCGTGCACTCGTAACAAAACAACAACGAAAATAAGTCAAAAGAAATACACAGTAAGGCGGCAATTCCACCGGCGAATTTACTTCATTTGTGATTTGAGATTTTTTGTTTGTTTTGTTTTAAGGAGACTATTATGTAGATACTTAACTTTTCTATTATCAATTAAGTTATAATATGGCAGAGACTTATTAATGATGTCTGCTACCATATTATAACTTAATTTATAATAGATAAGTTAAGTATCTACATAATAGTCTCCTTAATTAAAACAAATCAAACAAAAATCTCAAATCACAAATGAAGTAAAATCGCCGGCGCCCGGTGGAATAGCTGCCTAACTATAAAGAGCATAATCGTGTTCTGCTCACGCTTGAGAGTGTTGAGACAATAATTTATTGTCAGGTCCTTAGCGTCAGGCCGTCGATAATTTAAGGTAATTGTGTGTAATATTTAATAATATGCGTACATTTCGCATTGTAGCCCAATTAATTTTACGCGTGATGGGAGTGGCACCAGGTGTGATTGTTTCATATAGTGTGAAGTACTGAAGTGAGGAAATACATTTGGTCATACTTCCTCCTGAATATATATTACTTCCCAACAGTAAGAATTCCTTATGTTCCGACATTGCCCTGCTGCTGTGGACTATCATATAAAATGCCTACAACTATATATTTAGCAATTAAACCTATGCTGAGGTAAAATTGGTACCTGCGGACTAAGTATTTTGTAATTGCGGCATTTTTCGCAACCTATTCTTGGTGGTTCTTATTAGCTGCCGTCACCATGAGAATATTGGAAGCCTTATCTAACTTTCTAGTTCTTCCGTATCGTTTTTAAAGGACCCAGGACACAGCCCGCCTATGCCGAAGATACGATTGATTTTTCGTACTGTACAACAGTAGGTATATTGCTTATTTGGCCGTTGATTTACTGGAGCATGTCCCCGATAGGTATAGTCCATGTCCATTTCAACCTCATACTGTAACTAAACCAGACGCAAAATGCATATGGATAATAGTTGAATTTCTACCGAGTACTTTCTTCCTTGCATCCTGAATTAAGTAATTTTTTGAAAATGAATAAGAAATTAGAAAGTGTCAAATTTGACCAACGTAACCCATGAGCAAATTATTTTCACCCTGAAACCGAATTTCAAATACATTTGACTAAACATGGAGGTTCGACGCTGGCGGCAGACTATGAGAAATGTGTCGTTGGAGCAAATGGGCTTGGTGAATAGTTGGTGGAAAACCGCAGAGTCGTCTAGTTCAGAAGATTTCTCTTAGCTAGCGTGTCAAGGGAAAAACCGTGCCTGCGATGTGCGTCAGGTCAGCAACAAGAAATCTGCAGAAGTGCGTTAAGAAATACTGAAATATTCTGTTTTTACACCAACCCATTTGTTCCAAAGACAGATTTCCCAGCGCGTCTGCGTCAGTGTGTAGGCTATTGGGCATTCGGGTCTGAGTTAACTTGTTTAGAAAAAAGAACACAAATTCTTTTATATACTCCTAATTTCCGTGAATAGTCTAAATACTGTATAAAACGAGATAAATGTACGACTAGTACACAGGGGCAACTGATACAGCGATCGGTAAATAGTTGGAGGGTTCCTAAACTTTGATGTGCGAGCAATCTATATAACGACTAAACTTATCAAAGAGCCCGCCGATTAGGGGTCGGCAGGAATGTGGAAAATTCATTTAAAAATATCATTACGTCATAACAATACAATGACTTATAAACCAATGGAAGCTGTATGTAACATGTCTAATAAAAATTCCACGGGGGCAGAGAGGAGGGGGTCTCCTTTGTAAGCAGCCCCTTGTAACATCATTGACAAATATCTTGAGTGTGACAAGGGAACAACCAGCACAATCCGAGCCGCTACGGATGCTCGCATCGACAGCAGCACCTTGCGTATTAGAACAGTAACTGTTCAAATTTACTCAGAAATTGCTTCTATAGTTTTAGTTGATGTACTATTGTAAGTAGATTGGTCAATTTAGTAACTTCATATTTTGCAGGAACTCATTTTTTGAATCATGATAGGCATTTATTTCGGTTATTTTGATATAAGAGGGCTTTTGACATCCGGAAAAAAATTGGATCACCAATTTAAGACCGGATCCTTCGAACGATACTTAACATTTAATTTATTGCTTAGTCCCATTTATTTTTATTATTAGGTAATTATTAATAATAATAAAAGTAAAAACTTAAATCTTACTAAATCACTTGAAGTATCACTAGCATCAGTCGTCGGATCAGGCTTAATTCCCCCATTCCGGCTCCTGAAAACAATTTAATTCTGCCAAAAGATAATTTGATCCGGAGTTCAAATTCCTTACCATATAAGCGAGGTATTAGGGGTATTACAGTGATGTGATGTGATGTGATATAAACTTAATTGCCGCAAGTAAAAATGTTAAAAAATAACAGCTCGTTTCATGAAATTCTTGTTCCAGTCGCGATTTAGAAATGGAAAAAAATATTCTTTCGTACTGAGCCAATTTTTAGGTGGGGCTGAGGCCAGACTTTTGGTTGCAGAGTATGTATTTGAATAAAATTGGTAGAATTAAATGTTACTAACTTATTTAGCAAATTTGAGCACCGCCCAACAATGATTTGCAATTGAGATTGAGAGAAAACAATCTAGTAAACTTACTTACCTGCTGCCCGATCATGGCGATTTGGGATTGTTAAAATACCGGGTTATTTTGCAATTGTTTTAAACAAATGAGTGCCAAATGCGCGGGAAATTCAAATTGATAAGTTATTAGTTAATAATTTTGGCGAGTTTTCAATTTTTTCTCTCTTGTAGACACATTAATTAAAATTCTTATTATATTTCAAAATTATTAGTGTATACATTTTAATGTTTATTAGTATTTCCTTCATTGGCGTAAATAGGGTCCTGGGGAGCCCCCCCCCCCCAGGATTTTTGGTGACAAAGGCGTTTTGGAGGCTAAAGGAATAGTATCCACAATAATGAAATGTAAACTAATTCTTAGTATGCTTATTTTGCATGAAAAAAATCAACATATTGACCAAGTACTTTCACAAAAAATATGTTACTCAAAATGCTTAAAACTCCAATACTTCAGAGCTATTTTTTCCAAAAAAAATTTCCGGGAGAGAACCCCGGGCCCCCCTCAATGGTAGTTTTATTCGTCGCTACAATATCGCAATTGTACTTCTTGCAAACATTGGCGTAAATAGGGGAGTCCTGCCCCCTCCAGGATTTCTGGTGCCAAAGACGTTATGGAGGCGAAAGGCATAGTATGCACAATTACGAAAGGGAAATTAATTCTTGTTATGCTTATTTCACATGAAAGACATCATGAAAAAAATCAACATATTGACCAAGTACACGTAGACCTACTGAATTCTAGCTTCGGAGCAAGGTACTGTGTTAGCCATTAGGTTTCATTTGTTAATACGTCTGTACATTGTATATACATATACCTCCCTCTAATTTGCAATTTGCTGAAAATAATGAGGGAAGACGGCTCATTATTATATATCCCTAACAAATCCTCTTATATTCCCTTTTAATCTGGACCCTTTGAGCTTGTCCTGTTGACATGCGATTAGGAATGCTAAGGACTTTTAATCGCTTGTTCCGTTTTATTAACATTTTATTAAAAATCTGTCTCTTTCCTTGTTTATTTATAATCCAGCGCCGCACGGTTTTCAAGTTATTGACTATCCGATAAATCTCCATGGCGCAGGGTCACATTATTAGACGACCTTCCACTCTCATGCTTAAATTGGAGCGCTCAAAACATGTCAGCATGAATCAATTGGGACTAAGGCGGGGTTAAAATTATCATTATCAACGAATGTTTTTTCTTTTCCTATAGATTAGCTCGCCTGCTGTATAGTTACCTATACTAGACTAGCCTATACTATACATAATTGTTCCTTTTTAGTTTTTAGTCGGGCTGCCTAGCATGTATAATTAAAAGCAGGTCGTGGACACCCCCATTACACGTATCTTGTACAAAGTCAAATTTTTCATAACATATCGATCATAAATAAATAAATGAGTACTTTTTCTGTTCTATTACTAAGCCAACCTAGCGGAGTTAGGGTGGCTATAAAACACTCTCTTACACTCAACTAGCAAGACCCGGGACCGCCTGCTATACATGCCCTCATACAGCATACAGCTATAAATGAGAAGTAGAGGAGTATTTCTTCTACATCTACTCATTTCATTTGTGGCTCTATATGATCAATATTTTATGACAAATTTGACTTTGTACAAAAAACGCCTATAGCGGCCCTATGAGGTGTCCAATTGTTCAACAATTATTGTTGTCGTCTCCAGGGACGCCGAGTTTTAAAAATTCTGGGGGGGGGGGCAGAATTCGGCCGGTACCTACTCTGGAAAGTATTATGAAAATGTAAAACTTACTTAAAATAACAATAATGCAGAAAACGTTGGGCGATTTACACTCGTATCGCTCTTTCTATAAAAAATTATTGACTGAAGCCTTTATATCAAGGTTTTTTGCCTCTTCATTGTGAATGCTCATGATTGCCATGGCATTAAGTCTCTCTGCGTCTACGCGTTGTTGCATGAAACTATATAAATAAATGAACTGCAGTAAGAGCTCTTCGTTTCTGGGGGGGGGGGGGGCGCTGCCCCCCAAGTCGGCGTCCCTGGTCGTCTCTTAATTAAAAAAAAAAAAAAAAATCTTGGATCTTGCAACGTATAACCTATACAGACTCTAGGTTGCTCGAATTTCACTGGCAATAGCTAGAATCTAAATAATCTAATCTGGAGCGCCGACTATAGCATGGCGCTCAGACTGAGTCAGGCATCACTAATTTTCAAGAGAAGGATTCAGAGAATACACTACATATCTATTAGGTCTATCTATATTCAATCAAATGCATTCTATGACAGCCTACAACTCATGGCCGCGCACGGTGGATTATTTTCCGGGTCTGAGAAGACTAGAAAATGCTTTCCGATTCCGAATAATTCCGGTAATTTGCTTATCAGCCTCAATAGAAAAAGTACAAAAACGTTTTTTGCGTTATCTCTACTTTTGGAAATTTGTCTTATATCCTCACTATTTATTTCATCCAATAAGGACCAACCGACCAACCAATTACTGACTAATTTTGAGATGAGCTCTCTTGAGCTCGTAGAAGGTATGTCTCTGATTGTGTTTTTATTTACAAGATGATGAACGGTCTCATTAATTATTATATAATAATTTATTTACGGCAGCCTGCAAAGAAATAGTATCATGATTATTCATGATTAATAATAAATAATAATTATTAAAATTCAGTACAGTTATCAATGATGTAGATGCTGCAGTGCACAGAAAAGTCTTACATTTTAACACACAAAGTTCAAAATTCTTATGTTTCGCAGTTTTGGTACTATCTAACACATTATTGTAAAATTAGACTAACTTATTTATATACAACTCATCAGGCGCTGATCTAGAATGAGACCAAGGAGGGGGCTAAGATGAAATTTCGATAATTTTTTGAAAAATAGAGCTGAAATATTGGGGTTTTACGCATTTTCAGAGCAATAACGGTTCTATATTACAGGTAATTAATACAATCCAGCACAAGGGGGGCCCGGGGGTCAGGAGAAAATGTGTGTAAATTAGGACTGAAATAGTGGGCTTTTACGCATTTAGAGGACCCTAATGGGGGGGGGGCTATAGCTATAGCTATAGCTATAGCCCCTCCCCCCCCCCACGTAGATCCGCGCCTGCAACTTATCACAATTCATAGTCGACATGGAAAGTGGTATAAGCTAATGCTGATTTAATACGAAACCGTATTATAATTTATAGGACAGGACAGAAGGACCCCTAAGCTATAAGCTAAAATGGTTTAGTTTCTCAGCAAAGTCGGCGCCAATGCTGGCCGTTGCACATAGTTTGATGGGTACCGCTGTGCTGCCCTTGAATTTAGATAAAGTTGTAATATGTTATGTATAAGTAGGCCTACTGTCAACTCTGTAGGTAATATGTATTATCGACATGACATTAACTAAGGGCGGAGGACGAAGGGGATTGATATTGTTATGAAAATGGGGAAAGATGAGCCTGGGTCGGGAGGAGGGAGGGGGTTGGAGGAGGCGCGCGCACCTCACCAATGACGGCTCCCCTTCCCCTCCGACTCGCCGGCCAATGGCTGCTCTGCTCCAGCTTCCTGCTTTATTCACTCTCTTCAAAAACAGGCTCACATGGAACTGACTCCTGAAAATCTTCTCCATTGAGTTGGAGTCAACACAACTGTTGCTCTGACCGAGATCGTGGCATTGACATGCCTTTTAAAGTAAGGTATTAGACTGTGCTCTGTGCTCCGAGTCTCCATCTAGCCAGGAACGGATCTACGGGGGGGCATTAGGTTCCTCAAAATGCGTAAAACCCCAATATTTCAGTCCTATTTTTCACTAATTGTCTCCCCCGGGCCCCCCTTGTGCTCAATTGTGTTCATTACCTATAACCTATAATTACACACTTATTGCTCTGAAAATGCGTAAAACCCCAACATTTCAGCCCTATTTTTCAAAAAATTTCACCCGGGGGAGACCCCTGGACCCCCTTTCATATTTCCGAACCCTCTGGTTCATATGCGCAAAGGACACTAAGGTCATTAATTAAAAAGCTGCGTACGTCCATGAGAACGGCCCTTTCCCCATTTTACACACTTTTATGAAAATGGTTGGAGGGGCGCCAAATTATACACCGCCCCCTTCAAAAACCTATTGCTAAGCCACTGACAAGTGCCTCCCCCATGTAAGAGGTCTGGGACCTCTAATTATATTGGCAATTTTTTGCAATCCATCTTTTTTATTCGTATTTAATATTAGCCCCCTCATTGGTCTCATTCTAGATCCGCGCCTGACTATAGCCATTTTGCCAAAATTGAATTTATTTCAATTAATAACTATATGCTTTTAATTTTCAACCCTTTTAATAGTTGATTTAAAAATTGCTTCATTATTAACTTACTTTATAAAATTAACGAAAGTTTCCCACTCATTGCAACGGAATGCATAACATTAACCTGCTTTCGAAATTGTCGTAATTTGCACATAACACGGTACCTAGCCTAATGTACCTGTACATGTATGTACAGTAGCTAGGATAGCCAACATTGCAATCGCATTACCAATATCGATAGTCGTCAATTTCAAGGAAGAGATTTCACAATACCTATTTTGTAATAAGAAACAACTGTGGATTTTTGGCGAAATTAATTAATTTCTCGTTCCACTGCTGCAAAGTTATGAAAGTGATTAGATCAAAAATTCCTAAAAATGCAAACATTCGAAGGAAATTTACATTGGCCTACTTAAAGTTTGGAATTTTTTGTTCGCTAAGCCTTGCAAGCTAATTTGAATGTGGTGGGTTGAATTAAAATATCAAAGGTTTCTGTATGTTAGAAAAAAAATTGTATTACCCCCAAGTTTACCTTAAGGTTTATGCATACCGTTAAGTGAAAGTTTGCTCTGAGGCCATATTGGGTATATATGGCCTAAAAAATTACATTTTACATTTGAGCCAAAAATATACCTCCTTGTTTGCTTTGGTCAGCCGAACGCGCTCTCCGTTTAAAAATAACACTACATTACTGCCTTTGCAATGAAATCGCTTTATTTATAACTTGCGTACCCAATATGGCCCATAGGTAGGGCATATTGGGTACACCACACCACGACAGAGACACTGATTCAAATTGAGGCGACATTATTAAAAAGAAACTTAATTCTTGTCTATATGTTAAAAATACATAGAAAATGGAAATAAACTAGTATACATTGTTAGCAACAGTCTTATATGAAGTAGTTGAAAATAAACCATACTTGCCTCCCATAAATAATAATAACAGCGCGCGGCATTGATGGCTAAACATGCATTTACTCTCCTCACTCGCTATAACCGCACGTAAAAGCATCGGAATCAAGTTAAAGCTAACAGCAGGAGCAACCCTTGCTCGTGGTAATCTGACCGAGCGGTCGCGAACTTTTCAGGGAATAGGCACTAGGCCACATTGGGTATATAGGCCATATTCGGTAGTTCGGTACACTTACCTTATTACTTAAAAATCGGATTGGACGCGACTGCTGAACAAGCACACATTATATGATTATACTTATCAATTAAAACAGGCACAATGCGTAGACATGTTGGCACACCCATAATTGCCCTAGCCCTACATTATACACTGTAAAATAACTTAGTGCAATGTCGTTCTATAAGTAAGAATAAAAGTAGTACCGCGAGTATCTACTTAAATATCTTTCAATCACTTCCACAAGTCCAGCTTAAAAACAAGCATAGCTTAAAAATAGCTATTTATTTGCATACTGTTGTTATTTTTCCAAAAACTTCCCGGGGACGTACTTCTGGAAGCTCTCCCTTGTGGTCTCTGATTTCCATATTTTTCAGAATGTTAATGTTGCAATACACGACTCCTGTAGCCTATAGGCCTAATATGCCGTTTGCCCGTTTAGTAAAAACTTATTCGTGCGGGTTTAGAAATGTGAACAAAACAATTTTGAATAGCACTACCCATTCTAAAATTATCTTCTTTACATTTTCAATCCCAGGTTAAGATTAAAAATAATCGCCAATTCGCCATTGTAGGTCTGCAGCTGGTGTACCTTAGGACGTTTTTAAAGAAGTGTTTAATTGACGAGAGTCAAATCTGAAGGAATCAACTGGGATGTAAAAGACAGTCTCACTCCCACCTGAAGAACCGGGTTCGGAACAAAGCTTCAAAAAACAATTTTCATCACTTCCATAAAGCAGCATATTTTCCTATTGAAATATCCCCAGTTGCACCCAGTCTCATACTTATACAACATTATACAGGGTGCCCTGCCAACGTTAAGAAGGGGAGGCAGCGGGTAGTGGCGGACAGGTGACCAAAATCAGGCCAAAAATTCTTTTACTGCTTTGTGCTTTATGGAATAGTCCATTATTATTACTCTCACAGAAAACACATTGAAGGGTTGTTAGCCTCGCCAACAGAAGTCATTAAATTTTAAAGGCGAGTTATTATTAGGCTATTTCTTTTTAATTTTAATTATAAAACTATAACAGGGGGCCTTGGCGCAAGGCTATATAGCCAATATGTTTTCGGATGACCTGTGTCCACACTCCACAAAACCTAATTATTATTTATGCCACCCAAAAGACACATTTTTCTGAAAATATAAGCGAGAAATGGTGGGGTTTTACGCATTTTGGCAGCAGTAAAGCTTAGAATTTTCAGACAAAGTCACCATGATATTTTTGCAAACAAAGGGGACCCGAGGTCTCCTCCTGGTGGATTTTTTTGAAAGTATAGAAATAGTTTCAACGCATTTCTCTACGTTTCTGTAATACAGTTTTATTTTACATATTTTACAGACGAAGACTAATCGATCAATCGGTATTAAGTTACTGCAAAAAGAGGGGTCCGGTGACCCCCCCCCCCCCCACCCCCCATGGGAATATTTTTGAAAAAATGGGGAAATATCAAATAGGTCTTATACTGTGATTTTATAAGGACAATAACAAAAAATAATAAAATTAAACTTGAAGAAAAATAAGAAAATGTGCATGAGCCGAAATTTTTTACATAGCCTATTAAGATATTTTGTAACCATAATTGTTCGTTTCTGAATTGTACCGTACAAGCCATAAAGGCAAAAATGCTAAAAACAATCAAAGGTTCGACCGTTCGACTCCCTCCAAAAATTCCTGGCTACTGCCATGCATATTAGGCTACTTACCTGATTTCTTACTTCTTACTAATTACTTACCTATATAAGCTTATTAACTTAATCATTTAAAGAAGAGTTAAACTTGTGCGGTTTTTTTACTTTGCATTGCATTTCATATTTAGTCTATTTGTGCCCAAGCTACAATGTGTCTAAATAATGTTCTGAAGGACGTTTTATAAAGTTAGGCCTAAGTTACTTATAGTGCCCATTGGTCCCTTGTCCAATGCCATTATGCCAACGACCCCATGGTCCATGGATTTCGGACATAAATTATATTGTTTTCGTATGAGTTTTGGGCCATTGGCAAACTGGTATACGTCCTCGATGTCAACCTTCACAGGCTACATGCGATAATGGACAAGCTGTGACAATCTTACCATTAGAGCAGTCAGTAGTGTAACAGGTGGAAGCATGCGACTTAACCAATGGGTACGACCGTACGAGTCAACTACTATACAATGTGCAGGTAGGTTACCTCTAAAAAATAGTGATTTTGAAAATTTACTGTTAGAGGGGCGGCATTTTGAGAATTTGCCCGGGACCTGAGAGTCACATTTGGGATGTTCCAGTGTGACTTTCTCTTAGTCATATAAAAAAATGGGTCTCTAGAGCGAGGTAATTATTGAGGAGAAAGTTACAAAATCGCAGGGGAAGGAGAGGGGAGTGGGGGGGGGGGGGGGATTGAAGAACAGAAGGAGCGTGTCTTTATTTGAGGGTCGGTGCAACCGGGGCCCGAATGAGTGGGACAATACAATGGGCGGGGCTTATTGTCTTCATCACCATATGCGATGCCCCTTCACCCTGCAACCATAGTCTCTCCAGTCTCCGCGACTGAACATCATCACATATCCAAAAAGTAAATAAACAGTTGCTATTATTCTTATCATTTCGATTTACATTATTATTTACAGGCGAAACGGTAGCTGGTCTTTTTTTATTATCTTGGTGAATTATGTGAACAAGTGACTTCAGTTTTTTTATAATATTCTGCACATTATTTTTTGAATACTTTTGGTCAATGGTTGAACAAAAACATCAGAGAACAATAGTGTCACAAGGTAAGTGAAGTTTATTCACCGTACTGCACTGCTCATATAGGTAGGTCTTTTAGTATGACTTTAGTGTCTTTAGTACGGTACTAAGTTAGTAGAATGCTCTTTTTTCGAATTTTTTTTCACAGAAATTGTTAATGTCATTTGAGAGATTTCTCTCCCAGTATATGTTAATATATAAGTCAACAAGATAAACTGCTCCGGATCCGACGGGGCAACTATATCCCGATTCAATGATTCCTTATTATTGTATGTTATTGATATTGTAACCATTGTCGCAATTGGGGGGGGGGGGGGGTCTGGGGGGCTTAGCCATCCCCAGGTACTTGTCAAGTCCCCCAAGAGGTTTGAGGAAATATAGAACAATTTGATTTAAAAAACTTTAAATAAACGAATAATTAAAAATACGAACGTTTTATTTTCGCACGGAATAACAATAATTTACAATTTGCATTAACAATGCACGAAAATTATACTAAGTACTATATTTTAATGTATTATAGTATATTGGCGGCAACTTCGGAGTTTCGGACTGTTCTTTTGTCAATGACCAATGTTTATATATATGATTGAGTCTGCACTGCAATTGCAAACATGCGGATATTAATATCTTAAAGTTTTAGGTTTTGTATGCTGAAATAGACATAAAATCAGAGGCATAAAGTTTTAGAATGATGGCGAGGGCAAAACTGAGTTGACCTTATGACGTCATCAGGCAGGATTTCAGGAAAAATTGAAAATATAAGAGCAAAATAGTAGGGTTTTACGCATTTTATTAGTTGTAAATTATAGCTGTAGATTTTACAAAGCTAAAAAAGGAATGCTTACATATTCATATTGCTGCAAAGGGGACCATGATGAAGTATGAACCGGTACGTCTTACAATGCTCGAGACTGGGGGGGGGGGCCAAGTTGGACCGTGCCCCCCCCCCCCCCCAACTTTACGCCCCTGCATAAAATAAAATCTTCCTTTCACAATTACATTTAATTTTGTATTGCTTACAATTAATCAATTAATAATTATTATCATTTGTTACATTGTGGTTAACCTTCAACTGATTTGGATGTGTAACTCTACTTAATTAAGGAAGCAAAGAAATTTTTCAACCTGCAGCTGTATCACTTTTATAATAGTTTTTTCTAGTGTCTGTAGGAAGTAGATAACGACCTAAACAGCTACATGTTGTCGTATATAGTAGGATACCACATCAAAGAGCATTAGAGACAATACTATGGGGGGGGGGGGGGAGGCGGCAAATTCGACCGTGACCCCCCTAAAAAAACTTTGTATTTGTATTTGAATGGTTGGAACTCTGAAGCGGAGGGTGATGTGCCACATATTACCAATTTGCAGTAACCGTTTAGGCTGGCATTGAGCAAAAAGTGTGCTGGTTGCCAGCAGTTAGGGCCGTGCTATGAGGCGGCCACCTCAGGCGCCCCACCCCCAGGGGGATTATTTTCTAAGATTTTATGTATGTGGAAAGAATGACAGGCAATACTTTTTTGACACCGAAAACGGAACTACTATATATGTACCATACCCCTGCAATGTTTTATTTCGTGGGTGACATTATGATGATATTTTTGATATGTACGACACGTGCACTGCATCAGTGAGATCATGATGAAGATGAAATTTCATTGGGCTTATAATATACAAATAATATAGTGTATAAATAATCATACAATTTCATTGTGCGAGGCGTACCCAGAAAGTAAATGGATGTGTGTACTGAATTTTTGTTAGGGTTAAATTTTTTTATTTCAACCAAAATTACTCTAAAATAACTCTAGACTCCTACAATTAATGTACTTTCAGTGATCTCTCGCTGAATTTACGATTTCTATCCTTAAATTTTCTATTTGACCAAAGAACGACAGAATCAACTCAAATAGCATCTACACAAGACCGGAGTCATGCCACACCTGTAGACAAACTCAAGAAAACCCTTCTAAACCACAACTACCATTAGTAACCAAATAAGCCATCACTTCCGCACAGACACACACCGACCGGCGCAAATACTCGAAAGAGTCCCGCGCCTTAAAAAATGAAAAAAAAGAACCATCTACAAATTTTGCATCAACACTTGGTTTTTAGATTTTGCTGCTGTGGATATACTCAGTCAGAAAATCAGACTTCAAATTTACATTTAAATAATATGTAGCATAGTATATATTCTAAATAGGTTAATAGCCTACAATATTCTGTTTTCCAATGAAGGTGATGTGAGACTTGCTTGTTTTTTTTATATGAATACACTAAATTATTCAAAGTAGGCGTATATTGTACAATAAGTTTGGCCTTAATTTTTAAGTTTGTCTTGACTCTATTGAATAATTATTTCATGATATTTTTGAAACTTTTACCACCTACCCAGTGTTAACATATGTATATTCAATTGATGTACTGTAGCCAGCTGGAATGTCAAGTAATTGCCTTATTTGTAAAGGACGCCATTCTAGTTCAGGCCCCACCCATAAAAAAATCCACCGCCGATGTTAACCTGCAGTTGAACAGTTCTTGTTGCTCACAAAGTCTTGGTTTACCGCAATTTGGAATAAATGGACAGTTAATCTATATACTTTTGCTGAATTTAAAGGCATGCTTAGGTTGATTTATTTGAAACTAAATTCCTCTGAACTACTAATATTGATAGCCTACAACTTATTGCAATAAGATATTACGTAGGCCTACTCGTGGATCGATAGTATGTAAGTACAACAACTTAGTTATGGTCCATTATTTTAAATGTATACTCGTAAGTAATATGAAGATTAATGTCCTAAAATAGCCTTTTTATTACATATATACAATACATACTTACGGATATATACAGTAGCCCGTCAGTAGGCTACGTCCCATAATACTCGTAACCTCATCAGCATTTTGATAATAAGCTGCACTTAATGACTTACTGTACATCCGTTGCTAACTAACTATGTAGGTACTTAAGAAGAGTTTTTTCATTCTTTCATTCTCTTTTCTCGAAAGTTATGAACAGTTATATATGACCATGGAAGGGTAAGCTTCTGAGATATATATAGTTGCGCAGTTTGTATACACTCGTAAATCAATACACTAGCCTAAATTTAAAGTATTCCTAGAAAGGCATTTTTTACAAAATACAATTTATTTTTAAAATTTATCGACTGTCTGTTTTATAATATTTATAATTATTTGCCATTTTTGTTGTTATAGGCCGAAAAATAAACAAAACAAAGGAATTTAAAAGGACCATAATGACCAAAACATTGTAAAGACGGCCGGGCCAAAGCACTAGAGCCGTGCGGTCTATATGCAGTATGATGCCGATCCTGACTTCCCACTTCTCACATTTGCTGCATCTGCAGCACCAACAACATCAGCAACAGCAGTTACAACAGCAGTACAACAGCAGTAGAGGGGCCGAAGCACCGCCCTGCTCAAATACCGAGTCGCCGAGTCGCAGCCCTAGTCCCCCTCTCTCGGTGCCTGATGGCAAAGCTGCGCCCAATAAATCCTTCACGATAGACGCTATTCTCGGGCTGAGAGAAACTGCGTGCACTTACAATATATTCAGGCCGGCGTTCCATCCAAGATTACACGTGCCAGATTTAGCCAGATTGTCTGGGGTTTTAGCTGTGCGGGATCACGCGTCTTCACATTCATCGAATAGGCCAAATAATCATAATGGTAAGTGCGATCGGCATTATGCTGCAAAATAATATACTGTGTCTTGTCGTTCCTACATTCTAATGGAAGTTTGTTCCACTAAATGTGGGTGTTGTCTGTCGGCTGTCTGTCTCTCTGTTCGTCTATCCCCAGTGAAAGGCTGAGAAAGGTGGTCACTTGGGCATAACATATTCTACTTCTACTAAGATTGCCATGCAGAGCTTCCAATTTTTTTTCATCTTGCTCCCCGCCCTCTGAACAATATTGAAATCGCGTCCCTGGGAGGCACATCTCTGAAACCCTAGAGCAAAAAACTGTTAAATCATAAATGTTGTTCAAAATCGATGTGTATATAGTTCCCACATTTTATCTTTAATTCACCCCTGACTCGAAAGCGGTGCATTATCGGTACCTATTATACAATGCATGTGTTATTTTTATTTTTTTGTTCCAAATTGAAGGGGGAA
Organism: Psococerastis gibbosa; assembly: GCA_963971405.1. Lineage (NCBI taxonomy): Eukaryota > Metazoa > Arthropoda > Insecta > Psocodea > Psocidae > Psococerastis > Psococerastis gibbosa. The sequence continues at coordinate 21,734,164 of OZ020484.1, forward strand.
CATGCCATTGAAATTTGTCACCGTTGGCCTGCCAAAAAAATAACATAACTTAACTAAGTTATAATGGGGCGGATATATACAAGTACCAATAGGGTCTCCTCCCAAAAGCTGTTTATACGTGTGTAGCGTATTTCACAGTATAACTTGAAACTGTTGCAGCTCTTAGGGAGGGGGCCCGGAGATTTCCCAGGGGAAAATTTTGATGTTACAGGTGCGAAATGATAGGTTTTATGAGATGGGCGCGCGCCCCCTTCTACTAGTAGATCTGCCACTGATTTACTGTATATAGATGCTCAAAATACAGTTCACGAGATTAGATAACAAGTCTTTTACAACTCAATATCTAGAATAATAAAGTCTTTCCTTTCGGTGATGAAATATAAAATGCGTGAGTGGTACCTGCTAGGTGTAAATAGCTTATGATTATTACACTGCAAAGTGTAAAGTTAGGACAGAAATATGCTAAGAAGTCAGGCCCGGCCCGTCCTATGGGCAAGTGGAGCGGCCGCACCAGGCGCCGAGTCCAAGGGGGCGCCGCGAGACGCCCCCTTGGACTCGGCTTTGTGTTTTCAAGCGGGATAATTTAAAAAAAATAAAAATAAAATAATTTTTATAGAAGACTTGTTTTAAATCTGGCGCCAACCGGTTTAACGTGGTGGAACGTTAACTCCTTCCACGACAACTCCGAGTGGTTATGTTGGCCACCCTAACTAAAATGGCAGATCATAGCATTGTTATTGGTTACTAATTTCAGCTTCACTCGTATCTCTTGTGAGATTTTTATAAATAATTGCAATTGGCAACAAAAAAATTTTAAGGTAAGCAGACGCAGATGCTTTATAGCGGTATTTGTATTAAGTTGTTGTTATAATAAATAAGAGAGTTACAAAGCAGATTAAGAAGTGGCTCGGCTTGCAATTCTGCGAATGGTTTGTGTTTGTTATTAATATCAAATAAGAGAATTTATGTCTACTGTATGTCCAACTTATTGTATATTTATTTATTTTGGACTTTATTTAGACTTAAGGTAATTTATGTGTCTTTTATTTTAGCAACTTTGCAAAGGCAATGTGGAAAAAATTGTCAGGCGCCGGAAATGAGAGGAAAAGAAGAGCTAGGGAAGCTGAGAATGAAAAGCAAGCGGCGCAAATGGCCAAATTTCTAAAACGGCCAGGTCCACATCCAGACCCAACCCAGCCCCCTAGTACAAGCAAGGAAAGTACGGTTGAGAGTGAGGCCCAGGCGGTTGCGCTGGACGAGGCCATTTTTGAGAACTTGCCTTGCAGTGAAGAAGAAAGAAGTTTTTCTATGGACATAGCCAAGTGGCCCTCTTACTTGTCTTCACAAGTTATTGACATGATCGTTGAAGAGGGGCCGCAAAACGGGAAACTCGATGATGATAAATACCCAAAAAATGAGAAAGGCCGGCATTTTTCCAACAGCCATTTCAAAAAAAGCATGCCCAACGGAGAAGTATATGAGCGGCAGTGGCTTGTTTATTCCAATTCAACAAAGAAAGTATACTGCTTTTGTTGTCACATCTTCAAGCGCACAAGTCGTTGCCATCTTTCCAATGTTGGCTCTGACAACTGGCATCATTTGTCTCGTTTACTAACGAGCCATGAGTTTTCTGACGACCACCAGCAAGCCTTATTAACGTGGCTTGAAACGGCTAAAAGGTTAAAAAAATGTTGTGGCATAGATAAAGGGCTTCAGAAGCAATTGGAGGATGAAAAAGCAAGGTGGTCTTCTGTTATGGAACGAATGATCGCCATCACGCTGTTTTTGGCTGAACACAATTTGCCTTTTCGTGGTAGCAAGGACACTTTATACACTCCAAGAAATGGGAATTTCTTAGGCCTTGTACAATTACTTGGCCAATTCGACCCCGTCATGATGGAGCACTTGCGAAGAGTGATGCAGAAGGAATCCAAGCATTTTTATTTTAGCAAAAATATTCAAAACGAAGTAATTAAATTATTAGCTGACGAAGTAAGAGGCCAAATATTATCTAAAATAAGAAGTGCCAAGTATTTTTCTATAATTTTAGACTGTACTCCTGACATCAGCCACACTGAGCAAATGAGTGTCACCTTCAGATTTTTCGACGTCGATGAAGCGCGTGTGCGTGAGTGTTTTTTGACATATAAGCCAGTGGCTGACTCAACTGGAGCCGGCCTGACGGGCTTATTTTTGGACGAAATAATTGATAAATATGGTATTGACATGAATGACTGCAGGGGCCAAGGATATGATAATGGTGCTAATATGGTTGGACACATTAAAGGAGTTCAGAGTCGCATTGCTAAAACCTATCCACGAGCCTTTTTTAACCCTTGCGGCTGTCATAGTCTCAACCTTGTGGTTGCCGATGCAGCAAAAACTTCTATCAAATCAGTGTCTCTTTTTGGTGTGCTGCAACGGCTGTTTGTGTATTTCTCAAATTCAACAAAGCGGTGGAAGGTGGTCTCAGAGCATCTGCAAAATTTAAGCCTGAAAAAGGTTTGTGACACACGCTGGGAAAGCAGGATCAACAGCTTGAAAGCAGTGCGGTATCAGTATGCTGAAGTTAAAAGGGCTCTGGAGGATGAATATGAACAATCAACGGACCCTGTTGCAAGCTCAGAGGCTGAATCGCTTCTTGTAAATTTGGAAAAGTTCGAGTTCTTAATGGCGTTAGTCATATGGTACGATGTTTTATTCCAGGTTAATCTAGTAAGCAAAACAATGCAATCTGAAACCATGGATTTGTCCGAAGCTACAAAAATTATGAATAAATGCTTGAAATTTTTAAAAGAATACAGAAGTACAGGTTTCACTTCTGCACTCATCACTGCCAAAGAAATCGCTGAAGAAGCACAAATCACTCAGGAGTTTGAAACTGTCCGTCTGCGAAGGAAAAAGAAGATGTTTTCTTATGAAAATCAAGACGAATCTCCTACTGACCCAGAAACAGCGTTTCGCACCTCTGTCTTCTATCCAATGATTGACACAGCCATTAATTCATTGCAGTTGCGCTTTTCCCAATTAAGTGACATTAATAGTACATGGCAATTTATGTACGATTTGAAAAAGATCGACCATAATGGTTTGAATGCGGCCTGCTCAGATTTAGAATCTGTCTTAACCCATGGCGCTCTCAGTGATATTTCGGGTACCGAGCTAGCCCAAGAAATAAGGAGCCTTAGTGCGTTCTTAGGCGGCGACGATGGGCATCCAAAGGGGGTTCTTGAGTTTTTGGCAAAGCATTGTTGGAAAGATATGTTTCCAAACGTTTGGACAGCTCTCCGCATTTTCATTACTATACCGGTCACTGTTGCTAAGGGAGAAAGGAGCTTCAGCAAGCTAAAATTGATAAAGACCTACCTAAGGTCTGTTTTAGCTGATGAGAAATTGTCGGACTTAGCCATATTATCCATAGAAAATGAGATCGCCAACAATCTCTCCTATGATCATTTGATTAAAAAATTTGCTAGCATCAAAGCTAGGAAGGAGAAATTTCAATAATTTTACATTTAGTTATTAGTTACAGTTGCCTAATACAATCCCTTTATAAGAAGCATGCACAATTTTTTAATGTCTCCCATACTCAAGCGTTCATGAATAATTTACGGTCTCTGGGAGGGGGGGGGGGGGCGCTAAAATGTAAACTCGCACCACTCAAGAAAATACCTCGGGCCGGGCCTGCTAAGAACATATACAGTACAGTCTAACTTAACTATTTTGTGGAACAAATACATAACAAAAGCAATTTACATAATAAGAATTTATACTGTACTGAATTATTGAATGCAAAAGCAACCCTTTTAGAGTGGAAAGTCACGACCCCTGCTGGTTTTATTTTAACAACTAACAATATTTCACCTCTCCCACACTATAGCTCAATCTGTGCGCGGTATGTCAGCACTTCCCACTAATTAATTTGGAGATAAATGACTTAGAAGTAATAAATGATCACATTCTGCTCGTCATTCAAATCATAGCCTACAATAGATTATACCTCTTTGTCCCTTTACCGCGGCAACACATGAAGTACTGTACTTGTATTCTATTGAGAAGGAAGCCTAGCAACTGCTAATTTGAATGCAATTTTAGTTATTCGCAAATATCCTCAGTATACTACAGTATACCGTATGTGATCCTGTGACTACAGTAGCCCTACGAATAAGCTAAGGGGGTGCACTATGCGATGGGCTAGCACTAGAACACCTCCTTATTGCCCTCCTATTTGTACGTTAGTTTTAGAAAAGCTTTTCGATGTTCGAAATTATCAATAATTATACGAGATTCTAACCCAATGAGGTTCTGTAGGGACAGTTTTGGTCACTAGGTTCGCTGACGACAAACCGACATCCATATTATTCAAAATGACCGCCGTTTGCATGTGAAAACTAAGCTCTTAGCATCTAATTAATTCTTTAAATATTTTTTTTATAATATTTTTACTATGCCTGGACCTTATTTCGCTGCATATAATTTAATATATATATTCTCCATAGCTTATAGAAAAATATCACTTTAAAATAATACACAAATAAAATAATTTTAAAATATTATTGAGGCTTATGGAACTGGTGCTGCCATCCACAAAATGACGTCACAAATGAACCTCACTCCACGTTTTGAGGTCCCAGGAACCAAAAAAGCGGTTTTTACGAAATGTCTGTCTGTAACTCGATTTGGGTCTGAACTGCTCGATAGAATTCGATGAAATTCTGCATTCACAAAACTATTGTCCTTGGGCATTTATTTTTTATTTTTGGGTAAAAATAATCCACACTCAGTATATTGTTGTACTCATTATAATTAAAACACTTGAGAGAGTGGTTCAGGGCGTATAATAATGAAAAGGCTCAATTTTCATGAAAAATGACCAAAAGAAGTAATCTTTCTGAGGAACCATTCTATGGATGCCTTCAACTGCGGGTATGTTTAAGGTGCCTGAACAGTTTTTGATTTGAAGAAAAAATAATTTTTCGAAAACGGACTCAGCACCTCTCCCAAGCTGAGTTGATTTATACCACAGTGTCTCTTTGTGCCGACACCGCAATATAGGCTAAATTCCAAGCTATGCTGACAACCCCCGGTAGTATTAATATTAAAAATATATTTTTTTTTAGAATTTGTTAGACGTTACGTTACGCCTTCCGATAATATTTGTAATGTGGTGTAATATATGACAGATCACGTATAAATGTACCCCTTCTCAAAAACGTGAAACTTAAGCATTAAAATACTAAATTTGGATGACTTTATACTTTTGGGCGGCTCAAATTAGCGGGCTGTCGTTAAAAATAATATTGTATGGAATTGAATTTGAATTGAGCATCGGTTATGAATAGAAAGAAATGATAGGGGTGGGTGGTCGATCAGTCAGATGCCCACTCGACCGGAAGCAATTTCGCGGTGGTGGGCGGCCCCAATAGGAATCTGCATCCCTGTTGAAGGGGGAAATATTGTTCGCTTCCATTCCAATGATCATATAATTAATATTCCTGCACTATACTCCTAGCTGTCTGTCTAGTCCGCTCATTATTAATTTACAGCTAGTGGCTCCGTGCGAAATTTCGAAGAATTTTAGAGCGCTTTTGCGCAAGTATAGGTTGGTTATACGTGTGGTGTAGCATTTGTACCAGGCGCGGATCTTGGGGGGGGGGGGGGGCTATAGCCCACTATTGCTTTCCAATTTATACGTAGTATAAGGAAAGCTTTGTGACAGTCGAAATATTCGATTCCGAGATTTCAACGGATTTACACGTTTTAAGGTCCCAGGAACCCAAAAAAGTGTTTTTTACGAAATGTCTGTCTGTCTGTCTGTCTGTCTGTGCGTCGATTTCAGAGCAAACTACTCAGTCGATTTTGATGAAATTCGGCATGTAGGTTCACAAAAATCATACCTCGGGACGATTTTTTTTATTTGGGCTAACTCAATTTGGGGGGATTTTATTCTCAAAAAACTCCAAAAAAAACGTATAAAAAATTTATTATCCAAAAACGGCTTCAACGATTTCATTTAAATTCACATATATTGTAGTTGTTATTAATGTTGATAAAATGCAGGGGGTCACTTGCCCCTTGATGGTTTGCTATTGCTTCTGGGGGTAAAAAAATGAAAATAACTAAATTTTCATGAAAAATGACTAAAAAATAATTTTTCTGCGAAACCTTTCTACTTGCTTTTGTACAAAAAAAAATTTTTGTGAAAAAATGATAGAAAATTCACCCTCATGCATTGCGGGCCCTGCCAGTATTGCTGTGTGGTAATGTGTTGGTCTGACCTATCTAGAATTTACCTCACCACCAGTGACGAGTGACGTCAGGTGGACACCCCACCGCCCCCCCGAGATATCGGAAATTTAACCATTGGAAAATTATTTACCATGAAATTACTCATTTTCTCTGTCTACTAAAGTTCGAGTAAACTCGGACCGGTTCTTTCAGTCTTATTTTACACAAATTTTCTCTCGGGGGAGACCCCCGGGCCCCCCTTATAAACGATTGTATTAATTACCTATCATATACAATAGAACCCTTATTGCTCTGAAACTGCGTAAAACCCCAATATTTCAGCCCTATTTTTCAATTTTTTTTCGTATTTAATCTTAGCCCCCTCCTTGGTCTCATTCTAGATCCGCACCTGATTTGTACCATACAGGTAAATGTTCCTTGTTCAGACTTCAGGGAATATTGGGCAAGGAAAAGAGTAAGAAAAAATTATTATTATTATTATTATTATTATTATTGCTGTCAGAGACATATTAATTAATTTTCAATTAATGTAATAATTTATACGAATATATCAACAATGACATGAGAAGAAACCAAACAATACCAGTAAGCCACAAAACGACATGACTTATTAGCTAGCGCAACTCCGCAAAGGCGCCCGTGATTCACTTCACACCTGTCAACGGTACATTATGAAATTCAGGCTATAAGTACCGTTTACACTAGGTTAATTTTCATCAAGAATTTTTCTCTCAAAAACCTCCATTTTGTTTGACTGTCGTGCAGCTTATTAGTGGGATCAATGCGAGAATCTATACTGTATATTTATAGCCTATTTTTCATCTGAAGCTTACAGACAGATTAGTTGTCGTACCGGTATTGGGTTTTCTTTATCTTTAATGAGCTTCTGAAAATAATATTATGGCCTTCGATGGCATATTGGTAGCTTGTTCGTACTTGTGCAAGTCTCTACACACCATGCGATCGGAAACCTGTCGTAACTCAACACAGGTATTACCTACAGAGGCGGCTGCAGAGGTTATTCGGATGTACATTCATTGAATTGTTTGTAAACGAATAATCTTTTTGGAAAAAAAAAATAGGGCTAAGTTCTGTATATAAACAATAATTACCTAACTAAAAGTAAAAGAAAATAAACATAGTTTTGTTTCAATTTCAGATAAGGTATCCGAGGGTGGTAAAAAATGTGGCAGTGGAAAGTCAAAAAGAGTGAGAACCATTTTCACACCTGAACAACTAGAACGACTGGAGGCTGAGTTCGAACGACAGCAGTATATGGTTGGGCCTGAAAGACTTTATCTTGCGCACACATTGCAACTCACGGAGGCACAGGTAAAAACACGTGCACTCACTGTTAACCGTAGGTTAGGAAAGCACTTATTTGGGCGCTGCTATAGCCTAATGGGGGATAAATGGGGCCATTCAGCCAAATATTACTCCAAGAGTACAGAGAATATGATACAATACATTCACAAATCACAATTGCTGATGCAAGTATGTAGGCTACCTAATTAATGATATCTAGGATTTTTCATTTTTTCGACAAATGGAAATTCTCCTCGATAACGACTAGGTGCAGATTTTCCACCTAGCTTTATTATATCAAAATTGTCTGTAGTTTTAACTATTACAAGGCGTCATCAGTTGTCCGAGTACGGGTGGAAGGAGGGTGACAAGGCCAAGGGTATAGGCCGTAGCCAGGGGGGGGGGGTCCGGACCCCACCCGAAATATTTGCAGTGTACACTAGATATTAAGGTTACCTCAGCACCTCCGATGGTCAGATGGGCCCCACCCGAAAATCATTTCTGGCTACGGCCTTGGTGGCCATATATTTATATTCCAGCTGATTTTAGCTTACTATTATGCTAGATTTATCACTCATAAAAATAATAGGGTGCTATGTAAGGTACTGTATGAACAGTAGGAATTGCAGAACTCCTGTTAAAAAAAATTAAATAAATATAAACCAACTGTTCCTCCCTTCCCACAGCTGCAGACGACGCCCTAGCACTGCAGTATATTTGAGCATATAGTATATGACGGCAGGGGCTTTCTCAACGGGAGTAAAATGTTACAGGTGAAAGTGTGGTTCCAAAATCGTAGAATCAAATGGAGAAAACAGCATTTGGAGCTGCAGCAGCAAAGACTCGCGGTCCTGAAACAGAGGCAGCGGGCAGAGGCGGACGAGAGTGGTGGGGACAGTGACGACAGCACGGCAGCTCCAGCCAAGTTCGGGTTCCCCCCCGGAGACGCCTGTGATCCACTTTCCTCGCCCCACTTCCCCTCTTGTTACCAGCTTGAGGGCAACCTCAGCTCCCGTGAATCGCTATCCAACCATTGCGATGAGGATTTTGTATAATTTTTCTAGTTTCTAACTGTATCTACATTTAAAATATACACACGAATTACTTTTGTATACTTGGATTATTTACTATTAATTGGTTACGTAGGTACCTATGTAAATACTGTGGAATACCCTTTTTGTCATCTATCTTTATTTAAGGTACGATACGACAGCTAGTTCTGTATTACAATATTATTGTATCTATATAGTCCATATGCTGCATGGAAACTATTACTGTTTCAAAGGTATAGCCAATACCTGCTAGGTAGACCTATCTACCTACCTAACTTAGGCTTACTCTTATATGGGATTTTCGCATACTGTTTTTCTCCCATAAGAATCTTTATACTATACTATTAAGACTAATAGTACTATGCATTACCGACTTTACATGAATTACAATAAAATAAGTAATCAATCACGAGTAGCCTAATAATTAACTTAATATTAGGTGCTCCAAATCGTCACATCGTCACCTATACAGTAGCCCTAGGTCCCTATACTAAGTAGGTATATGTGATATTTTACAAAGTTAACCCTCATTATAATGTGTTCAAAATATTACAAAGTTACATAGGAGACGATTTTATATAAAACTAAGTAGGTAGTTTGCAAGTCAGAGCGGAGAGCCTTTAATATTGATTAATCGGTGAGAAAATTTCGACGAATTTGAATGTGATCAGAAACAGGCCTAGGGTATTTTGGCTTTGAATAGCCTATCGTAGTCTGCTACTATAAGCCCCAACTCGGATAGGTACGCTGCGACTACGGACTACTCAGGAAAAATATTCCCAATCCTCCCGCGGAACACAAATGCCCTCTCGTTTTTTGTACAAAGTCGAATCTAACAATTATTATTAGAGTCGCCTGAAATCAAAAGCCGTCTCTCAACCGTCAGTCATGTTCAGGAACCGCGAAAAACTGCTGTTCTCACACGTGGGTGTCTAGCCGCTCTAGCGTTATTATGGACTATGGTTTGATCCTTAGCACTTTCATTTTGATGTGTTTTATTAACCTACCAAAGAAATAGTCCTAACTATTTCTAACCGATATTGAGAAAAAAGATTGGAGAGAACTGCTTTTGATTTCAGGTAACTCAATTAACTTAATAATAGGTACGGTGACGGTCTATTCCACCAAAGAAAGTTTAGACTTTAAATTTTATAGATAAAAACATATTTCTGCATGTACAGTACGTCAAACCCTCAGGTTGATGCCTATAGGTTGTGTATTGAGAAAAATATTACAATGTTGGGATATGTAGGCCTACGTTAGCAAGAAGTAATTACTAATGACCTATTCGAAGGTACCTATTCGGCAAAGTGCTGGAGAAAAAAAGATGTCACAAATAAAAGCTCCCATTTCAACATGCAGGGACATGCAGTGCAGCCTACTCAGCCTACTGCTCTACTACCTTTAGATAAATTTTTAAATCCCAATAAGCAAGGCCGTAGCCAGGATTTTTTTCGGGGGGGGGGTGGGGGGGGTTCAGAAATTTCATTGGATATTACGTAGCAGTTTTTATTTTTCCTCTCAAAATCCGATTCTATTTAGTGTCAAGCCATTTCATATGGGGGGGGGGGGATGGGTTGAACCCCCATGAACCCCCCTTGGCTACGGCCTGGCCAATAAGAGCCAGTATTATACTTTAACTGTAACTTATGTCTGTAAGCCGGTTTAAATAAGTTTCACATTTTACCTTCTTTTATATTTGGAACATTTTGTGTATTAAATTAAATTTTCACTTGGTCCCTGGCGCCTGGGAAATCTGTCACTGACGAAGAATACCAGACGTCCAGACCAACCCAATGTCCAGCCAAACATATCGATGGTATTGTCAATGGGCCTCCCTATACTGTATAGCCTATGTTTGTATATATCCGTATGGGAAATTATTGAACTAATTACCGCGCAGAAATCCAATTTAGGCCTGGCTACAGGAACAACCTAACAATACATTGGCCGCCGCCAGTCACAAAAAACGATTTATATAGATGATTCTTATATAAAGCATAAAACTTTATGAAAAACAAGACTACAAAGGAGTAATATAACCACTTGTGGCAGAAAATGATTTATGATGAGCTTTTCATCTTATACAAACATCAAAGGCAGCAAACTTGTAATAAGCAACGTTTTTTAATAACGAGGCCATGTAACGACGCCCTCTTCATCAGGACATATCAAACAATGGAATATCGCTGAGCAATTTTATTTTAATTTGCGACAATTAATTACTTGTAACTTCGTCGCGATGATTTAATAATTTCAGCAATAAGGTCTCGCGCATTTATTGCTTATCTTCATTCTTTTTGTCCTTTGTTGTTATTGCAATTTAATTTCAATTTGCTAATTCTTGCTATTGCTTTTAAAAACAACCTGTGGCCTGGCCTGGGAGTTGTCCATAGTCCATGAAGGCAGAAATGGACTAAAAATGTGCCTATAAACGGCTTAAACCTCTACTTTGGCGCACATTTAATGTCAAAGTTTTCCCTTGGGGCCTGGGCGAGGGGGAGGGTTAACTGCCCCTTCCATGGACCCGAAATGACGCCCCTGGCTGATCACAACATTTAACACCTGTGGTTGTTCCAGGATGACACAAACAATGCGCTTCCTCTAGCTGCGGTTTATGTGACGACTAACGAGTATAGTCTTTCAATTTTGATGATACCCATCCACTTATCGGTAGATTAATTTACACGCAATCTCGCAATCGAAACGGTAGGATGCTCATGAGGGATTGCCTCTCATTGTAGAATGAACATATGTTGACGTTGTAGCAGATATCATTAATAAAGGCGGGGTTTCCACCGACCTCTCATTGCAGAATGCAAATGACATTGACGGAAATTTTTGTTTTACTCTATGACATAGTTAAAATTGATCAATGATCATAGAGTAAAATCACAAGCAAACAGACTAAAATTAAAAAATGGCGTCATGGAATATGTTAAGTACAAACATTTAATTGATTTATATAAAAAGAAAAATTCAAATTTCCGTCAATGTCATTTGCATTCTGCAATGAGAGGTCAGTGGAAACCCCGCCTAAGTCTTGAATGTCTGCTACCACGTTAACGTATGTGCATTCTGCAATGAGAGGTCGGTGGAAACCCCGCCTCAGGATTCATTCAATATACGGTATTTATACGGTCATGGCCAGGGGCGTAAAGTTGGCGAGAGCACGGTCCATCTTGCTCCCCCCCCCCCCCGCCGCTCATATGGGGGCGGGCAAAATGATAAAACTTTACGCCTCTGTATACGGTAGGTATTTAAACAAAATGAGTAAATAAGGTTTCCTTATTCCAAATTCCTGGCCTCCACCCATCCAGCACAGGCGCAGACAGAGGGGCGAAGATGAGAGGACCCTCTGAACGTACACAAGACAACGAGTAGTAGGGAAAAAAAAATAAAATTGGGTTTTTAATGAGATCCAAGCAATGAAAAAAATACAATATTATTATATATATAATACAATTATAACGCGATTTTGCTGCGGCAGTATATAAGCTTGAGAGTTCGAATAATATAGGAGAGATGGGACATTCCAGCGCGCCAAAAATACAAAATTAATTTTCATAATTGTTTTGAATCCTTGGCCCACCTGATGCCACGTCTCCTATATGACCGGCCATTGAAAAAACATACCAGGTGCCCACATACCCCCCCCCCTCCCCTATGTCACAGAATTACTTCTTTTCATAGAGAATTCCGTGGAAGCATATATGAGTTATGCTGTGAAATGGCATGGCATCAACCATCAAGGATATTGAGGAAAATATGAAGGAGGCACTCATGCGTATACAACCCATATAACCAACCGCATACTTCATCCTCAAGCGGAAAACTTTTCAACTGGAAATTTCAATTCTGAAATCTTCAATGTCTGTATAATAATAGGCGACTGTTATCTGGAAAGCCAGTGCAGCGTTGGTGGAAATGTGAAACACAGTCATCTAGCATTGTATCCAAGGCCGTGCCCAGGTTTTGATTTCGGCACGGCCATGATTGCATCAATCAATCATGATTTCAACTATACTATTGCATAGAACGGTACAATATAATTGTAGTTAAATTATTATGCAGCAGCACATTGACAAATTACTATACTATAGTATATTTCTGTGACAGTATAAGGTGTTTTATAAAACTACCCCCTTATTCCGTTTTTTTAACAAAATCCAATTTCACAGGAAATATATAGTAAATAAATCAACAATGTTCGCTATTTCGTCTAATATTTCAAAAAAATTAAAACCGGCCGGCACTCCCTTTTTTTGCCCCTTGATGAGTCACGAGAAGCCTGGATATGCACCTGGCTTTATTTAATAACTAAGCGTAGGTTCCCATCTTTCTTACTTTGTTACTGGGTATGCACAGGCTGAAATACCCATATTAACTAAGTATATAAGTCTTATGCTGTATGGTTAACGCCCCCCCCCCCTCCCAAAGTAACGTCTCGTCGGTCTCGATATCTGCCTCTGTGTAAACATCCAATAAATCAGTCTATTTTTACCAAAAGTTTCCTCCGGGGGAGACCCCTTGACCCCCGTGTTTGTATGAAAATATTCGTGCGAAAACTGTCAAACCTTTACTGCTATCAAAATGCGTTTAAACTAGGTACAGCTATTTCAGGCTTATTTCTTTAAAAAAATGTCTCCGGTGTCCTTAGTTTAACTTGCAGTTATATATGACTCTGCGTCTGTCAAGTCTAAACTTAATTAACTGCGCTCACAGTGCGTAAAATCGTAAATCCAAAATTTTTAAGACCTACTTGCTTATAACATTTACACCGGATTTAAGGAGAGGAGGGGGCCACTTCACATGAAATGCCAGGGTACATATACAGTATGTATACTTCGGTTTAATTAATAGTAATAGGCAAAATAATCTCTTCCGAATTAATTTCATTCCACAGATTTCACCACACCCTGAATAAACTATTGTTGTGCTTTAAGATTTAATGACTATTATAGATTAATTACAGTACCAATAAAAAAAATACATAGACAACCCATTGATGGAACGTTACATACCAGTTTCCGGCACATCATATGTAGGCCTATACAGCGTTATCCTTTTAGCGTTTTATTGACGTTGAAATGAATGGAGACTCGCTTTATAATGACAAGTACTTGTTGATGATTGCACCTATTAGGCCGCAGTGGGCATATAAAATAGTAATTACGTACGGCCGGACCATTATAAGGTCAGATTATGCCGAAATGATGCATAGATACATTTTTATAGGCACCTGTCAATCGCCTACACCCTGCTGCTCCTCCTTGTACTTTTTGAGCTGTTGTAATGAGTAGACATCACCTTTTGCAAGAAAACAAAAGCCACGTGGTACCTATTGTAGCCTATATAGCCCTGTTCCGTTTTTCCATCACTGATCACTATTGCGCATGCTTGTTCAGTACAGGGACGGATCCAGCCCATTTTGGGGGGGGGGGGTAGCTTAGGGTCAAAATAGGAAACACTTATGTAGGATCAACTAAATTAGAGCGTAATAACTTAATTTACAATAGATTTACCAAATTTTGGGGGGGGGGGCAGCTACCCCACCTACCCCCCCCCCTCCTGTATCCGTCCTTGGTTCGGTAGGTATACATATACTGCCTTCAATTAATTATTTTTAGTCGACCTATGCATTATATAATTATAGGCCAGAATATATAGGTGTAGCCGCCTTTTACTGTATATATAGGCTACCAATATTATTATAGGTTTTTGACTGTACATAAACGGTGCTTAGCATTTAAATTATGTAAGCGCTATCATTGTGGATATTCTATAATTATATCTGATGATGGCATAAATACAAAACTATTTATTGTGGCTTTCCTATTTATAAGTTAACATAGGGAAAGCTTTGTGATGGTCGAAATGATCGATTTCAACAGATTTACACGTTTTGAAAGAAAGAAAGAAAGAAAGAAATATATTTATCATACAATACAAAATGAAATTAATTATACAACAAACCCACTAAGAAATTAACAATGTTCCTACTAAATATATATATGTATAAATTCCTCCGTGGGCACCTCAATCAAAACCTATGAAAGGTTTGTGTGATTGAAATTGTGATGTTTTAACATAACTTAAGTAATAATAATAAATTTTGAAAAGTTTCTAGAAAATTACAGGAGGATAAAGTGCAATTGGCTAATAGATTTGAATTGAGTTATTTTTTAATCCTGATTTTTATTAGTTTTATAAATTTATGTTTGTTATTTACATGGCATTTTAGGAAAAGAGCTAATAGGTTATATAATTTTGTTACTTGATAGAGAGGTGAATGGAAAGCAAGTGATTTATTTATGTTGGGCGTATTGACAGATATTGAGGTCCAAGGAACCCAAAAAAGTGTTTTTTTTTTTTACGAAATGTGTGTCTGCCTGTCAGTCAAGCTATACCGGCACCTACTCCATGGATTTTAATGATATTTGGCATGCCTTTTGAATCATCCTGTTTACAATGAAACCAAAATGGAGAACGCCCTCAAATAGTCGAAGAAGAAGTGTGCCAACAACTCATGTCCGATGCCGCTTGAAGAAAATCCTGAATATGCTGCCTATACCTAGGCGGCAAGTGCACACCCCCCCCCCCCCCCAAACATGGGAACTTACTGGTCAGACAGGTCTCGAAAAAGTACCTATATATACAGCATTTTTTTTAAATTTATTATACGATGGAGAAAAATACAACTATAAAAGTTCAAACTCGAAAGGTTTGTCTGAACACATGTTCATAGCTCATGAAAAATTAAGATTAATTAATATTACTATTTAACTTTGAAAAGATTTTTACATCTAGGCTAACTACAATATAACTAATAATAGGCCTATAATTATTGAACATTATAGAAAATTTAAAACCTCACATTTGGCCATTGGTATACGAATGGCCTACCCTCTCTATGACCCTGGATTTATAGCTTATATAGGCCTACAATTATATCCAATAACCAATACAAATTGTACGTGCATTTTATAAATTGCAGTCACTATCAGTAAAATTAGCTTTTTAGTATGGTACATTGGATTTCTAACTGAGAATACATAAAAGTTGTTGTTGTTGTTGTTGTTGTTTTTAACGTCTGCTTTCAGCATTTCTGCTTTAAGCAACCCTGTCAGCCTGGCGGGTGGAGTGAGTCTGTTTGTTAACTTGAGGTACCCTACGGGCAGACTCTTTCACATCGGGGAAAGGGGAGTTGACTAACAGGGTGGACCTCCTGATTTTAGTGGATTCCGAACCACTTGGGGAACATGCTAAAGTCACACGATTAAATTGGAGGTGACCAGGACTCGACTTATACTGCCTAAGCGCGTTATCATATCCCACCAGGTTCCCCTGCCAACACTGTGCACACTACCAAGTTGCCGCAGTTTGAAACATGCGCTCTGCTCTAACGAATCAACATGGTAAGGCCGTTGGCAGAATACATAAAAGTAACAGCTGAAATATAGCCTACATACTGTATATGACTATGTACCCAACATAAAACAATATATTTTGCTGCTGAATGCTGAATCAGCAGGGTTGTGGCGCGATTTTAATTATAAAAAGGTTTCCCCTTTACAGTATAAAACTCATTTATTAAAAACTTCTTGCTATAAAAATTCACCATCCAATATCTAAAATGGAAAATTGTGATGAGGTTGGAAATATTGAGTAGGGTTCCAGGAAAATGATATTTTGCTGCTGTACACTCTGCACCTTTATCGCCTCCCTCCGCGTTTGCTTGCTGATATTACTGTTGTAGGCTATGCAATGTTCTTTTACTGTTTTATCTTACACATGCATGACCTGTATCCAATCTTGGTTAAGTCATGCATACACCTGTTACATTGTGTCCATTGTAGGTTCTCAATAAATCATGCGGAAACAATACAGACAATCAAGACAGTGACGTTGTTTTTCGTCACATGAAACTAATGCGGATCAGCATTTATATGCTGATATATGAGCCTATATAATCCAAATGATATTATGTATGTATAGTATATTTTATTAACATTTTATGAACAAAGTAACTCCATTCTTTAAAAAAAAATCCCCAAGATTTGACATATCTAGATAGCTTATTTCGCTAAGTAGCACCGTGGCCGTAGGTACCTGTTCGTATCGCATCGTTTTGCATTGTGCTCTTTTTCTTTCTCATGTTTATTGTTGTTTTTTCTCCCTTCTTTTTTTGCATTTCTACAGCCATTTTTTTATATAGGTATAGGTATCATATTATTTAAATATTCTAAACTGTTTCAAATTAATAGGGGGCCCCAGCACAGGTTAATCTTTTGGGGTCCCCACCAATTAATGTATTGTTTGATATTGTCAATATAATGCTGTAAATTTATCATACACAGTATACCGTATGTATTTACATTAGTCTACATTAAAATTTTTACCACACGTGTTAGTTATTTTCTATAATATGCTATTTTTAAATTCTAAAAAAAAAAATAGGAGCGCCCACAGTTTTCGGCTGTTGTAGTATGTATTTTATTGAATTTAGGCTGTAAAATAATTACCGCGGGTGCTCACTACTCAGCTCCATTCTCTTGGAATTTTCTTGTGCAGCAGCCTGATCGAGGCGATTATAATACCGGGGTTAAATAAATACCCTAGGATTATAACTGTAAACAAACAAATTTTGAATAGCACTTTCCATTACAAAATTATCTTGTTTACATTTTTACTACCGGGGGATTAAATAAATACCGGTATTATAATCGCCTCGATCAGGCTGCTGGACCACCAAAGCACAATACAAGTCGGGGTCATAGACTACCACTTATTTCGCTTATTGTGGTGGGCGGCCTACCGCAGTCCTACTATTTATGCAAATAAGATTATATCTACGGCTAGTCCACAGTTTTTACTCCCCCCTCCCTCCCATTGCTTGAAAAATATTTTTTTGCAAAAATGGGAAAAACCCCACAATTTTGTATCTATATTTTTAAAAAATTCCTCTGCCCTACTATCATTTATTCTGTCTTGGGACCGTTTCAAAATGTGTAATCCCTTCTGTTTCCACAGTTGTGCAAATTTCGTCGTTCCACGTCGTTGATATCTTTACCTTTTTACAGCTATCAAAACGGCCTTGCGGATGCTTATACAGTGCCACAATAATTATAAAATAGCCTCTATTGTACAGTATGTACTAACTACAAACTGTTTAATTTTATAATTTAACGCTGAGAAAGGAAAACGCTCCACAAGGTCGATGTACTTCACCATGGGCCATATTTACAACTGAATAGAATTATTATTTCACTACATAATGAAAAAAGTTTACAATTGTGGAATTTCAAACTTGAGGGATTTTTAGATTTGAGGTATAAAAGAGAAAGGACAAAAAATGAGCTTTGGTACCGCGGTAGGTACATCATAACAGATATTTTGAATATGAAATTTATTTATTTGTTTTGGCCTCTCGTGCTCCCTTTTTTCTATATTATTCTATCTATTCCACGTAGGTACCTTTCTTGCTGTGTAATTTTATACCCGGAGCCCCGCGTATTCAGTACATACCTGTATGTTGACATGTTGTTATACCTTCACTAATTGTAAGCTATACATTGTAGTATTATATGGTATATATAACACAGACATTAAATCAACTTTGGTTGAAGAGGTAACCTCCTCGTTATAACCGAAATTAAAGGATATGAAAAAAACTGGGCTAGGCGGGATTCGAACGATAGGCGAAGATCGTGGGTTCGAATCCCGCCAAGCCCAGTTTTTTTCCATATCCTCTAATTTCGGTTAATTGTAAGCTAGGTACTTATTACAATGCGTCTGCTTGTAGGTGGATATTGACCAGCTAGGTACTAGATACAATGCGCAGTTTTGACAGAATGCACCATCAAAACAGGATGCGCCTAGAATTATTAGTTAAGTTTAAACTTGGGCCCCCAGCGCTGCCGCGCTGGCCTATTGAAATTCGTAAACCCCATAATTTCGCAAGTGGACATATTATTCAGAACGTTTCCCCTATTTAGAGTAATTTTAATAAGTCTTTTTATGCAGATTCTGCAGAACTTTCCTGCGCTTAGAATGAGTAAAGCGTCATTATTTTGTGACTATTTTAATTTTCGTCTGTAAAATCCATACTCTTTACTGCTATCAAAATGTGTATACCTACACCCCAATAATTTCGCGCCTAAATATTATTTAAAAAAATTTCTAGATTTTTCAAAAAAAATTTAAATTTCAAAACATTTTTTGATTAGAAAAAAAGCTGCAAAAAATCTTCCAGCCCGCAAAAATAAAATTAGGTACCCTTTATTTTTTCGACCCTCTATTACTGCAGTGCTGCGCCTCAAATTGATGACTGAACCAAACGGTACCTATCATAAAAGGCAGGTAGGACGCTGGGGTAGCCTTTGTTAATTTTGTACTTGTATACCGTGGAGGTTACGTACCTATGTAGTAAATAATTGACTAAAGTGCTACCTAGCTACCGTACCTTTGTAGTTAATATTTTCTTGACTGTCCATTTAACCCTTTCGAACCGCTTTTGACCTTTTCTGCAAACTCTGGGGACTGTCAGTGTATACAAGTTTCCCACACTTGGGTGGTTTGCTGGCCTGTGCTGCGCGGTCATCCTCTATTGTGTCTTGTTGGCTTCTCTCTTGGATGTGCTGGCTACCGACATTCCTTGCATTTTGTAGATTTTCTCGCATACGGAGCCTCACTGTTATGGCGTGATAAAATCTCAGGGGCTGGTACAGCCTGGGTTCTCTGCAATATGTCGGGAAAAGCCAACTTTGGTGCTTCTATAGGTATTTATCGCGGTCATATTTAATACGATAGGTACTATGCCTATACAATCCAGTAACAGGGTTACAGTACACACAGTATATCAGGGTTCACAAAGATGGAAAAATATATTGTCGTCGTCGTCGCCGTTGTCGTCGTCGTTTCCAACGCCTGCTTTCAGCATTTCTGCTTTAAGCAACCCTGTCAGCCTGGCGGGGGGAGTGAGTCTGTTTGTTAACTTGAGGCACCCTACGGGCAGACTCTTTCTCCTCGGGGGAAAGGGGAGTTGACTGACAGGGTGGACCTCCTGATTATAGTGGATTCCGAACCACTTGGGCAACATAGTAAAGCCACACGATTAAATCGGAGGTGACCAGGACTCGACACGCACGTAGACTCTCTGGTTTAGTCTCATCCAGCGCGATATCATGTCCCACCATGTTCCCCTGCCAACGCTGTGCACACTACCAAGTTTGCCGCAGTTTGAATAATGCTCTGCTCTCATGGAATCAACATGGTAAGGCCGTTGGCGAAAAATATATTGTAAAAGATATAAGCCAATTGAAAAAGCAGAGCACGTCTGTCCGCTAACAATGTGAGGCCTCGGGGAGAGGATCGAGCAAGCTACAATACAATAATTATTATTCTAGGGTGGCGTAAATAAAGATTAGGCTTAGCTGAAATTCAAATAGAGAGCAGGTCAATTGGAAGAATCGGAAATTAATTTCACAGCGGGGGGCCGGGGCATCAGCGGTTGGACAATAAGGACTGAATACAAGGGTTCAAGTGTTTACACTATCACTGTTGTCATCTACTTATCACGAAATGCTATTTTTCCATAGCGCATTAACAATGGGCTTCCCTTCAACATATAGAGACCACAGATACTATTGTTGTGCCCTTATTGATGTTCTGCTAAATCCGCATGGAAAATTTGACTTCCCTTGGGCCGTTTCGGCTTATGGCACAATAGATGCGGAAACTAAATTATTCGCTACTTTGAGTGTTTGCTACTTTGTTGTCTTTCACAAAACTAACAGATATTTACGAACCAGGGACTTAAAGGGTAGGGACCTACCTACGCTAGGGTACAACCAGAGGCGGCCCCAGACCTCATAAAAGGGGGAGGCACTTGTCCCCCCGGGAGAAATTTTTGACAAATAGGATTGAAATGGTGAGGTTTTACGCACTTTGAGAGCAATAACGCTTATATATTACAACAATTATCAATATAATTGTGGACAAGGGGGGCCCGGGGATCTCCCCCGGGAGAAAAATTTTGAAAAATAGGGCTGAACTAGTGAGGTTTTGCGTATTTTGAGTGCAGTAACACTTAGATTTTAGAGGCAAAGAATATAACTGCTGTCCAAAGGGCAATTGCCCGCAGTGCCGGTCGCTGCGTCCGCCTCTGGGTACAACCAGAACCTTTTTATACACAGTGGGAAATGGGAATACTCGGGAACAGAGCAGAGATCCTGTAAATGTCTTTTGAATTGAAAAATAAAAGCCATTTATGAAATGTGGTCCAAATTACAATATATTGCATTGCAATGAGTATCATGAAGTGAGGCGATATTACTGATGCATGGAAGTAGGCCTATACTATACAAAACAACTATTGACGCCTGACCAAATTAAAATAAATTGGAAAGCAATAATCATTCCATAGCTGACGACTCCCATGGTTGAATATTAGATAAGCAACTACAGGCACACATGCAAGAGGGGTCCTTATGGGTTCAATCCCCCTCCCCCGAAATCTTTTCGACTAACTTATATAATTATAATATACAATGAGCGCATGAGGCGACCATATCGACCAGTGGCGTAGCCAGATTTTTTTTTCTGGGGGGGGGTCCAGTTTTCATAAAGTATAAAGTTTGCCAGCTTACGATAGGTTTTCGAATGGGGTGGTGTTTCATTTGGTGCCCCCCCCCCCCGGGATTGTTTTTTTAAAAAGATAGTCCTAAAATTGTTTGTCGGCAAAAAAATTTGATTTTGCAGATAACTTTTATTAACAAAACTATGGAAAATGGGGGACTGGGGTCTCCCCGGCGATTTTAAAAATTTGCCATTTTGCTAAATTTTGGGGGGGGGGTCCGGACCCCGCTGATCCCCCCCTTGGCTACGCCACTGATATCGGCGAATCAGTCCTTACGCTCGGTCTGACGCTGTGTATATAAAAAAACTCGATATTTTGCGCCTTATTCAAAAACTTTCACCCGGAGGAAACCCCCAAGTCCCCCTTGCAGTTCATCAATATAGGTATTTGTCCATAAAATATATAGTTTTTTAACTCTCATGCAAGATGAACACCTATATAAGATGACACATCTATATTTAAAAAACTCTATAGGCTATCCCATGGGGGACTCATAGCCGAACTTGAAGGCATAATTTAATTATGTACGGTATCTATAAGTCTTGATGTGTCAAATCGAAACTTTACCGCTGTCAAAATGGGTAAACCTCCATTATTTCGGGCCTAGTTTTTCGAAAATTTCTCCGAGGGAGGATCCCAAGTTGGCAGTTACCTGTAGGCTATATGAATCTTTGTTTGTAACAATCTATTCTATTATCAAAATGCATAAACTCGCACTATTCCGCGGCTATTTTTAACAAAATGTCCCCTTCTCATCTAGGCCTCTCACCCATTTTTCGCCAACATTTTATTTTTTAATTTTTTTAAATAAAAGATTATTCATATATAAACAATTCAATTAGTGTAGGCCTATTCGAAATAATTTCGAATAACCTCTTCAGCCACCTCTGTAGGTAATAATGTGTTGAGTTTTTTTTTCTTTTTTTTTTAAAAAAGATTAATCGCATACAAACAATTTAATGAATGTATCCGATTGACCTCTTCAGTCGCCTCTGTAGGTTAGTACCTGTGTTGAGCTACGACACGTCTCCGATCGCATGGCGTGTAAAGACTCACATAAGTGCAAGCACGTTACCACCTGGCCATCGAAGTCGAAGTTACGACAGGTTTCCAATCGCATGGTGTGTAGAGACTCGCACAAGTACAAGCAAGCTGCCACTATGCCATAGAAGGCAATTAACATACATAAAACCCAAAACTCCCCCCCCCCCTGAAGTGGAATCCAACATATACATGCCTGAGCAACTGTATATTATGGGCGAGTATATACTTTCGACTTTGACAAATGGCACACGGATGCCTTATAAGGACGGGTAAGTCCCATGTCCCAGGGTCCCACGTACATTTGTAAACTCTCGGTATAATAAAGGGATATTGGGTGGCACCGCCATATTTCAATACCCCATTGAAACGTTAAAAAAATATGATCTTGGACCTAGGGTAGGTGCTACCCTATAAGCGAAAGGGAAACAACTAATCTTATACAGCAAAACTCACGTACGGTACATTATTTCATGCGGGCTATATAGGCTAGAATTGAAACCCTTTCGCGATTTGCCAATAACAACGAAGGTTGGACTTTGAGATGGGGTATGAGATATGACTATGAGCAAACATGCTACTGAGTACTGTGATGGCCCCATAGCGATGTATTAAAGGAAATTCTTGGAAAATAGTTTGAAAGCGACCGCTGCGTGGAGCCCACAAGTTAAACTGCCTGCAGGTACAGTCAATTATTAAAGATGCAGCCAAACACCATGCCCACGGGCTAAAACTGCACAAGGACTTGTTGAGAGCGGAAGGGTCGCCCCTTTTCTCAACACTCCCTACTGGCGCTGAGTTCCATCCCCTCAAATGATAGCCAGCACGGCAACACCAATATTTCGGTAGCCTCATACACAATACAGTACAGGCCCGTAACTACTGTAAATAGAGGGCTGCACCTCCCCCCCCCCCCAATTTTTTTGACTTTTCACTAGAAATAACTGAACTTTCCAGCCAGACGTGCAACATTTCATTACCGGCTAGAGGATCGCTGCCTTCCCCTAAAATCCTGGTTATGGGCCTGATACAGTATACTCAGCTATGAAGCAGCCACTTCAGGCACCTGGAGATTTTTTTTGCTTTCGTATTTATGTGACTAACCTATAGTAGTGAAAGAAAAGCTAAACTGAATTAGCCTTTTTATGGTACGATCGAAAATTTTAATGCTATCGAGTTGCTCTGTTGTTTCAGGAATATATAGTGACCATAACTATGACGTATGTATGTGGAAATAGATTTATAAATATGCGGAGTTTGAAATGATTTTTTTGGGCAAAAGTTCTGAGATTGCGGCCCACTGCAAGTCTTGTATATTTAGTCGATGCTGTACCCTGTGGCCTGTACGTACAGTCGTCTGCCTAGCCATCTAGCATCATGCTGCGTTTAAATTTGAATAGTATAGCCTAAGTTGTCTTGTATAAAGCTGTCAGCTGTGTTAATGCGTGACGTAACCTGGAATTCATTATAAACTTGAAACGATGGGAAAAGGTAGGGTCTACTCAAATTGTGACCCGAAGAACACTTTTCAGTGCGACTTCGAGAGGCTATAGAAAGGCGCATCCTCATATCGACCAAAAGGCTTCATTGTTCGAACGAAGACAAAATGGAGGAATATAGATGATTTAAGGAAGCCCTCCAGCCTCATTAAATCTTTGCTCCATTAAAGCAATTTGTAATTAACTAGGAGGGGCGGATTTAATTAGACCCGACGATCTGCTGGAAACTTTGCCATCGGCAGCGCGCTTCCTCCGAGGCTCATCGGATGCTACCCCCCTACCCTTTCCTCTGGGCTCTCCTCTTCCTCTATAATTTTACATTTTCCCATTCTACAGTGTAGCTCACACAACTTTGCCCCTTTTCACATGATAAAGGCATAAAGCCTTTGATTACAAATTAGGCAAACTTCTTCCATTTAGGTATAAGTTACTTGTAGAGGATGTGCTGATGTGTCAGGGAGTCAGTGTCACCTATTATGGCATAACATAAACCAGTTTTTATCCACACAGTACTGATTTTGTTTATCGTTTTTTATTTTGCTATATTTATCGATCGCCTATTCCTAGGCGTGACTTCAGATATTTTAGCGGTGGGCCTTTAATCCCCCCCCCCCCTAAAGCCGCATCTATTTTTACAGTGACTTATTACACAGGCTAATTACTTACTTACTTTTAAGTTTTAAGTGTCTTTCGATATCCGGCTCTTATTAATAGCCTATAGCCAGCATGCTCAGTTAAATTATACTGTGTTATTGAATTTGCCTAAGGGCTAAGCCTGATGAGGGCTACATTCCTACATTCGTTACTGAAGCCAGCTGAAGGGTTTCAAGCAGCAGGTATAAAAGTCAGGTAGGCCTGAATGGACTAATTGAGCACTAATAGGTTATTGAGGAGAGTTTACGGCGGTAATGAAGTGCTAAATTGGACGGGCCGCCGCAGCACCGTGCTTATCGTTTTATTGACTGCCCTGCCCAATCACCCGGCGCAGCGGTGCCGCCAGTCCCCAGGGGTGCCCAATTTACAGGGGTGAAATTGTGAAAACACCTAATCTGGGTTTTGGTGGTCCTATATAAGTGGTCTGCGGTGAGGTGGGTCGAAAACAAATTTGTGTGCTCCCTCCCCTGACTTTAAGACCAATAAATAAATTTTAAATAGGGGTATTTTCGATATTAAAATTAAATTAAATAGGTACTGTAAGCATATAAAAAATAATTAATAATTTTTATTGTAACACCAAGTAAAATTTAATGGAAGCGATTTGTTTGGTTCCGTATACGTACTGTATATAGGGAAAAGCCGTGGCACAACAGTTTATTGAGAGAGTTTTTTAAGGTTATTCAAAAGGAAACAATTTAATGAATGTATCCGATTGACTTCTTCAGTTACCTCACTAAGTAACCTGAGTTGGGACACATCGCCGATCGCATGATCAGTCGCGAATCGCACAAGTAGGAGCACGCTTGTCACCTAAGCCGATATTGGTATGTATAAGTTTCCCAACCACAGATTTTATTTACGGAGGAGGGGGGGGGGGTGCTCCGATGCTGTGTTGTGGTCTGAAACACACCCACCCCACCATCGCAGGTGAAGGTAAAGTAGCCTACTCAGATAGGATGGTATAGGTACTGTACAGTTTGTATATGTGTTCAGCAACAATAATATTGTAAAATTATTAAAAATTAAACAAATTAAATGAACTTACACTAGATAGTATGGGTTTACAGTGGGAGTTAAAAATAATGATGTTTTTTAATGTTATAATCCACTGAATCTGCCCGCTGACACCCCCCCCCCTAAATTGGAGGCAAAATCCGCCCTTGGAGTCGAGACCGTATGATTTTTCTATGCGGTTCCACCAACGTTGGAAATTTTTCATTCTAGGATAATTGGACGACCTCACTATGCATTGGAACAAGGGGGTGCCGCCTTACTCCACAAACATGGAGACAGAACCATTGTTTAGGACGAGTGCCATGCTCTAATGCATAGTGGTGCCATTAAATAATCAAAAAGAAAACCTTCCCAACATTGGTGGGATCGGGTCTTTCCCAGCACACCACGGTTAGAAATATTTTAGAGACATTTTTTCTTTGGATGGAACACGAGGTTGCCACTTTATTGCATAACAATAAACACGATGAAGAATTCTGAAATCAGTTATTCAAGAAGGCGGCACCCCCATGTGCCAGTGCATGGTGGTGCGCCAGTATTCTTCACGAAAACTTTTCTAAGTGTGTTAAGAGTGGCCTTACTAGTAGAGCCAAATCCGAATATTCATGTAACTGCCCGGTGCTCTCCAGTCTCCTCCGGGAACATTTTTGAACAAATAGGCCTGATTTTTTGAAGAAAAAAAAATATATACAGTATGCTGTATATACAGTAATATATTGGGGTTTTATACGCATTCTGATATACCTAAGGATTATAGATTTTACCGACAAAGTATATCATATAATTGTATTCAGGAGGGTTTAGGCCTACATACTTCAACCAGGGGGTCCGGGGGTCACACACGGGAGAACTTTAACAAAAATATGGATTCAAAATTTTGGTGTCTTGCACAATTTTGCAGATAAATACCTTTCGAGAGAGGGGGGGGGGAGTGAAAATCTCCCACCCTCCCTCCATGGGTATAGCCTTGCTGTATTGTATTGTGGTGGCCTGTGGGTATAGTACAGTACAATAAAAATAATATATAATGGCGTCCCTTGCAAACCAGCTTTTAGCAGGTATAAGGGCATTTAATAACACTATTATCGCTTGGCTATCGGGCCTTATCGCACCAATAAACATAAACTCATTCTCTTCATTGGCCATTAGGACGTCATCTCATCTGAAACATATGCCAAGACCGCTCTATGGAGTCATATAGTCAGTATAGGTCTAAAAAAAAGAAGAGAAATTCTGTTGGTTTGGTTATAATATAGGCTAGGTCTAAGTTATGCTATAAAATTAGAAACTTTTATAGGCTCAGGCTGTCTTCTGAATATGCAGGTATACAGGCACAGTAGGCTATAGTGCGGATACTGTAGAATAGAAATAGCCCACCAGAAACCTCACCTATGCCTAAGCTACAATGGATTATAATAAATTGTCGCATGCACAATGAAATTTTTTAGGGGGGGGGGGGACTTCAATAACTATATTTTAAACTCCATTCTATCTAGTGCGTACGTGCAAATATTTTGGGAGGGGGTCCGGACCCCCCTCTGGCTACGGCCTTGTGTACAGGGTTAGGTTGCAGAAATCTTTATATACCTATACCAAGCACGTAGGCAAGATTTTATTTCGGGGGGGGGGGGGGCTAACAACCAGGAGGTATGGAATACCCCCAGTAAAACGGCGGGTCCACCCCCCCCCCCCCGGAAATTTTTAAGAATTTACATGCAAAAACACACAGTTTTAGTCAGAGGCGGTCCCAAACCTCATAAAAGGGGGAGGCACTTGTCAGGAGCGTAACGATAGGTTTTCAAAGGGGGCGGTGTATAATTTTGCGCCCTCCACTCATTTTCATAAAAGTGTATAAAATGGGGAAAGCCGTTCTCATGGACGTACGCAGTCTTTACATTAATGGCGTTGTGTCCTTTGCGCATGAGCCAGAGGGTTCGGAGGATATGAAGGGGTCTCCCCCGGGTAAATGTTTTTGAAAATTAGGGCTGAAATATTGGGATTTCACTCATTTTCAGAGTAATAAAGTTTCTATATTACAGGGAAGTTCAAATGTGCACAGGGGGCACAAGGGGGGCCCGGGGGTCTCCGGTCTCCCCCGGGAGATTTTGCTTTGAAAAATAGGGCTGAAATAGTCGGGTTTTACGCATTTTGAGTGCAGTTAGCACTTGCATTTTAGAGGCAAAGAATACAACTGCCTTCCAATGGGGGGGGGGGGGGGAATTGCCCGCAGTGCCGGTCACTTTTTTAGTGTTTTTAGAGGGAGAAAAAAATTACAGGTGGAACATTAAACTGAGCAATGCAAGGATAAAAAAGTGTGATCTCTTCCAAACACAGAATATTTAATGTAAAAATTACTTTTATCAATAAATCAGCTCCATAATAATATATACAAAAAACTCATTTCACTCATTTACAATAATAATTTCTTTTTTCTTATTTTTTTACATTTCGGGGGGGGGGCTTCAGCCCCAAAGCCCCCTCCCTGGCTACGTGCCTGACCTATACAGTGTAAATTGAGTGTTATAACTAGCACATTAATTATTTATTTTTCGTTGTTATTGATAACCGACAATGGCTGCCCGGGGCAGAGCCATCAATAATAAATCTCTACCATATTATAACCGGAAAAATATCGCGTTTCTTTTATCAGTCCCTGATATACAGTATGACGAAGGTACTAGAAGGAAAAGGTTCCAGTTCCACTTAATTAAATTTTTCAGGAGAGACCAAGAACTGTAGGTTAGCTTGTAGCTGTAGGTTAGCTATCGACTTCGATGGCCAGGTGGTTACGTGCTTGCACTTGTGCGAGTCTTTACACGCCCTGCAATCGGAGACGTGTCGTACTCATCACAGGTAATAACCTACAGAGGTAACTGAAAAAGTCAATCGGATACATTCATTTAAATATCAGAGACATCATTTTTTTATTTAGTTTTTTGATTTTTTTAAAGAAAATTTTGCACTGTATAGTGTATTGTTTTTTATACCATCGGAAAGTAGAGATTTCAACATACAAAAATCCCAACTAATTAAAAAAAAAAACCGACATTTTGACGTGAGATTTTTCGATTGAAAATTAGGGTGCTTTTTCCATAGTCAAAATTAGGCTTTTTTTGTAAAAGTTAAAAATAAAAAACCTAAACCTTGGTTTTTGGTATTTTTCTCATAAACTTTGAGGTTATGTGAAAAAAGTGTAAATACTAAAGTTGTAGATCTTCTTATTACCTACCTTTTTGCTCTTTGACGTTTTTCCATAGGTCTTGTAGTTTTGCCGGAAATGAAGATGTACCGTATTTCACCTTTAAAAACCCACCCCTACGTACTCCCGAAGTCAGATCGCCCGTAATTTATTTTTATATTATTTTTTTCAGGGGATCTACCCTGGGCTAATATACGTACTGTATATATAGGCCTATAACATTTTGAACGGAGGGTAGTTTTAAGCTAAGGGGCTCATGCAATGAAATGTTGTGAAGAAATTTTCCGGAAGCCGAAAATTATTGGTCGCCTTCTCAATATCGAAAACCTATCGTTGCGCCACTGGCTTGATTAATTAATTAATTAATTTTTAACGTATTGTAGGCTATATGAATACATATTTGATTTATGGTAGCCTAATTTTTGAGGCTAGCCATTAAAATGAGGACGTCACAGAGTAAAACGCTAATATTTGATCAGATTTTGTAAAAATGATGTAGGCTAGGTGGAAACCCCCACCCTAGTGTCTTAAAAGTAAAAGGCGAGACGCAACTATTGAAATTTAAATTTATAACATCCATGTTGAAAACACAAACTTGATTTCCCTGCTATTTTGGGCCTGCAGTATTAAAGGCCCCAAAAAATTAATTGTGTGCGCTTTCAGAAAGGTGAGTTATGTTTCTGTTTGTGTATATGAAATTAAAATACAATTTGTATTGTTATTTTTTATAATTACTAATTAGAGCTATCCAGCATTTAAGTTCAGCATGCACTTAGTTGGAATAGCTTTTTAGATTTATAGCCTACCAGCAGTTTTTATTATATTTCCTTTTTTGAATTCAAGTACTAAAACTAAAATAAATATTTTCAGACATATCCGATGGAGCATTTAATTGACAGCTTTCCGGCTGGTACAGCGACTCTAATTGAAGAATTAGATAGTAAGTCAATATATTATTTATAGGCATAAATGAGCTACATACAGTAGATAATTATACCTGGGGCAAAATAAAACTTTTGAGGTTAGATGGCTGGGTAAACGTCTAGTTAAACTACCCATAATAAAATAACAAAAGTTTATTATGTAGCTGAAGAAAAACCCATTTCTGAAAGAATTAAAGTTTGGCGAATCATAGTTATTTACTTACAGCCCATTTTTATATAGAATTTTTGAATTAGCTTGAGGTAGCTTACCTTTACCGATGGCTATATTGGGTGCAGGTCACATAAAAATCACTTTGCACTTTACAGTAAGACTCATATTTAGCAAAGGAGAACGACTAACGAAAATTTTGTATTCCTTATTGTTATTTTGCGATACAGATGAGTTGAGCCTTCTTTGAACACTTCTGGTTAATTTCAAGACACACTGACGGCTTTTAAATATTACGTAAACATTTGAATTTCGAAGGGGGAAGGGTGGGGGGTTCCAATGCCGCTTACGTAAGCTTTCCCTATTGCAAAAACTAGTAATATTACTAATTGTACACAGTCAAAATTAGGGGGTGCTTCAAGCATAAATTACGTCAGCAAAAGGGAGGTTGAAGTGACCTAAATTATGTGCTTACATAATATTTGAACGACCCCCTTAGC
Organism: Psococerastis gibbosa; assembly: GCA_963971405.1. Classification (NCBI taxonomy): domain Eukaryota; kingdom Metazoa; phylum Arthropoda; class Insecta; order Psocodea; family Psocidae; genus Psococerastis; species Psococerastis gibbosa. Next base: position 21,764,412 of record OZ020484.1, read on the forward strand.
CAACTTTTCATTATTAGGTCTACATGAATTTAGAGGTTATAGGCTAATTTAAAATGTACAATTATAATAAAACTTCTTAAAGTAGACTAAGCTATAAACATCTCATCCGCCTGCTGCTTGTTATAACACCTGAGTAGTTAACCGTATGCCTACTATTTACTTGTTTATTTTTTACGTTGTCAACTATTTATGTATGTTGTGACCTATTTGTAAAACCATTTTTAAGTAATTCTTCTGTGTTTAGTTTGTAGGCCTAAGTAGTTTTGGTTTCTTTATTTATCATATTTACTTAGACTATATGTATTACACCTAAGGGGCAATGTCCTTGCCCTGTTGTAATATAAGTAATATAAGTAATAATAAGTAATAAGCTACAAATAAAAGTTTGGGAGTAATCGTATGGATTATTTTGATTTCAGAAAAATTAATGGTATTGCTGCGCGATGGAAGAACTTTGATTGGCTACTTAAGAAGCGTTGACCAATTCGCCAACCTGGTTCTTCACAAAACAATAGAAAGAATTCACGTGGGCAAAGAGTATGGTGACATATATCGAGGCATTTTTATAGTTAGAGGAGAAAATGTTGTTCTTTTAGGTGAAATAGTAAGTAACTTCAGTAGTTATAGTGGATCACCACTAATAGCTAAAAATTAGTTCTTTGATTTCACTCCCATATTATTTATTTATAGGATACTTATGCTAAGCACTTACACAATGCTCGTTTCCATGATGTGCTGTAAACTTACTGTACGCATAATTTAGCCACTATACAGCATGATGAGCATATGGGGATATTTTATACACTAACTTAGCCACATTATTCGTGAAAACTTCATCACTGAGTTATATCAGAAATCCTTTTGGGAAGACAGGCAATGCAAATACAGCAACTCAAAAGTTCAAAGCAAGTTAGCCATTGTTAACTGATATATATATATATATAGATATATATAGATCCCAGTTTTAGGGCAAACAAAAACAAAACAAAAAACAATTTGTTGGCAGGCTTGCCTCTCAAAAAATTCTCCGACAGAGTACGGACAAGTATCCAACAGTTGCTTTCTGAGCGCATTTCTGAAGTGAGTTGATGCACAGAGGCGATGTTTGACAGCATAGTACTCAACGATAGTAGGCGATGCAATCGCCCTAGTGCATGCCTAGGCCTCCCACGGGCAAAAGCTCCGGGGGGAGCCACAGCACCGGTCCATCTGTTTTGTTCTGCAGCGTCCAGCCGAACTATTCATAAATTACACTGAGTTGAACCATAGGTCGCAGCAGAAAAATGACGTTAAGTTGACCGAGGCAAACTATGCAATTGTTATGCGAACAAGTCATCTTACAAATTACAAATGATTGTATGTATTTTTCTGCTGTGACATAATGATTCAATTCAGTGTAGTTTACCAGTAGCATTACCCATGTTTAGTTTTTAAAGGGGATCTGTGTTTAACGCAATCCGACAGTTTTAGTAAGCTTAACTTGGAAGCGCTTTTGTGGTGGGACGCAAAAGACTAAATCAGCCGCTTAGGAGAACTTCAATCCAAGGATTGCAACTGAAGAAAACCGCCAGAAGCATACAGTACTGATTTTATGTGAATCATAAGGAAAAAAATTCACCTTCATAATTTCTCATTGAGCGACCCCTATTAGGCTATGTTTTAAGAGCTCGCAGATGCATAGGAAGATTTGTCTGTACAACAGTAGCAACAGCAAAGATATTTACTTTGAGCAACAGTATAAATTGCAAAATAGTAGCCAGTAGGCTAAACATAATATTTCAATACTTGCTACTTATAATTGAGATTTTACACGGTAACAATTTATATTGGTGATAAAGAACTATATCAGTTTTAATGCATTGTAGGACACTGACAAAGAAAATGATTTACCTTTGGATGAAATCTCAGTGGAAGCCATATTAGATGCTCAGCGCCGGGAGCAAGAAGCGAAGCAAGAACACAACAAACTCGTAAATAAAGCGCTCAAAGAAAGGAAAATGAACTATTCTAATGACTTGTCCCACGACGACATGTTTTAACATAGTTTATTAAAAGGTATTAATATAAAATAACATAAAATATAGAAATTAAAATTTGGTTGGTTTCGATTGACATTGTAATCAACGAATACGTTTAATTTACATACAATTTATATGTACTTTGGTCTCAATCGATAATAAAATTGGAAAAAACCCTGCGGGTGTAAGAAAAACAAAATAATGTCATAGGAAATATCGATCGTAAAGCCATAAATAGATGTCAAAAATTAAAAGAAATGTTCCTTTATATTTAGATGCACATTATGGGGCCGTCACTGAAACCTATCAGCCCCCTGTTATTGAACTTGATTCGTTTAAAAAATAACAGACGCTGCGGATGTTAGGTCAAAGTAGTTCGAAAACTGTGGCCAGTTGGTCTTAGTGACTTACTTTTACCCCGCCTTATCGTCTACGAGGGGGCATGGCGCTTCCCGAACCCTCTGTCTAGGGCGTCTTGATGTGAGCGACGGCCACGGACAATATAGTACGTATCAAAATATAGAACAACATTTAGCTTAAAGTTAATATTGAGAGAACTTAAATTTTTCAATCAATTTTTCCTCCAGAAATTCGATTGCTATAAATTTATAATTAATTATAAACACGTACTATACGTATTTGGTGGCTGTTTCACACAGGGCCGGAAACCTTTTCACTGAGGTTCACTCTTCACAGTCTTCATTTCTTCAAGAAGCGCAGGAATGCCTTCTGGCATTCTATCTTCAGCAAGTTCTTTAGCCATATCTCTATACTTTTCGAATTCTTTCCTCAGAGCTATTGCTGCTTTCTCACGGTCTGCAACCATTTCCTCCAGATATTGGTACCTGAAAAAACCCATGTATAAATCATATACTGTATAATATATGTATGATTTATTATAATACACTATAAAAAAAACCGTGTCACAACATTCTGACAGTCTAAGCATGAGGACTGGTAGAAGATTCTTTATCTTAACCACGTAGACTAAGCATCTAGGTTTAGAAAATCCGAAAATACATTAACGAGGGGCAGTGTTGGCGCCAAACCTGCCCCTAATATGGCATTGCTGTATTTTATTAGATGGATGGATTTTGAAGGTATCAAGTCAGATGAATGGCTCGGACGCAGTTTTTTTTTTTTTTTTTAGCTACCACGCAGGCACGGCAGTTGAGTTCAATCTTTGAGAGCATGAGCTTCGGAGCCTGTTTCCTTCATGTTTTTTTTTTTTGGCTTAAGGGTATACAGCCATTACCAAATCCATCTGGCAAAAGACGGGTGCTAGACTGCTATCGGGAGCTCACTGGACAACGAGGTTACTCAGGGACCGTCTAAAACAGCTTGTCCAACGCCCTACCACTTTTGTCCGATACTCTCCAGGAAGCGGACCACCTCCGTCAACACCTCTCTGTCCAAGTCCTGGAGCACATCCATATATGTGAATGGCGGCAACTTCCCCGGTCTTGCAACCTGCTAATAAGCTCTGTCCTCTCCCGGCTGTAGAGGGGGAACTCAAAAGTGATGTGGTCCCGGTCCGGAGTGCCCCCCTGATCTCCACACAGAGAGGAGACTGTCGAACACCGATCCGTGCCAGATGGCACGGGAAGGAGGCGTGACCCAGCCGCAGTCTTATGGCCGTGGTTTGGACCCTTCTCGTGAGAGGGTTTTTCCAGTACCAAGGTCGTTTTGAGACATTAGGTTGTATGGCTTTTTTTTTTTATAAAAAGGTTAATCGCATACAAACAATTCAATGAATGTATCCGATTGACCTCTTCAGTCGCCTCACTAAGTTACCTAATAGGTACTTGTGTCGAGTTACGATACGTCTCCGATCGCATGGCGTGTAGAGACTCGCACAAGTACAAACACGCTACCACCTGGCCATCAAAGTTTAGGGTAGTGGTTCGGTATGCGTCCCACCTTCTCTGCCAGTTTATTTTAATGCTCTTTAGGTGTTTTCCTGCGATGTCATTCCAGGTTGGCGGTTCCTGGGTTTCTTCTCCCTCTATTCTTGCAGTTTTGCCAGTCTGTCTGCTGTTTCATTTCCTTCTTGTTAATTTTGAATTTTAAAAACCTCAATAATATAATTAATGTACCGGAATCAAATGTAATATAATTCCCCTTGCCCTAACTTATAGACACTGAGACCACCATGAGGCAGCATAGGAAAGTAATAATGTCTTAGCCATGCAACCTATGGGATATCGTAAAAAGTTAATATAAAATAGATACATAATGTTTGAAACTGTTGCAGCCTCGTTGATCCGGTGCGTGCCCTTAAAACAAGCCACTATGTAAATAAGTTGATGGGTTTGTTATGTTTTCTTACAGTATTGGCTCTGTAATCGATCAATGATACATATAATTACTCATACCTGAAAAATTGGCTCTCAAATCAAGGAACAGATAAAGTTAGTATGCACAATATTACTGTTGCAAGTGCATTAGCACAGTACATCAAGAACGTTTTTCATGCGTGGGCGAACCTTAGTTTTTTTCGAGCTCGGCATTCACGAGCACTTTGACGGCTCCTTTCAAGTTTGGCATGAACATCGACCTTCTCTCCTGCCTTGCGGCCTGGCTTCCTTCCCCGCTTGGCGCCTTCCTTCTTTTCACTCTTGGAAATTTCTCCGTCATCGTCGGGGTGGAGCAATAGCTCTTCGAATTCCATGAGATCCATCTTTCTGAAATTGTAATTGAAGTGAATTTTAGTCTCTAATTCTATTGCCCCTAGAAAGTGGGCTTCGTTTCGAAATTGAAATATTAATATAATATTCATTAATATATTGTAGTACTGCATAATAAATGGGACAAAAATGCTGTATTTTAAGCGGAGGAAAAACTTACAAAAGCTAAAAGTGGCAGTGGGGCAATCATCGATTCATATCCCAATCGGGTTTACTGTACAAATTAAATTATGTCCACAACATGCAGTACCAAACAAAGTATCCATGTGAGATGGATGTATTAGCTACCAAACCTACGAGATACAAAATCTTAGAAGTCTACTTAGAATCACTGAAGATGTCGATTGCAGGAAGTTTCATATCGACCACAGCCCATCAGCCTGGATTCTACTGCTTCATTTAAGTTCGGAAGTAATTTAATAGCTCATGAAAAGTTGTCACAACAGGAACATCTCTAGCTATCATTATGACAATGTTAGAATACATGGAAAATGGGTGTATTTGTACATTTTCATTTGAGTTTCAAACCTGACTCAATTATTACCAAAGTTTATTGCTTTCCAATTTATACGTAGTATAAGGAAAGCTTTGTGATGGTCGAAATTTTCAAATCCGAGATTTCAACGGATTTACACGTTTTGAGGTCCCAGGAACCAAAAAAGTGGTTTTTACGAAATTTCTGTCTGTTCATCGAGTTCCGGGCAAACTATACGGCCGATTTTGCATATAGGTTCACAAAAACCATACCTCGAGACATTTTATTTTTATTTTGGGCTAACTCAATTTGGGGGGCTTTTATTTTCAAAAAACTGCAAAAAAACGTCTAAAAAAATTATTTCTCAAAAACTGCTCCAACGATTTCTTTTAAATTCACATATATTGTAGTCGTTATTAATGTTAACAAAATGCGTGGAGTCGCTTTCCTCTTGACAGTTTGCTTCTGGGGGTGAAAAAATAAAAATAATTCAATTTTCATGAAAAATGACTAAAAAATAATTTTTCTGCGGAACCTTTCTATCCATGATTTCTACCTTCAGGTATGTAGGTGTTCAATAGGGTACCTAACAAAAACGGACAGGTTTCATTCCCAAAAAAATGTCTCCTGTGCAAACAATTATTTTTTGAGAAATTATGGAAAATTCACGCTCCAATACATTCCGTGCCATGTGCCATAGTTACTACTGTTACAATGTATTGGTCTGTTCGTTCCAGAATATGCAATTAAGTTTTAAGTGGTTTTAAATATATTGAGGAGTTGCCAAACTATGTTAGCGGTAGTATTTTATGAGAAATATCAGGTCATTTGGCTGCCTTTCGACGTGGCCCCACCATGACAGTCGTCGTTCACAGGCTTTATCGACAATGCTAGCTGTCTTCAATTCAGCTCTTATTTCGTCGTTCCGGCGTCTATCAGCTAGGGTGAAGCCCAGGGACCGTCGCAGCATCCGCATCTCGTTCACGTCCAGTTTTTGTTCTGCGGCCTTTCTCAAGGCCCGTTTCTGCATTGTAGTGACAAAAGCAGATACAGATTAAGAAGATCTTCCATTTAAAAACCCAAGATGCATGCTATAAATGTAGTCAAAGTGCTCATTTTTTCAGTTTTTTAATTGGCAAAAAAATTGGGATGGGCTTGTCCTAAAAAACAGTTGGAATGGAAAATAATTCATAAAAAATTCACAGCTTGATGTCAACAGTATTTTCTCATATATTACAGAATCGGTTCCACTGATTTACATCACTATATCAAAAATAGGTCTTTCGTTTAAAAGTTTGCATTAACATTAGTTTTATCACAGACTACGAAGCTACGTGCATGGATGAGATGCTAGGGTCACTAATAGAAAGCACAATAATTGTTAACACTGACGCCTACCGCCAAAACACATCTAAAGTAGGGAATCATACTCCAAGTAACTTCTTCCTCAATAGTAGTCAGTTAATTCAGTTAAGCATGACACTAGAAAAAACAACGTGATGCCGTTCAAATTGGCTTCAACCAAGGAAAGTGGGTCATGTCACATACATAGCTTGCCATAAATGTCAAGTTGAGCACATGGTTTTGAAAGACTGGCCCAAAAATTGAGACGCATCAATTCATTTCGTTGCGGTATACAAATTGACAGTACAACTACTTCATTCAGCGGATCCTGACAAAAGACCAGCCCAGGGACTCTTATTTATTTCAAAAGGAAACGCAAAATGAAAGTTTTTCTGGTGTCACACTTAAAAAGAAACTACCAACTAGGTACGCTAAACCCCGTATTTCAACATTACTCTAATTTATATCAAAGCGCACATATGATCAATAAATAATGAAAAGTTCTTTTTGTAGCATAAATATGGTTCATGATTCAAGTGTAAAAAATAATCAGGTACAGACACCCCAAGTAACCGTTTCAATCCAAGGCAGCCATTTCTACTAGTCAATTACGGCTAATCAACAATTTCTAACAAAGTTTCAGCCAATGCTGTACTAAGTTTAACTCGGACTGTACTGTGCACAAAGGCAGATTCTACGTAGCAGATTTACTGTCATTGGAGCAAATAGGTTGGTGCACAAAGCAGCAGTCTGCTTCAGCAGACTTTTCTCCCCTGAGCTTCTGATGGTGCACAGTTTTGGGGAAATCTGCCTTAGTTCATCGGGCCTAATGATTGATAGGCTACAAACGTTTATATACTTTATGTGGAAATAAAATCTAAAATCAAACAAAAAATTATCTATTAAAAATGCTGTTGCATAATAGTGTAAGACTGCCTGTGACGTCAAATAGGGTAAAGTATGCCAACATAGAACTTAGTTCTGATGTTTGCAATGCAAAGATATTCTATTGTGCTGTTAGAATTATTTTATTACAACTAGGGCTCTAAATATACTAAATACTCTATCTTTAGAGCCCTACAACAACCCTTCATTGAAGTTTCTGCAACGAATTATCTCGAGGAACTTTTTTTTACCACTTATTTGCTCCGTAACGGCTGGGTAGAAGTGTTATTGTTTCGTAATTAAATTAGGCTAATATCAAATGCAATGTTCGTTTAAACTGAAGCAAAATTCAAAATATTTTATAGCTTTTCATTCGAGTGCCCCAGACAGTTATATTTTTAGCTAAGCATAATATGATAGATATTAATACTAATTAAACTAATTATTGGTCACCCGTATTGACAGTGTTCCATTTTATTACCGGAAAACTTGCCTTGGGTGGTTTATGCGTTTTCAAGTAGCTGCCTTTATGAAAAGTGATAAGTCAAGTCATGCCGCAACTGACTCACTGCAATCATCCGCATGGGCATTGATTTGTGTCTGATATTACTCTGGTATTGAAATTTGTAGCCATTATTATCCTATGCACCCTTTCATTCCAGTCAACCGAAATCATAGAGACAAGGGCACTATAAAAGCTTTTCAGACATAAATAGGTAAATGTATAGTTAAGTTGTATTGTATATTAGGGATTTAGGCTTATATCACGGCTATTGTTAATGCGTATGCTTTTGGAAATAGGCCCTACGGCCTACATTCTTCCTTTTAGGTCCTGCAGTAATACACAATAAGAACATTGATAGTTTTTTTTTTTTTTGAAGTTCAAGCCATGGGGAGATGTCCTGCTGTGAGCTAGGCGCGGCCAAACGTCAGACTCCCATTAAAAGCGCCGTTGACACGAATAATGATAATTTTACTACCTGATTGGAAACAATGGCAGCAATTAAATAAATGAAGCACTATTCAAAAGCAGTGTTATGCGCATACTCCGGAAATAAGAGAAACACAGTGTTTCATTTCTTTTAATTCATGCTCGGTCAGAATCTTACCATATCGCAAACCAATTATGGCACAGCCATGGTGAGTAGTTAACTCTTGAGAATACACGGCAACAGACCAGAAAATTATTTTTTAAGGACGCATTAGTCATTTTTGTAGAAAAACAGCCCCGATGCTTCACAAGAAAAAAAAAATTAACAATGATTGTCAACAGTAGCCGAGTAAGGTAATTTGGCTACTGAGTTTCAATGGATTGCTGTCATTTGTAAGGACGAAACAAGTCAAGGAAGACAATAAAAAATGAGTCGGCACATTAGCAATCTACTCTTGGCACGACCCGGTCAATAGTAGGACAAAGTCAACATCTGAGAAGCGTACAACTATAAGGACACAACTAAGTGTCCTAACACACAGTATATGTTTCTTTATAAATATAACAATGAATTTACGCTATGTTTCTTAAAACATAAAGCACAAGGCAACAGCAAGGAAAAGCCATGTCATGTAAATCGCTTCCGTCAAGCTTTGCAATGGTCACAATGATAAGGATTAAAAGCTGTCAACTAGTTAACCTTCATTCCTTGTTTACACACCTAAGCAACAATTATAATATCAATACTAGAATGCCCGCAATGAGGGTAATCTATGCCAATGAACCTTTCAGGTACATCAATTTTAACAATCAACACTCCTCTTTTGCGACACATCTATAACAATTATATACGTATATTTTATTATGATCAAACACTAAAGATGCTACTTGGCTCTAAAAATAAGTGAATTTATTCCGAAAACAGAAACAGGACGTCTTGATTTCAAGGTTTTTACCATCAGTATTGGTCATGCATTTCAATTAAAGTGTAATTAGGCACTAGGGCCAGGCAATTTTTAACCAACTGTCTTTAAGACAGTAATAATGAGCGTAGTGTTATGCCTAAAATCCGGTAGGCAGGGGTATAACATTGCAACCAAAAGTCCAGAATCCATGGGCGTACACAGCTTTTAAATTAAGGGGGGGGGGGGCAGCGGTCATTATCTTAGGGTCACCCCTCGGGAAATTGTTGGAAAAAATAGTGGTGATTTACGCATTTTGATAGCAGTTTCATTTAGATTTTACAGACAAATATGAACATAACACATTGAACGTTAATAAAACAAAAATTATAGTGATCACCAAGGAGGAGGCTCAAACAAACTTAACTATCGACGCAATAAAAAATGTAAAATATTTCCACATCTTGGGTGCAAATAATACAAGAATGGAAACCATCCCAGGAAATATTAACACTTAACCTGACTATCTTTTAACAAAAAAGTTAAAGATATTCGAATCTAATAACATCGACCTAGATATAAAAAAAATACTTCTCAAAACTCTAGTGTCCGCACTAGTAGTGCTCTAGTACGTATGGTGCATTCGTGACCAGAAGAAAAAAAACTAAAAGCCTTTGAGATGTGGTGCTGCGAATGAATCATGAAAATATCATGGCGAGACCCAACGAAGACGTGCTCCTTAGAACGAAAAGAGTTCTGATATTGCCGCCATTTCAATAAGAAGAGACAAATGGATGGCACCAATTCAAGAGGACCACGGCGGAAGGAGTACCTAGATGATGTCATGAAGGACCTATGATGACACCTACCTTGTACTAAAAAGAACCGCATAAAATAGACAAGAGTGGAGAAATAGATTGAAACTCCAGAAGAATGAGCATAACTGCAAACAAGGGGGTTCAGGGGGAAATTTTCTTGAAAAGATAGACCTGAAATAATGGAGTTTCTACTCGGTTCGGCAGCCAAAAATTGTAGATTTTACAGACGAAGACTTATTAATAAGACCGCAAACAGGGGGGGGGGGGTGAGGTCTGTTTTGAATAAATACGCGCAAAACAGTGGGTTCCTTTTTTATTTCTTGGTACACAAGGGATCGCCTCATTCGTTTAATGGACACCATTTCTGCCAGAGTCAACGAGGGAACGCTCTAGGCACAGTAATTGCAGCAGCCTAAACTGAAATTTTGTTATAATTAGGAATTAATTAAATTGACTGATTTAAATGATGCAAATGCATATACAGGGGACAGTCACGAGCCATAAACCGAAACTTGAGATAATGTGGAGTACATACTTTAGAGGACACTCACCCGTCATGAGCAATAAAGAAGTCATTTGCACACCTAATAGGGAAATTTGTTGAAAACGTTTAGAATTTCGATTCGACACCAGAATTCTGCGTTTTATGGCCAAATAGAAAGTGTCAATAATCAAATTAATTTTGTAAGATTTAGGGGGGGGGGGAGCGCTTCCCCCTGCCCATAACTGTGAACGTACATTGAGAGCTTGCTATTATGTGTAAGGTAGCATAAAAAACTGTATGGCCGAAGTCTTAAATTCCTCGACAGTAATCTATTAAGTGTAATTTCAGTAAACAAGTCATCGTTTCACGTATTATCTTACCATCGAAATTAAGATGTATAAAATTGAGTTCAAGTTGCCGGATTACATTCATAGAGAAATACTTTAGCGAAACCTAAAAAGGCATATCAAGTTGATGCCACAACGGCTCACAGCATAAAGACAAGTCCTCCATAGTAATTGACAACTTTGAGTACAAGCACTAAGAAGAGGCAAAAGTCATTGGCAAACGAGATTCCGGGAAAGATCGACGCAACTGGAACTCAAGGTAGTTTAAATATTGCTCACTAGCCTAGCGCACATAGGACTCCAGCATTTCGACAAAAAGTTTATTCATGTAAACTTTGCCATCACGATGTATTGTGTTCCAAAAGCGGCGGTGGACGTGGTCCGCTTGACGCATTGCGGGAAGGCATAGCATCAAATGCTGAATGTGGAGAGATGTTCCGCCCGACCGAACCGCCGTTACGCAGTCCGTAAGTGCCGAAAGAATAGCATCGCGTAAGCGTTTTAGCGGCGGCTGCTCCTCTATGCGAACATCCGAATTCGCCAGGGCCAATGCTTTTAAAATATAGTACTCTTCTTTACTAATTCCCAGTCTCTCAAGGCGCGAAACTACATGCATCATATGCTGGTGGAGCTCAGAAAGCCCACAGTCCCGGGCTATTTTCTCGTCCACAATTAAATCAGTAGCAAATTTAAGATCTCCTGAAGCGGGGAGGGAGCGGAATGCAACTGTCAACGTGAGCACTTCAGCCCATGTGCTTTGTAGAAGCCTCATCTGATCATTTAGACTCAACTCTAAAAAACCAGGGATGTGCTTCGCCCAGGTTATAATTTTCACTAACTCTTGATCGTATAAATCGCTGAGAATGTGCAATGTACGCAACACAGGATCTGAGCATGTTACCTCCGACGAAGTCCCAGAGATGTCTGGCTCATTCACAGCTAAAGCTTCTAGCAGTTTATTATCTTCTAAGTTTGGGTACGGTTTTAATGGCGGAACGGACTGCACTTGGTATGGGCCGTCAGTGTTGCGGCGATACTTTTGCCGGCCACCCCTCACTCGGTCCAACCTAACTCCTTCCTTTAACATCCCCATTCTTAAGCATTTTTGAAAGCGACAAGCCTGGCAAGCTTTCCGTCTTCGTTTGTTAATTTCACAATCATTTGCAGCAGGGCAAGTATATTCAATATTTCCTTGAATAGTCCGTTTAAAAAAAGCCTTACAAGCTTCACATGAAGCAACCCCATAATGAAATCCGGATGCAACATCACCACACACAAGACATGCTCGCCTAGGTGCTCCTTCCTCTTCTTTGATGTCATCGGCAGGACCGCAACTGCTATCCCCAGCAAATTGCGTAGTGGACGAACAAAACTGTCGTTCAGGGCTTCCTGGTGATGATGGTACAGCGAAGTCCATGTCGCACGGCAAGTAGCTCGCGCCATCTCCTTCTTTCTTTATGTGAGCAAGGGTCAGTAAGGGCGCCCCGTCCCCGGACAGCAGCGTCCCTTCGTTCATTCGATCACTCGCCAGCGCTTTGCATCATCATGCCTGGTAATGAAAGAAACCACAAGAGGCTATCAAAGGACTGACAGAGAATACGTTATACAAAATAGTCAACATCAAAACATAAGCGCATCATTGAATCATTCTTGGCCCTGTTAGTCCTCTGAATAATGAATAAAAACTCAATTATTATCACGATCAGCCTCACCGGTATCTTTCAACCAGACATAACTAGCTTGCTTTAGCTGTGTTCTTTCTCATTTTAGAGCCGTGCATGATTCAACAAGCGCTACCTTCAAAGTCAGGACCAGGATGTATTGAGGATTTTTGTTTTTGAAGTGAACTTTTTTTTTTTTTGCTGAATATGCTCATAACCTAGAACATGCGTAATCTCATGCCATTATAACAGGCCTTGAAACAACAGCTTCTCGCAGTAGTTTTCAAGCTATTCATAAGTCCAAAAGATATACTGAACTAGCGCATTACTGAAATCCATATTTCATGCTTGCATTAATGCAATCCCAGTCAATTCTCTCCATTGCTCTACTCCCATCACAAGGAGATGGAAGCATGCATAACATCAAAATGGCCAAAACTAAGTTTTTAGATCGAGAATAAAATTTTCAAGGTTTTGTTATACAAGAGCCGTGGCCTTGGCCTTGGCCCATTAGGCCAAGGAATTACTTGTAAACAGAGATTACAGAAGCAAAAAATAATTTTAAATCACACGGCAAGTGAGCAAACGTTTGGTCATAAAGTTAATTGAAAACAATACCATAAAATAGGAAGAAACTAGAGGAAACGATGCAGAATGAAAATTACATACCGGAGAAGCCACGGTCGGTGTTTTATCAAATTCCAGTTCCCAGTCAACAGAAGATAATTTTTTGAACAAAAGCCACAATAAAACAAACGTGATTTACACTTATAAAAAGTAAATGGCTTAAAAATTTACGTCAAAATACCTGTAGACCATTTTCACTTGATTTTTCAGCAGCTAGCTTTTGCCTTTACATTTTTGCGTCAAATCTCAAAAGTCGCAGCTTTGCCATTCAAAATTGGCGGTCGATTTAAACACCAATACAGTGAAGTTGACATTACTAATATTTGAAGACACCACGGGAAAAACGATCAGGGTCCACCAAAGTTAGTTTCGAGAAAAATGAAATTTATGATTTGAAGACTCAGTGCTACCAAAATATAACTCTCAGCGATTTGATAAATTCAGCGAATACTAACGGACTTAGGTACAATAGTTTAAGAGAAAAAAAATTGTTTTCCAAAGGTATTACCAAAACGCAAGAACGATCAGGGTAGTCTACCATACATAAACTGAATAAAATGTTCACAAAAAAGGAGAAAAACGATCAATGTCACTCAGCCTCTTCATACGTAAGCCCATCATAAAACTCGTGGGTTTCAACTGAACAGAACTGTTTTAGATGCTGTAAGTCATCGAATTTTGGTTACTTTATGGGTAATGGGGCACTGCAGCTGTAATCAGGTAGACTGAAGCCCGACTGAAGTAGCCAGATGGTTGAGAAAGTCTTTCTCCTTTTGGCTTGCGCACGACAACCTTGGTGAAGCTTCCATTGAATGTTGTGCGATACTGCATACCATTCGAGGGTGGTTTTCTTCTATGAGCAACTCCCTTACTGGTCTGGATAAAAAGGGGCACTTCTTGTAATAGTGGTCGCCAAAGAACTCAGTCCATTTTCGGAAAATGCGTTAATCTTTGCAATCAATAACATGAAAAGTAGGTAGGCTAGATGGAGCCGAGCGGGCATTTTCCACAATCGTGTTCCTTGACCTGGTAGTTCTACGCGAGATTGTTGGTTTATTAAAGCCATATTTTTGTCACACTCCAAGTAGGAATGCCCCCTTATAGGAAACACCATTTTCAGCTTTTTCAGGCGCTTAGTGCCATCCACCATGAAATGCATGAATCTGAATAGTGTCCAACTTTTATTCTGGCCTCCACATGAGTCGCAGAAAAGAGTAAATTCTTGTACACTACTGTCTAACTTGTCAAATATGAAATCGAAAAGCATTAAAGCAACATCTGCTCCTTTTTTTCCGTAAATCTCGGCATAAGTATAATAGTAGGCGTCACGGTTGGCTAGAACATGAATATTAAACATGTAAAATGACAGTTGCCTGCGATAATACACGTCGTTTATAGCAATATTAATTTTGGGATACTAAAATACTGGACCCTGATCGTTCTACCCGTGTCAGTATAGCTCAATTTAAAACCACTAAAACTCGGTACTCTGACCGTTTATGGCCAATGCGACTGCACCGGCAGATTCCTAATGAAAAAGAGCATCGAATGACGGTATCAATAGCGAAAGTAGGAATTTTGGACCCTGATCGTTTTTCCCGTGGAGTCTTCATTTGACGACGACGCACTGCCTAGCGTAGAATGCTTTTTTAGGCCCGGTACACAAGGACAATTCTCACAGTCGCGACTTGCCGAGATCTTTCCCATTGCAGCCATAGGGCTAGCAGAATATTTCGGCAGCTCGCGTGAAGCCAAGAGCCGACTCTACGGTATTCCCCTTGGTACGTCAGATCATACAAATCTTTTGAAGTAGATTCTGTGGGTTTGCACCAGCCCCTATCCCTCCCTACAATAATAAAAGAAGTCGGGAAATCGCGACTGCGAGAATCGCCCATGTGTATAGGGGAGGGGTCTTAGGTTTATGACGATGGCGGGAAGTCACTAGGACTCAAGGATGTAACAAAAGCTAGGCCTAGCTAGACCCTATCGTAGTAATATAAAAATGCGAGAGGCCAATTAAACCTTATCTGTTTTGTAGCTTTATTGCCAAGCCTTAAATGGTATTATAATAGGTAGCATATCGTATTAAAATTTTATTATGGGGCCTATAGCTGATACACACATATACATCTATATTTCTGTCCAGCGGTTTAGACGACGCCCAGGTTAGGCGTAGATCGTGGGTTCGAATCCCGCCAAGCCCAGTTTTTTCCATATCCTCTAATTTTGGTTATAATCCAACCTGCTTTCACATAGGACACAGTATATGCCTCAATGATAATTTACCAATAGCCTATAAGTTATTAGGGTACGCAATGAAAAGCCGAAAATCGACCATCTTTAGATGCTTGGTGCTTGCTTCACTTAGCCCGGTTTGCTTCTATACCCAGGTACAATATGGCCCTATCAAGAACAGTGAATAGTATCCTAGACTCCATAGACAGTAAACCTATTTATTTCTGTGCTCTGGTGCATAATTAACATACAGTATAGCCTAGTTAGTGATTTCAAACTGGACATCTTAGAACTTTTAAAATGACATAAAATAAAACTGTAATACCGTACCACAATAACCAACAACACAAATGAAATTAGCCGACAGTGAAAGAATTCTAAGGAAGACTCTTGGATAAACCAAGCTTGAAGTGCTTTTTCAGATAAACTTAGGCTTGGGCACATAGCTCACCATACCATTTTTTTGATAAATCGCAGCGTGAATTAACACAATGGGGACAACGTGTTAAAAATTTTGGCGAAACACGCTGCTCGGAGACAAGATGGTTCTTAACAATATCAACCAAAGCCTCAATGAAGAGAGGATGATCATTCGGAGCTGCTGCACGTCCAATTTTTTCTGCTCCAATCTGTAAAAGAAAAATTCTCTAAATTTAAGCAATTGAAAGGTAAGTTATCAATAGAGAAGTCGCATTACTTGGGGTAAAATCTGATTCAGAAATTAAAATATGAAAATAATACGACTAACAAAAATCCCAACCTGGCTTTTAGAATGCTAGTAACTAGTAATTCGTTTCATATATTACCTATATTGTGAAGTTATGTACTCAGAATAAGAAATGTGTAATCTGTACCTTGGGGTACTAAGGCGTGGCATGCACTTTGGGCGTTACTAAGCGCCCAGAAAAAATATTTCCATTTAATAATCCCTATGATTAGCTTACTTGGCACTTAGCAGATAGGGAGACTTAGGAGTCTATTCCTCATAGTGACATCCATCAGATTGAGTGTTGCTATGGACAAGGGCGTATCACCACCATTCACCACTTACGCATTTTTAACGACCCGCGAAAAATTTCGCAAAGTTTAAATTTCAAGTTTTTTAGAGAATTTATTTTTAAAGCAGTGTAATTTTTATTTATTTAAATTTTATTGCAAAATGCACTGTCCGGCATGTGTAATACGTGCCTGGCTATGGAGTAGTGGCAAGACCGTGCCGGCAGTGGGTTTAATCATAAGGAGGCTTGGCAAAAAACATGAATGTGAGTTTGCTCCCCGAGGTTAAAAAAAAAAAACAATGAAAATGTATTTGTGATGGCCACTGTGGGCTTAGAAGAAAACTCAGACTAAGGTTAAGTTCACCAAGCCAACTCCTTTTTTTTTTTAAGTAACCAATCGAAACATCACGAAGAATGAGAAACTGAAAAAAGTCTAAGAAATTATGTAAGGCATAAAAATTTAACATGATTAAAGCCAGCTGTTAAGACAACAACAACAATAATATTAATATTTACTAACCTCCTTGGCCAGATCTTGGCAATATTCAATGTCCATTTCATGTAAAGTTTCAATGTGCTCATTAACAAATGCGATAGGGACTAGGATGAAGTTCTTTTTTCCTTGCTGCACATAACCTTTTAATGCTTCGTCAGTATAAGGCGCTAGCCAAGGCAAAGGGCCAACACGCGATTGCCAGACTAACGAGTAAGGATTGCAGTAATTTAACTGATCCATGACAAGCTGTACTGTTGCTCCTACCTCCGAAGGATATGCATCCCCTCTGTTAACAGCCTAAAACACGTTCAAAAATAAATAACTGAATACAGCTGCTATTCTGCCTCGGTGGGAAAAGTTGGTCATCATGTGTAAGATAACCATGCGATTTATAATCTAAGCATTGCAAATATATTTATAGACTTTTTTGTTGTTGACAGGATTATGGAGCTAGCGGTAATGGTTATACGAGGATGTGGCAGGGGATGTAGGGCCAGCCTGGTTTCCAGTACTTTTTCTAGGCAGGGGGGAGCAAGAAGTAAATTTATCCAACCTCAGTACAGTAGCGGGAGATGACCATTAATGGAAATACCGCACATGCGCAGAACATAAAAACATGCTATGGGAGTATTGTTCAAAGTACGTGACACTAATATTTCACTGAGAATTGCTATGTAAAAAATAAGTTGCCTGCTTACAATTTACATTACATAATAATATTGTGTATTATACGATACTACGAAATAAAAAGTCACCTTTAGGGGCAAGGAATGGGCGGAGAAAAGTATAACAACGTCTTTTCTACTGTTACTAGGAAATTTTGCAAGTTCCTTCTTAATGTTGTCAGCAAATGTTTTAGCAAGCAGCGGATGTGTAGACCATCTATCTATAATACTCCACTTCATTTTTGGTTGAGTTTTCTGTTTACTATAATGAGTGTAAATAGCATTGAAACTGGATCCCGAAGTAGCACAACTGTAATGAGGATATTGAGAAAATAACACAACCCTCTCGGCGCCGTCCCTAAAAGACAAAGACAATGATTAACAGTCGCATATTATTTGATTACATAATTGTTACTATTAATATATAATATATATTCGAGGATATGCACAAGAACACCAATAGCCTCAACAATAGCGCAAGAGAGTGGAATGGGGCTGTGTGATTCTGAACAATAAGCACTTAGTATTTATTAATCACTCGAGTGTCTTTTGGGCAAGGTAACATTTCTTTATGACTCACTAATAAGGATTCTGGAAATACAATGGGATTCTTCTAACTATGGCTCAAATTCAGTCTTCTTAGGCCTATCTTGATATGTTAGTCAATTTTTTAACAAAATTGAATGGCTCAAAGGTTATAAAATGACTGAAATGCCGACTATGTTTGCAATCATTTCATTTTTTGAAATAAAAAACGATGGAGGCTCCTTAAAATGACATGCCATTTTCGTGTAAATCCTGAAATGCAAATCACTATCCACTATGCCATTATCCACGAGCGCCATTTCATCCAGCGGGCCTAATCAATGTTGCTTCAAGCTGTTAAAATCATTGTTCTCCTGTTTCACATTCCTGCGAACATGGGAACGAGGAAACTGGACTCCACAACATAAAATGTAATTAGTACATACTGTGTAGTGTTCCAATAAACACAACTTTTTTTTCCAAGTCTTTGCCTTACAATGCAGGTCCCTTTCCCACCGCTTAGAGCCCTACTTCATAGCACAGCCCCTCTTATTATTTAGTTGTTTTCAATGAGCTGGACCCTCAGGGAAATAGGTTAGAAAAGGGACCAGTAGATCAAACCAAAATAAATTGTTGTACCTTTCTATCTCCTGCATAGCCGCATCTGTTAGTGGATCAGCGTACCGAAACGCAACATAATGTTTGTGAGGCGCTGTACCTGGACTAATTTCATTGAGTTTCTCACAGAGCTGTTTACCTTGAAGATTAGTCCATTTCAAAATTGGGGATCCGCCACCAATTTCTTCATATTTTTTTGCTACTTCAGGAGCTCTGCGTTTTGCAATAAGAGGACCCAGAGTTCTAAAACATATTTTTTTATGAATTGAAATACGGTTCTCTCATTAGATACAAAAGAAACGGGGAATTAATGTTTTAGGAGTAGCAAGGTCAGGCGTAATTCATTGACCCAACAAGGTGCCACTGAATGTAGAACACCTACCTGCTTCTTGTCTGCCCTACCTATCTTCCCTAATAACACTTCTATGAGAAATATTCTTACAGATGCCAGTAATTTCCGCCAACACACGCTCCTATTTCTGTTCCAGTCAACATTTAACAAACAAATAAGAGAAGTCGCGATATTGTAAAAACCTAGCTCGGATGACCCAGGTACTTTTTGAAGAGAATTATTTTATAATGCACAATACTTAATACTAAAGGAACGACGATAATCGAAAAAAGACTACATAGCGTACTTAAAAAAATAGAGTTGGCAAAATGTTATCCAATGAATACTTGTAATGAGTTGACGAATTATATGGCATAATATTTTATGCAGTAACTTACCCTTGAACTGGAAGTTGAATCATGTCGCGGTCAGTCATTATCCTAAGCAGATATTCCGGAACATGATCAGTATGTTGAGGTCCTCCCATATTCATCATAACAATTGCAGTTTTAACAGATTCCACACGAGCGCTTGTGCTATAGTTCCTCATCGAAAAAATCGAGGACTTCCCTGCAATATAATAAATCGAGGATTCAAGGATTTCATAGGCATAAATTCATAGTCCAGTCGGCGATAATATAGTTATGAACAGGAAGGTTCGCTACCTATTCGACGTAGTCTAAAGGGAAAAATGTACGTTCTACGGCAGGGGAAACCTTTAGTGAAAGTTACTGACTTAAACACTCTAAATGGACAGGTGTTCAAGAAAGACCACTCGTAGTTCTCAGGCTTCAAACTTTGATGGGTTGTCACTGCTTTAAAATTAAAGGGCTGCGTTCCAAGAGCATTCTATAACTTCTCCATTGGATATTAGCAAATTAAGATAGTTGTGTGCGGAGCCAGCAGGAGCATCGTTACGTTGAGTCGTTTTTAATAATTCATGGTTGACTGGCTGCCGTACCTTGCAAATTGACAAACTGAAGAACACGACTCGTACAAGCCACCAGCAGCGTCAAACGTTTCATACATTCCGACATAAAACTACATTGCGTTTTTATTTATGTCCCACTAAAAGTCAAACATGAGATATGTGCCCCTTGAACAGGTTTCGTTTTCTCATAACTATTAAGTAATTAGTAATTACTACTTATTAATTTCAAAGTCAAACTATGCTCAGAACATTGAACTGAAATTGGATGGAGAAACATTGGAGGTAGTTGAGGAGTTTAGGTACCTAGGGATTGTGATTGACAAGAAACTTTCGTTTGCGCAACAGTTCAGAAAACTAATCAATAAGTTAAAGCAAAAAATGGGCCTACTTAGAAGAGTTCGTTATTCACTTCCAAGGAAATTGAAAGAATTGATTTTTAAAGCATTGGTAAAACCCCATATTAACTATTGCAGTACCCTACTAAACTACGCATCAGCTGAGACTATGACCGAAATACAGGTGGTAATCAACACAGGACTTCAAGTGATACAAAACACTCCAAATGATACGGGTGTCTCCGATATGTTGCTAGACATTAAAGTTTTATCAGTTAAGGATCAGGTGTATTGTGACACTATGGTCTTCATACATAGTTATGAAGTTATGAAGGGATTGCTACCAAGTTACTTAAGATCTATGATAAGGGCATTTGGTGAAACTCATGGGCATACTACGAGACATCAAAATGATATAAACCTTGACCACGTGACATCGACATTTCGTAAGAAGAGCATCTTCCATGAGGGGCTATCCAAATATAACGCGCTAAGTAGGGAAATAAAAAACCAAGACTCCGTCGAGAAATTTAAGAAGATGGTACTAGTGTCACTGAACCCAGATTAATATTGATGAACTGAACAGTAATAAGTGAACTCAGTTGCTTTATTAGCACATAGTGCTACTTATAAATACAACAACAACAACCTGCGTCAATCGCCAATTATTGACCGGTGCAGGGTACATAACAATGAAATAAAATCAAGCATACACTAATGAAGGTTGGTCTCTGTGTAGAAATATAATTAAAATGATATACAATTAAGAGAATGCACCCACCTAGCCTACGTAAGTTGATTAAAATGAGTAGGCTAGTAAATTCGGCAATTGCTAATGTAAAACACTTGCACTTACCCAATGCTTTAACGATTGATACTGCAGTCATGACTTTGCTTAGCTTAGTTGATTGGTCTAACTCTTGGTGAAGTTCTCTTCTTTTTTGGTATTTCAATTCCCGTAAAATTTATTATGTGTCAGAGAATGTAAAATTTAATTATCTGGACAAGAACTACTAAGAAGTGATTTTAATCATTTAATGATGAAATAAAATTGAAAAGTTAAACGTAATAACGTAAACATTACACTTAATTTGCGACAAAATTCTCCCTTGGTCCTGAAAAGGGAAATTTTGAACTCATTTTTGGAGTGTTTGCTGCATTGCGTTTTGTTTACTTACATTACATTACTGATTACATGATGAAAACTTAAATGCTGGACTTCATCCTTGTTACTGCGCATGTGTCAGGACCGTCGAATTGGCTCTCCCCCTCCAACGAGGAAGGTGTACAACTTACAAGTTCCAGAATTTTAAAATATAGCCTAAAAGTAAAACCCTCCAGCACTCATTTTTATCAATAGCTTTTCATGGTCCTTAAACGTTATTATAAGCCTAAATGCAACCAGTATGTACTAGGTTTTGATCATTTACTTTTAGGCTATATTTTTAAATTCAGGAACTTTGACTTTATCAAAATTAATTGTTATTTGTTAAATATTATTAATTATGGCAGCCAACTGAACTAGCCCTAGTTACTGGGCGAAAGATGCGAAAGACCAAAGATGAAAAATGGTAGCTAGGTTAGGTACTGTAGGCCCTATATGCAAAGTAGTAGGCTATTTATTTCATTTTCAACATTTTTTTCCCATATAATACAACATTGGCGTAAATAGGGATGTCCTGGGGGGGGGGGGCTGAGCCCCCCCCAGGTTCACCCGTAACCCCCCCCCCTGGATTTCTGCTGATGATTTTATGGAGGCTAAAGGCATAGTATCCACAATAATGAAAGGGAAATTAATTCTTAGTATGCTCATTTTACATGAAAAAAAATCAACATATTGACCAAATACTTTCACAAAAAATAAATTACTGAAAATACTTAAAACCCCATTACTTCAGAGCTATTTTTTACAAATTTTTCCCGGGCCCCCCTCAGTGCTGGTAACTTTGGTTGACTTAGTAATAGACCAACAAAAAGTCAAGATTTATATCATTTATTCATTTGTCTGTAAAATCTAACTGTACTGCTTGCAAAATGCGTAAAGCCTCCCTAATTTTTGCCTGTTCATCATTTTTTTCTCCAGGGTAGAAAATTCGTAAAACCTCACTAATTTGGGCCCATATATCAATTTTTTTTCTCCGGGTAAGACCCCTGGGCTCCCCTTTACCCATGATATAATATGCGTAAAACCTCACTAATTTGGGCCCATTTATCGTTTTTTTTCTTCGGTGGATCAAAGTCTTGGGGTCCTACAGCCCCCCCCCCCCACAGAAATTTTGGCAATTTACGCCAATGTAATACAATTCAGTAGATTCTCGATTTCGTCACGGAAAATAGTCAAAACAGTAACTAATTAAGTTAGCTGCCATAATTAATAATACCTAGCAATTAACCATTTGATAAAGTCAAAATTCCAGAATTTATAAATATAGCCTAAAAGTTTAACCTATAGGTATGTAGGTATGCTATGATCAAAATCCAGTACATACTGGTTGCATTTAGGCTTATAATAACGTTAAAGGAACGTGAAAAGCTATTGATAAAAATGAGTGCTGGAGGTTTTACTTTTAGGCTATATTTTAAAATCCTGGAACTTGTTGTTGTACACCTTCCCCGTTGGAGGGGTAGAGCCAATTCGACGGGCCTGACACATGCGCAGTAACAAGGATGCAGTCCAGCATTTAAGTTTTCGTATTACAATTACATTTTAAATGCCCAATGCGAATGCCCATTACTGATTACAGTCTTTGAGTCTTATTACAGTTTACAAATTAATTTTGTTTATGTAATTACTAATTACGTTTAAATTTCTGCTGAAGAATATATTAATATAATCGGTTTTACCTTCCAGCAGTTATTACCGGCATAGTAATAGCGCAATGAGTCTCGAAAGTGCAAAATTCAGTTACAAAGACAGCAGCATTAAGGTGCACACTACTATTCATTCCGTGGCGGGGCGAACTATACAGTTCCAGATTGTTAACATGAATAGCTCTATAATGATTTGGATTGGAGACGGCTTCAACCCATCGTTTCACTCGTTAGCCCTTTCTATGTTGACGGGTAATTCGCTTCCAGTTTCAACAAAAATAATGGGTGATGAGGTCACGGTTAATTCTATAGCTATCAGTGAAAAGCTTTGCCGAAAACTGAAAAAAGCCATATACGTCAGTTATAATCTAGGGGAAGACAGATTGACGACTACTACAGTAAATGAACTTTTAGCAAAAGACTTAAATGCACATCCCAACTATTTCCAATGACGATGAACTTTACAACTTTTTTGCTGAGTTAAGTGCATTAATTAATGCAACAATAATGTTTATGTAAAAAGTTATTTTTGCAATAAACAGAAGATCACCGAGATTGGAAGCGAGCGGCGGAGGATCGTCCGAGGTGGCGTGGTGTAGTGGCAGTGGCCAAAAGTCCCCCCGAACTGGGCGCGCCAACCTAAGTCAAGTCCTGTTGGATAGTATGAAAATCTTACAATTTATATTATGCCTAACGCAGTGAATATATAATAATTGTAATAACATAAGAAATACGGGAATAAAATATATTTTTCATTAATTTAATCCATTTTTTTGCCATTATTGGTACCTATCCCAAAATCCCTTAATTTCTCGGTAAATAGCCATGTCAGAAAAACATAATACAGGATTTACCTGCTAAAAAGAAAACTGTTCTATCAATTTTAGTATTTCAGTAATATTTGCCACATTCACTTTGTAATACGTCACTACTAAAAATAAATATCAAAGCTATCGGTTTCGGCACTAGACCATTCGTCAGGCTACATATCGTTCATACAACACTGCCTTAATTAACAAGGAAAAACAATAGTTAGTGATATTTAGGTTGGTGGCATTGGAAAATTGGCAAAAAGTCTGTTATACTCCAATAGTCCTTTCTGAAGAATTCTGAGAATGTAAAGAGCTTCATCTACCTTGGTGCAGAAGTAAACAACCAAAACAAAACTAGCGCAGAGATAGACAGAAGAATAACAGCAGCCAATAGAGCATATTTTGCCAACCTAAAATTGCTCAAGTCAAGACTTATCTCTAGAGCCACAAAACTACGAATATACAAAACCCTTATAAGACCAGTTGCAACATACGGATCGGAAACCTGGAATCTCACTGTAAACGATGCCAACAAACTACGTGTACTCGAAAGAAAGATAATAAGGAGGATATATGGACCCCTTTACGAGTACGGAGAATGGCGTATAAGACACAACGCTGAAATCGACGCCGCTCTCAACGGAGAAGACATAGTAAGGTTCATTAAAGCACAACGATTAAGGTGGCTGGGACACGTTGTAAGGATGTCTGAAGAACGCATGCCACGAAAAATGTACAAAGCAAGCATGACGGGAAGACGACTGCCAGGACGGCCAAGAAACCGCTGGAAGGACGAGTTAGAGAATGACCTTCGCGAGTTGGGAGTCTCCAGATGGTGGAGCGTTGTGCAAAACCGAGAAGAATGGAGGAGTGTTGTCGAGCAGGCCAAAGCCCACCAAGGGCTGTAGAGCCGGAAGAAGAAGAAGAAGAAGAGTCCTTTCTGAAGTAATGAATTTCTCCCTATCTCCAGGGTCCTATGTTGAAGAGTGAAGTCGTTCCTTCCTCGGCTTCCTCTGGTGTTGTACCCGTGATTGTCCGAGAATTGGTGTCGTTTTAGGTAACTTGGCATCAGTCCTTTTTTGTTCTTGTGTATAAACGTTAAGGAGTCGGTCCAGACCATATGATCCACTGATTGCCACCCGAGTTCTCTTAACATTTGGGAAATCGGGGTATCATAACTAGCTTTCAATATCACTCTCATTGCTTGATATATTAAAATTTGTAAGTTCTTGATTGTTGAACCTTCCATGAAGAATAGTGTCGAACAATATGTAATATGAGGTTTTATTAATGCGTTGAAAACTAGTTCCTTGGTCTTCCGAGGTAGTATGAACTGTAATCTTCTAAATAGGGACAATTTCATTCTAATTTTTGATTTAATTTTTTCCATGTGTGCCTTCATATTTAGTCGATTATCGATTATTACTCCCAAGTACTTAAACTCTTTTACCAACTCCAGAGTGTCATTTCCAATTTTTATATGTAACTGCATCGTTTGGGTATCCCTGGAAATACACATCACTTTGGTTTTTTTTTGTGTAGAATTAATTTGTTGCCATTAAACCATTTATACATCTTGCTTAACACTGCATTAATTGACTCAGTCAAGGCCAACCAGTCTTCACCAATTGTGTATACCAAGGTATCGTCCGCAAACAGTTGAATTTCAGCGCCCTCTACCACCATAGGCAAATCATTAATGAATAATATGAAAATGAGTGGAGCTAATTTACTTCATTGGGCCAAACCGCACTTTACTTCTTGCCTCTCCGATATTTCACTGAGAATCTTCACGCACTGTTTTCTATCAGTCAAATAGTCCTCCAACCATTTCAATACTTCTCCACGGATTCCCAACACATACAGTTTTTTGAGAACAGCTCTTCTATCCACAGTTTCGAAAGCTCTCTTCAAGTCAAGGAAAACAGCAATGATTTATTTATTTCCATTCAAGGCTTGCTTCCATCTTTTTAAGACCCATTGTATTACCGTCTCAGTAGAATGTTTTGTCCTAAAACCCGACTGGAACACTGTTAAAATATTATCACTTATTACATGTTTTAGAATAGCTTTGTGGTTAGATTAGATTAGATTAGTAATGGGGCGATGCTGCTACTTGAGCTTGGCTCACTTTGACCTTAAAGATCTATTGTGAATCCCCGTACTTTTAGTCCTGGTCAGTCAGCAGGTCCCGTAAAAACCTGCACAACTGCCCAGGGGCCAACTGGCAAGCCTCCCTTGGTGATAGAAACCAAGAGGACGTTGCTAGCAGCCGTCTGTTCTTTACTGCCGGACAGCTTTGTGGTACACAGCTTCAAGCAACTTCTCCACTGTAGGCAGCACAGTTATAGGTCGTAAATCTTCAATTTCGTGTGAACCAGGCACTTTTGGAATTGGCGTTATTTCAGCCACTTTAAGTTCGTTCGGCGTATGGCATTCTTCAATGCATTTTTTTTATTAACTGGTGAACATAGCCACCAATTTCATTCCAACATGACATTAGCATTTGTTTATTAGGGAAGTTACTTCCTTTGCTATTTTTGAACGAGGACAATAATGTTCATATAATTCATCCACGGTTGGGATTGGTATTTCATTTAGTATTGTCGCATTTGTCTCTTCACACGAATGTACAAATGTTTCTTTCGGAATGTTTTCCACTAGACTTTCAATAATAAAGCCATTAATCTTCGAAGCCATTTCCTTATTATCTGTGACCCATTCACCATTAATTTCAAGACTACGCGGTCGTTCACTTTTCACCATGCATAGATCTTTCAAGATACGCCACAATTTTTTAGATTCTTCGATTTTCCTATGAAAAAACTGATTCTTCGTTCTTCCCAAAATAGCTGTGAATCTATTCCGTTGAGCCTTGAAAAGATTCCAAGCCTCATTAACTTCCGATTTCAGTCAATAGGATGGTTCAATTTCAAGGCGTTGCTTTTTGTAGCGAAAAACTTTATAGGCCGCTCTTTTTCTACCACGAGCTTCCCGTACTTCACTTGTGAAGAATGGGCAGTAGTATTGTTTTTTCAGAATCGTATCCTGTCCTCTCGCCGTTTCCACAGCCTTTCTAAAGGTATCCGTTAGTCTATTATACATGTCATCACTAGTCAAGCTCGAGTCTATTACTAATTCACCAACACTGTTTTTTAGTATAGTAACCACAATTGCACAGTGGTCCGAGTCCAGGCATTCACTTAAAACCGATGGTTTCACATAGCTATTATTTGTCAATACTATATCAATAAGTGTAGAAGTGACAAATGAAGGAGTGCTAGACGCTATCGGGGAAGAAAGACAGTTAGTAGCCCAGATACGAATCAGGAGAGCGAAATGGATGGGGCATTTGCTAAGGCACGAAAATCTGGTACACACTATTATCGAGGGCACAGTAGAGGGAAATAACCGAAGAGGACGGCCGAAGGAGGAATTCATGGATCAAGTAAAAGAAGACGCAGGAGTAATATCATATCAAGAACTGAAGAGGAAGATCGAGGACCGAGTAAACTGGAGGACGATATGCAGGGAGTTGCTGCCAACCAATCGCTAAGATTGTAACCTTAAGAAGAAGAAGTCTTATTCGTGATTCTAGTTGCTTCCGTAACTCTTTGAAGAAAACTCTCTTCCTTTATTAACGTTTTTATTTCATTGAAGTTCATATTTACATCGCCGGCCAAAATCACAGTATGAGTTGCTTTGAATAAATTTAGAGTTTGAAACCAAACGGGCATAGTATTTACGAATAATCTTTTAGAAGAACTAGGTGATCTATAAAATAATCCAACCACCAACTTTGTTGTGAGATCCATGATAACTTCAGCCATTAGAAACCAAATTTTGACTTGAATTACACCAGATTGAATGATTTTGTATGATATCCCTTCTTTCATGTACAGGAGTACACCTCCTGTATGCATAGAATGTGAATACACAGGTATACATTCATATCCTAATTGGCCCATGTCAAAAAGAGTGAGCCATAGGGAATGGTCATTTTCAAATGCACCAAGAATTTGCTTAGTTAGAGAAAGATATGGACTGATGTTGATCTGCCTTTTCTAAACCCATGGTAAGAATTTAGATAACGATTTCTTTCAAAATATTCCATGACGTGATGAGTTGTCAGTTCATGACAGTCTCGAATACTTTGGCTAACGTTGGTATAATGAATTGGCCTGTGATTGAATAGAGCGGAGGGATCCCCCTTTTTGAATACGGGGTTAGTTCTACTTCTTGTCAATGTTCCAGCTTGCAAGCAGGCGTTTATGGCGAAGCTGATTGGCTCCGCTATAACCGGCTTACGCAATTTAGGGAAGAGGCCATAAATATCAGGAATTGTTTCAGCCTTTAACCATTTTTGCTATTTCCGGGGCGTGACTATCTTCCAGTTTAGCAGCCTTGTTTGTGCCCTCTGCAACTATTCAGCACGATTCCTCCCGGATACTGGAATTCGGCATACAACATTCACCACCGAATCAACAAAGAATATGTTAACATCATCCGGACTATATGTGCCGGTGGTTTTCCTCAGTTGACAAGCTGCTTTGATAGGGTTGGGGCATTACCGTTAAAATCAGTGTTATAGTCTTTTATTGCGTTACGGATCTTTGTTAGATAACGCTTTTTACACTCAACGTAGTCCATGTTTTCATTGTCAGCTGCATTTTTATATAGATAGTTTAATAAGAACACCCTGGTTCTATATCATGGTTCATCAGTATATGCGGCTGGTGCCTATATTTTTGGGGCCCTGATATGTTGAGAACGGGGGAAAAAATCGTCAATTGTACCATTAATTGTTTTAAAGATGTTATTAAATGTTATGACTGGGTCCATATGATATATTAGACTTTGCCAATTGCATTTTTTCACATAATATTATGTAGACTATTATTACAAACAGTTTTTGCGAAAAAGATAATGTAATAATGAGTGTCATACTGTTATTTAACTATAGCCCAAACATAAGGGTTAAGACTGTACAGTTGCTAATGGTATTACAATTTAAGCTCCACAATTGCCCCGATTAATGTAACCGTGCTACTTTTAGAAATTAGCGACGGAAAAAATTGAGTTATCAGTGAAGAATGAATGTCTCGAGGTGTGGGCGTCACTGCTTACACTCTTCTTAAAAAATGCTTTGATGCTTTGTTTGACATTTTCCTCTTCCTCCCTGAAAATTAAGAGAACATCATTATTGGGAATGGTGAGGACAGTCCGTTGTTAAACAGCTGCAGCAGTTTCCTTACCGCTGAAGTTACGGCAATCGTCAATCTATCATTTTACGTCGGGGATCGAAACTCAAACCAGCCGTCACGGACAAGTCTTCTGTCAGTTGAGCATCAACCTGTATATGTCACCTCTCTCTTCAAGTTACAGCCGGATGGTGGCTGGTTGGCAGCAACATATTGCAGCGATGTCTCCAATCTCCGCGATTTTGACATGCCCTCTTCAGCTCCACATAGGACGTTATCCCCAAATCATGTTTAACTTGTTGGAGATATTCGTCTCGTGGCCGTCCCCGTCGATTTACGCCTTCCATGGTCCCCTCAATGACGCAGCTGACTATGTTATGTAACTTATGTTGACTATGCGGCGATAACACCACATTTCGAATGCTTCTATTTTCTTGACATATTTTTCGCTTATGCACCATGTTTCACATCCGTATAGTAGAATGCTCCCCACAAGAGACTTAAGCATTCTTGTCCTGAGTCTGATATTTATATTGTTAGGCTGAAAAATTTTCGACTTTTTATTGAAAGCGACTCTTGCCTGGTGCAATCTATACTCAATCTCTTGGATTGACCTGCCGTCAGAGGTAATTTTGCTACCTAGGTATGTGAAGGCTTTAATATTGCTGAGTGGAGTGCCATTCAGTTGTATGTGTGTGCTCTTCGTCTCGTCAATACTTACTACCATCACTTTGGTTTTGGATTTATTTATCTTCATGTTGTATGTTAGAAGAACGTTCTCCATGGCGTTTAGAGCCTCTCTAAGCTCTTCCTCACTTTCCGCCAGCAAAGCAATATCGTCCGCATATCTGACCATGTCTATTTTTACGCCAAGCATTTTTATACCTCTTGTGCCTTCCAGCTCTTCTCTCATTTCCTCTATTGCATACTGAATGTAGAGGTTGAACAGTACTGGTGAGAGAGCGCATCCTTGTCTCACGCCCGCTTTTATCACAGCTTGTTCTTCTGAGTTTCCACATCGGATTACGGCCACTTCTTCTTTGTATAGAGCCCAGATTATTCTTCTGTCCTTGTGCTTTATCCCTGCTTTTCTAAGGATCTCAAATAACTTTATCCAGGACACTTTGTCAAAAGCTTTTTCAAGATCTACATACGCAATATATGTGTGTGTCACCTACTAAGTCTCATATAAATATGCCACAAACCATTCGACATGGGCTGCGTTGTCTTCCAAAATGGTACTAGCTGTCGACCAACTGAAACGGACTATGTTAGGGAATCCAAATACATCGTCTATTGTGCTTGAAAGAAATGACTTCGTGTTTGGATCTGAAATAAAATGTATTATTCAATTTATAATAAAGTATTATGGTATCCGAATCTGGCGCTTCATGAAAAAAGGAAACCTTATTTTTTTTATAACGAAGTAACGAACCCGTGGTGAACTTAACCACTTCATTCAATATTACAGATGCTATTACTTACAAAAAATATCAGAATATAGGTGGCATAGGTGCCTAGTTAAACAGTATATAGTACAGCCTTCTTACGTACCAGCAGGATATCCACTGCCATATTTGTCGCATTCGACTTCAATCTCTTCTGCGAAATTCCAACTTGATATGACGCGGTCACGGCAAACCTTAGCGCATATACTGGCAGCACTTACAATAGGGAACAGCGCGTCCGCTTTCTTTGCAACCGTAATTTTGCAGTCGGGAAATATTTTTGATAGTCGAGCCTGCAAACAAAGAGAAATCACTTCATACCATTTTGTGATAAGTATTGACCAATCTATTATCCTAATAAGCAGTGCACCGTGCGGATGAAGAAACCGTTTACCATACTAACCTGCAGTTTAGAAAATTGAAAAACAAAAAAATTAAATTTTGGCGCGTAGTGGCAACAGAAAACAGAAGTTGTTGCAACCACATTACTTGCTAGAGCGGCTATTCCACTAGTCAATATTCCGTCAGTTTTGCATCAAAAATTGATGAGATGTTTGTTGTAATAAGGAGACTATTATGTAGATGCTTAACTTATCTATTGGAAATTAAGTTATAATATGAGGTACTACAACGCCCTACCCATCAGCCTTACTAATAAGGATTTCTCAGGATACAAGGCCATGGTGACAAGGAAAATTAAAGAATGTCCACTGTACAGCTTGGACGAGTTCAGGGAAATAAGCTGGGATGCTCAAACAAAAACCCCCTCCCCCATCTAACGTATGCTTCCGCATGAAATTTTTTGTTTCTGTTTTAGATTTTTTGTTTTGGACGCCGTCTATCCCACCTTGGTGGGTCATGGACAAAGATTGATTGATTGATATGGTAGACTTATTATTGATACATAAATGACGGAATATTGACTAGTGAAATAGCCACTTCGTGGTATATGATATATAATTATCTATAGAACCTCTTACTAAACCAAATTTTAAATTTGCCGCCCTTTTTAAAAGGCGGTGATAATATACACATGATTATACAAGGCAGTGACCAGGCGCGTACAAAAGGGTGAACATCATGGCGCCTGTTTACATTAAAATGTAGCCATGGCTTTCAAGACTGAAATTTCTAATATTTTAAATCCTTACTCGAGGCTGACAACTGGAATCCCTGAGATAGACAAAGAATTAGGGGGCGGACTGCCAACTCGAGGTGTTTTAGAAATATTTGGTGAAAGTGGAAGTGGCAAAACTCAATTATGTCTGCAACTGAGTTTAACCGTCCAGTATCCGTTAAATTCTGGAGGATTAAATGGTGCTGTTGCCTATATTAGTACAGAAGATAGTTTTCCCAGCAAACGTTTGTATCAACTTATTTCATTGGCAACACAGCCAAATGGCGTTTCATCTAAAAATATGTCGGATAAAATATTTATCGAGCACGTTGCAGACTTCCAGAATTTACAACAGTGTTTAACAGAACGTCTGGGCGTTCTTATAGAGAATAAAAATATAAAATTATTAATAATTGACTCTGTAGCAGCTATTTTTCGTGGAACTTATGGCAAGAACGATGGACTATTACGGACGCAGCATTTGAGAACTTTGGGCTCCATACTACACAAACTTAATTCTGCTCATAACGTGAGCGTTATTTGTGTTAATCAAGCTACATCGAGCATATCACAAGGAGGATGTTTGGTGCCTTCACTTGGTTTAGCATGGGGAAATATTGTTACAACGAGACTGGAAATGTCAAAACTATCTGAAAATGCCAGGCGATTGCGTGCAGTTTATTCTCCAGCCATTCCTCCAACAGACATAACGTTTTATATCACTTCGAGTGGATTAAAATATAGATATATATAATAATATATTGTTGCAAAGGAAGGCTCTAAGAATAACTTAAGCAGGGTTTTTTTTCCAGCCGACCTAGCACTTAACCTCTGGGTAAGTTACCCTTCTTTGCACGTATTAGGCACACATAACATTATATATCACTTCACCACCCAGTCCCATAGTTCTAGAAAAAAAGAAGACGTTATACAAATGAAGACAAACGATTGCCTTATATTCAGCTTCAGAGACTTATATATACTATAAATTAAATTTATATAATGTATTGTATATTGTAGCATTATATGGTTACATGAATCCTGTCGAATAAATCCAGATTTTTTTACATCCTCTAATTTCGGTTGATATTATTTGAAAAATTCATGAGTTTGCCACTGTCAACGGATAATAACATACAGCATATGTGATATAAATTTTATAAACTTTAATTTAGACTTGTTCAGAGCTGATGCACTGTCCAAGGCTTGGAATGAAATTGACTGTTAGGTGTATATATGGCGTTCATGCCCTATTTAAGACTGTTCATATAAATACAAAATTTGAGAGGTCTTCGTGGTTCCTCCAAATCAACTCAATACCCAACGCTACAAATACTACCATAATAAACTGAAACATGCCAAATCCCAAGCTGAGTTCCAACTATAAGATATCCAATCCACTTTGAACGAGAAAAACGTGGAAGCTATAAAATGCCTCTAGTATCGGTAAAACCCCATCTACCACTAAGAGATTTCAACCTCAACGATCCCAATGACTTTCACTTCCACTGCTTTCCCCAATGCCGCTAATGTGCAGGCTGTTATGACAGATATTACGATTACGAAATCTCCCCGAGAGACTGCCTTAAAGGATTTAAATCGTATATCACCCGAAGCCATTGGCGCCGATGAAATTTCAATATTCATAAGTCATGGTGTTCTTCAACCTTTCACAGCCATTGTAAATAGGTCTCTTTCTTGATCAGTATTTCCCTCGGCATGGAAGTGAGCTTTAATTCGAAGCATACACCAACCGACTTTTGGCTTAGGTGCCCATTCCATTGACCGGCTAGGGCTATTTCCAAAACGGTGACGTGGTAGCAGACACTCAAGACTTAGGTGGCGTCTCCACCGACCTCGCATTGCAGAATTGACGGAAATGTTTATTTTCCTCTATGCCATAGTTAAAATTAAACAATGATCATACAATAAAATCACAAACAAACAAACTAAAATTAAAAAATGGCTTCATGGGATATGTTAGTTACAAACATTTTAATAGATTTCTATAAAAAGAAAAACAAACATTTCCGTCAATGTCACTTGCAATCTGCAATGCGAGGTCGGTGGAAACGTTACCTAAGTCTTGAATGTCTGCTACCACGTCACCGTTGTTGGAAATAGCCCTAGCCGGTCAATGGAATGGGCGCCTTATCAGCCGGCAACCATCGGCTTCGAAATGCATATTGAACAAATGACCGAGCATTTCACTCAGCATGGTTTACTTGATCCTCTACAATCTGGCTTCCATCCATATCACAGCACTCGCATTGCTTTACTACGCGTGGTAGAATCTTCGTAATATGAAAAATTAAATGTTTTTGCTTTCAAATTGCCTGTTTTTCCCTGCTAAATACAATAAATGCGTACATCCCCACCTTTTAAAACTCAGGGTTTTTTACACAAGTGGGTTTCTTAGACAAAGTTAATTTCTTAACGATTATTTGGGTTTTACTAATTCGGGTTATAGTTATAACAAGTTTTTTTAAACTCTAAGTTTTTGTTATTTTTTGTTTATTAAAATGATATACCACGACGTCACGAGTAACCTAATTATTTCTTTTAAAACTGTACTCAGATATTTTAATTTTACCATGAGTGCACTGACGTGGTATGCTTTTGATTGCTTGACATCCCAGCTGTGTGTAAGAGAGGGCTTATGCCCATAACTTCGCTGTGATGGCAGGTTTAGGTTTTATTTTTGAATTGATTCTTATTCTCATTTTCATCACAGGAAAGATTGGTGAGTCGAAAAACGCGTTATTATTTTGCATTACATACCTGATATTTTTCGGGAGGCCCAACAGTGTCAACATAGATTTCGCTAATGTTCACTCCTTCATCCAGAATTTTTTTGATCAAACCAACTGTACTATCGGCCGCAACTTCATTTAAAGAATGCTTCGCGCTAGTAAATAAAAAAGTTAAATTAATTACTGTGTGCCATCGTTATAATTATCATATAAGCTCTCCGCTTAGAAGAGATACCACGTTGATATGGACCCGTAGCCGTTTTGTGGCAACTCCGATCAAAATATGCAAACGTATCTGTTGTCTCTATATATATGGTAGGGTGCATTTTATTAAGACTAGCACACCATTTCTTTTGCATTTTGGCTATCTCTGAATAAGTGTTTTACGTGTTTATAATACATTGTGATCATTGGGCTACAAATACGGCATGTTAGTTATAATTGAGAAATATTGATTGCCAGTGAACAATAAAGTCCCGAGCAATTTTAAAAATTGCGTTTTTGTACATATTGGCTAAATATCAGTCTAGTTATGATGCTACTTACCGGCGAAGCATGCAATTTGATATAAAATTAGGGGAGATAATATCGACAGCCCAACCAACATAATCGTCGCAAGCGCATAAGATGGAAAACAATTCTTCTCGCTTCTTTTCCGACAAAGACTTGGAGTCAGCACATCCCAAATCTGCAAATTCTTCCTTTCTACTAACTGGACAAAATGAAATTCCGTACACCATTGGCCCTACAAATTAAAAAAAATCGAACTAAAAAGAACGTTCAATATAAATCAACCGATAACTGATGTCTGATATAAACTAAGATTTTCTTAAAATGAAAGATCAAATGGAATTTGAAATTTACATTGATAACGAATAGAAAGAAATGTAAGGGTAGATTGTCTTTTCCTGCTGTAACCATACCATTGGTCATGGCTTCATGGACATGGCAAAATCAAACCACATGAGAATTTTTCTCTGAATAATCCAAATTATGGCTACATTCAGAAGCCCGTATTCTCTAACATGATGCTTTACAGGGGCTATGTAATCCTGTCCCACTGCAGCAATGGAGATAGTACTGGACTTCCCACCCCTCCATGTTGCAGTGGAAACTTCAGCAGAAATGGCATTACTAGGAGTGGAAGGGCAATTAAGAGAGACTCAGGCTCTCTGACTGCGTCTGACCACTGCCTGGATATGCCAAGCGATAGAATCCATCCAAAATACTGTTTTAGGAGGGAATTCGAAACTATATTAGGGACAATGAAAGAATGCTGCGAATCAGCAGGAATTTTCAATAGTCACACAATCAAGTGGTTTACTGATGGCTCTAGGCTAGAAAGTACCAAACCAAGAACAGGCCTTGGCGTCTTTGGTCCTGGGGTTAAATATCTGGAGTCTCTCAACTATAGTCTTGCAGATTCTGCAATGAAGGTGCGGAGGACCTGCGATGCGATGCGATGCAATCGCACGAAGAAGAGCAGCATGCTCGGAAAGCTTGCAGTTACATGTAAAAGACCTACCACTTCTGAATCCCCTCAAGATCCTGGCTCTCGTGAGGGAGATAGGCCTCGAGAAAGTGATGTAGAAGTGATGTAGATACTTTGTTGTAGGGGGCACAATAGGCCAATAGGCTTAAGTGCACACAGGTAACACCTGTACCCCAATTTATAAAAAAAAAAAAAAAAAAGGGTAGATAAGATGCTCACTCGACGGGAAGCGGTGGTGGGCGGCTCCAATAAGAATCTGCATAGCTGTTCAAGGGGACAATATTTTTCGCTTCCACTGCAATGACCGTGTGTAATTAATATTCCGGTATTAATGCTCCAAGCTGTCAGTATAGTCCGCTTATTTTTTACTATAAATCTTGGTAAGCACTTGGAACCTATATTAATTTATACTGAATTTTTAAATTCCTGCTTGGTCAAGTGATTGACAGACACATTTTTCAATGAGAATGTTAGGAATTTGTTGAGGAACTTAAACGCCGGCCTTAAGGGTTTAAAATAACACCAAGTCATTCTTTGCAACAGGGTTTGGGGCAATGGGCCACAAAAACATGACAAACCATATAGGTAAAAG
Source organism: Psococerastis gibbosa (assembly GCA_963971405.1). Classification (NCBI taxonomy): domain Eukaryota; kingdom Metazoa; phylum Arthropoda; class Insecta; order Psocodea; family Psocidae; genus Psococerastis; species Psococerastis gibbosa. Next base: position 21,800,951 of record OZ020484.1, read on the forward strand.
GTTAACTGATGCAACAGTAGAATCCAGGATGATAGGACGATAGGTTGTATCTCGGAAGGTTTAACACAACCGATTGAAACAGTAACATTGTAACATTACTGAGCCTTCTAGATACAATCTTAGAAGTGTAAGCAGTTTACGAAAGACGCAGATGTTGACGAAACGTTTGAAAGCACTTTCAGAATGACCACGGCCTATCATCCCGTAATCTACCGGATCAAACATAATAAACTGTGCATGAACGCAGCCTTGCCCTTGTCTAAATTATTAGCCATAACATATTTACCTAATACTGGACCCCGACCTGCTTCATCCACTCCCAAGACACAAGGTTCGCTTATACATTCCTTCGGAATGGCCGAGAAAATTAACTTTCGGGTGGTATTCCAAGGTTTGGAAACAACGGCATGAAATCCTTCCCCATCCAGAATTTTGTTTTCCATATTTTCACAAGTAATAGCTGAGCACAATTGAAATAATATTTACCTGAAAAACACTTTACTAACAATCATTATTCCGGTCCTATTTTTTTTTTTAAATGAAAACATATTTTTATAATAAAATAGATTGTGATTTTATTACCCTTTTCCCCGCCAAATGATTGTTTATTTTCAACGTCGCACGTGGGGCTAGAAGCTGGCATTGTTGCCAACCTTCCACAATGCCAAGTGCCACTGGCACATTTTATTCCGTGCACTGGCAGTGGCCCACTGCCAAGTGCCAACCGTGAAAATGTGAAATGAAAACAAAGAATGAAAATAGTAATTTATTATTATAATTACAGTATAATGATAATGTGAAATAATGATTTTTGACTTACTTTACTTTAACGTATTGTAGTGTAGAATGATAAATCGTATGTAATTATTTTGAATAAAAAGTTAAAAACAGCTGTAAAATGGATTTGAAGCTAACGACGTGCCATGAAGTTGTAAGTAGTTGAGTAGTTTTATATTGTTGTTTGCACTTTGCAGGATTTAATAGCGCAGAGCGCAATGTAATGTAAACAATTCGATACTTGGGTCTTCATAATAATGTACTTCGTACACTTCTAGCCTACTGCAACTTTCAGTATAAATAACATATATTGTAATGCTCGAAAATGCACCTTTATCGAGGAGGCGCTGATTAATTAATATGCGGCCGGGCCTGCTCAGGAACTAGTTGGCCATTTCTAGGTTGGAATATAACCCACAAATCAAGGGCGGATTTTAGGGGGGGGGGGTCAAAGGGTCCGGATCCCCCCCCCCCAAAAAAAAAAGAACTTACAATAGATAACAATGGGTTTACAGTGGGAATAAAAAAAATAATGTTTTTAATGTTATATTCATCTGAACCTGCCCGCTGACCCCCCCCCCCCCCATAAATTGGAGGCAAAATCCGCCCTTGCAACAAATTAAGTGACAGATTTTAAAATCTTTAATCTTTCGTTGACCGTGTATTTTTGAAGAATTTAATCATTTTATTTTATTTTGTCGAGTAGTTTACTTTATGACGAGGTCAAGCTGCGTCCATGGATTGCATGGATGCAGATAAAATGACAATACACGATTGATTGATTGATAAAAAAAATGCCTAGTTAAGTTACCCCGCGGTTCAAAATGTCTACAAAGTTGAAGGCAAGTGTCCCATTGGGAAGATAATTTATATTTGAAGAAAGAATTGTTTTATTTACATGCTTCCGACATGTTCCTTCCATAAAATTTGTCATAAGCAATCGGTGCTTAGAACTGCCAAGGCAAAAAGCCGGAAATAATTGTTTCGCCGATCTTTAATTCATTCAAAAATGGGTTTAAGCTAAATAAACGATACATATGACAAAATTTTGTTATTTGTTTTATTTTGTTTCCACAGCCAGAAAAATATGAAAGGGGTTACATGTAAAATTCAAGCTGTCTCATAAAGTAGTCTATTTGTCCGACTATTCTAAGGCCCTGGCCTATAGATGGGCAGACTGGGCAGGTCGCCAAGCTGGGGGGGGGGGGGGGGGGGATTCGAAATGAATACACCTCACACCAAATTTTTTGGAAAATAATATGAAAGAACCGGTCCGAGTTTACTCGAACATGCTTTCCAATTTATCAAAATTAGTAGATAGAGAAAATGAGTAATTTCATGGAAAATAATTTTCCTATGGTTAAATTTCCGATATATCGGGGGGGGGGGGGGGTTGTTCACCTGACGTCACTGGAGGTGAGGTAAATTCTAGATAGATCAGACCAACACATTATCACACAGCAATACTGGCAGGGCACGCATTGCATTTGACCATGAATTTTCTATCATTTTTTTTTACAAAACCAAATACTTTTGAGGGAAAGCAACCTGTCCGGTTTCGTTACTCAATTTAACACCTAAAACATGCCTGAAGGTAGAAATCATCGATTGAAAGGTTTCGCAGAAAAATTATTTTTTAGTCATTTTTCATTAAAAAAAATTTTATTTTATTTTTTTACCCCCAGAAGCAACCTATCAAGGGGCAAGCGACCCCACGCATTTCGTTAATATTAATAACGACTACAATATATGTGAATTTAAAATAAATCGTTGGAGCCGTTTTTGAGAAATAATTTTTTTAGACGTCTTTGTGGAGTTTTTTGAGAATAAAACCCCCCCCAAATTAAGTTAGCCCCTAATAAAAAAAATTGTGTCGAGTAATGATCTTTGTGAACCTACATGCCGAATTTCAGATCGACCGAGTAGTTTGCCCGGAAATCGACGCACAGACAGACAGAACGACATACAGACATTTCGTAAAAACCACTTTTTTGGGTTCCTGGAACCTCAAAACGTGTAAATCCGTTGAAATCTCGGAATCGAAAATTTCGACCGTCACAAAGCTTTCCTTATACTACGTATAAATTGGAAAGCAATGAATAAAAAGCACGGAGCGGACTTCAATCATCCGCAAATAAATGGCGCGGCGAAATATAAGTGTATTGTTTTTATGCATGGTGGGCTGGTGGGAGCATGCGCATGTGGGCGGGGTGCAAAGTTCTTTTTGAAAACTTACATTTTTGCTTTCCAATTTATACGTAGTATAAGGAAAGCTTTGTGACGGTCAAAATTTTCGATTCCGAGATTTCAACGGAATTACACGTTTTGAGGTCCCAGGAACCCAAAAAAATGGTTTTTACGAAACGTCTGTATGTCTGTCGCTCTGTCTGTTCATCGATTTCCGGGCAAACTACTCGGCCGACTTTGATGAAATTTTGCATGTAGGTTTACAAAAATCATACCTCGGGACCATTTTTTATATTTGGGGCTAACTCAATTTGGGGGGGTTTAATTCTCAAAAAACTCCAAAAAAACTTATTTCTCAAAAACAGCTCCAACGATTTCTGTTAAATTCACATATATTGTAGTCATCTTTATTTAATGTTGGGGGTAAAAAAATACAAATAACTAAATTTTAATGAAAAAAGACTAAAAAATCATTTTTCTGCGAAACCTTTCTATCGATGATTTATACCTTCTGGCATGTTTTAGGTGTTAAATTGAGTAACGAAAAGGACAGGACAACGGACAGGACAGGTTACTTTCCCATAAAACTATATTTTGAAAAAAATATAGAAAATTCACGCTCAAGTGCATTGCGTGCTCTGCCATTATTGCTGTGTGGTAATGTGTTGGCCAGACCTATCTAGTGACGTTAGATGGACAACGGACAATGGATTTGTTTTAAAAAAACCGAAGGTTGCTGGAAACATTGATTTTTTCTGTAGCTTACAAATTTTAATGCATCTCCTCTGAAAACGTTCCTTCTTCCTCTCTGTATAGGCCCAATACACTCGGACGAACGCAACGCAGCATGGCGAGCTGGGAAATTTGCCATAGGAACAAATAGACCGTTGGTGATTTCTGAACGCACTTCAGAAGATTACTAGGATGCTGGCGTGTCGAGGGGAAAACTGTGCACCTGCGATAGCCAGCGACAGAAATCTGCTGAAATCGACTGGGGTTTTGCACCAATCCATTTGCCCCCATGACAAATTTCTCATGGAAACGCCAAAGCGAACTGCTGGCGTTCGCTACGCCAGTGTGTACGCCCCTCATAGTTTAAAAATGTACGCACATCTATGCATTAATTTTTACGGAATTAATTCCCAGGCGGGCGGGCGCGACGTCCACCATGACTATCGCGCCAGCGTGTTTTGCTCGAATGCTTTTTAATTAAAAATAAATGAAAAAAATTACATTCTCAGTCAATTTTGAACAAAAATGTGCATATTCCGAAAGTCAACCAAGTGTGCTCCAGAGGTGGAGCCGGGGGTTTGCGACTTGCGTAGAGTGACCTTGTGTTCATTCTGGCTGAATGCCTGAATGCTGAAATTCACCGGGTCCACTCACTTGTTACCGTGTATTACCATGTAAAAATTTAATGTTTCATTTTCTTTGGTACTTACCTTAATTAAACGGATACTTCTGTTTTTATTTCATTTCAGTTGTATGAAACAAAGTGGCTTGACTTCATTGACAGCATGGGCACTTCAACGGAAGAAAAACTGCAGCAAATACTATTGGCAATCGAATGCCCGTCTGAGTATCTATCCCTTTTTCATGAAGTGATATGCTTACTTGAAAAAGTACTAAGAAAAAGATACCGCAAGTACAGCGTTAATGCTTATGGTTTTGGCTCTGTTGTTACAGGCCTGTGCCTAAAAAATTGCGACTTGGATTTATTTGTTACATTTGGTAGGTATTATATTTAAAAACAGTGTATTCCTGAAATACTTCCGTTGTATTTGGTTTGCGTGTTTTTAAATCAGACTTAAACAGGTTGATTGCTTATGTTTTGCAGAACCACACGACGATGAACATAAGCTGCTCAAATTCATTAAAAACACCCTGTATGGACTTGGTCGCATGTTTTCGAATATTACCTTAATTCCTGCTAAAGTTCCAATAGTACATTGTTATCACGAAGTGGGGTTTGCCTGCGATATTTCAGTCGGAAACACAATCGGACTTGATAACAGCCGACTAATCAAATTTTATATTTCTATGAATGAGAGGTAAGTCTCCTTTTTCTGGAACTGGAGAAAAAGTTGTGTGGAAACCTGCTGGATGTAATAAGGCCCTAAGCGATTAATATGATGTTCAGTACTTTTACCGGTTATGAGTGAAATACATATTATAGTTACTGGTATTTTAGCTTTATGATATAGTTGATATGTTGTAATGCGCTAGGAGTGTAATGTTCATTACTGCCGCGCACAAAAAATTGCCGTTTGAAGCAAACTGTACTTAGGATTTGTGATTTAGAGTTTAGTAGATTCCTCATTCTTATTGACACAGGCTTACATTTGATTACTTCCCCGATCATGGGATGTTAATAGATTGTTCTTGTTTCGCAGCTTTCAATTATTTTTCATGTGTGTGAAGCTTTGGATGAAGCGGCATAATCTTGGCGGCTCAAACAAGTTTACAAGTTATGCTACGTGTATGCTATGCATATTTTTTTTGCAACAGAAAAAACTGGTCCCTTCAGTTTTCGATCTCCAAAATGACAGTAGGAGTCCCGAGCCGCGACTGATAAATGGATGGAATGTTTCTTTTCTTAATGATAAGGATGCGCTAAGTCTCAATTATGATAAATTATCAGTCTTACAGCTTTTATCTGATTTCTTCAGTTTTTACGCAACATTTGAATTTGGTTTTTACGTTATTAGTCCTTTTACTGGAAGTCTGGTATTGAAGCCTTTACCTGATTACATGAGCCACCAACCATCTGGAAGCCCTAAATTTGAGAACAGCAAATGTTTATGTTTACAAGATCCTTTTATTTTGGATTTCAACCCTGGCCGTAATGTTACCCTCGCAAACCTGGTCGACTTCCAAACCTGGTGCCAACATGCTCATCAGTTGTGTGTTGAAGAGTTCGAATCACCCAAAAAAAGCTTTCTCAAAGTATTATTCTCTCCCTACGTATATCATACGAAGAAAAAGAGAAGAATTGGCTTTGGAAATTCTCTAACACTTCCTTGTGGTCGAAATTTCCTATTCGGTGATTGTTTGGAAGAGAGTAGAAAGCTGTGGCTGAGTGAACAATTGGACATTTTGGAAAACATTTTGCTTCGTATCCTTGCAGCCAAAATTGTGCGGACTGAAAACTGTTTTAAATGTGAACTTCATCATCGAACTCTTACGAAAAAGCTAAGAAGCGAGGTAAGTGCGGTGGAATTAGTGGTTATGCATTTTTAGCATTATAACGTTTAAACAAAGTTGATGGCGGAAGGCCAATGCTATGGCGTAATAAATAAGAAAACATTATAACGTGATGTTACCATGAATGACAAAGTTTACAAAGTTAGTAAGGAGACTGTTATGTATATATACGTGAATACATCTTTAATTTAGCCCAACATAGGGGAGCCAATCCAAAAAAAGAGAACAAAATCGGGGGATACTTCACTATCAGCTATATCCGAAATTTAATCACATCATTCGATAGCTAAAGGATCAAAGAATGCGTTGCGCTTTTTGAGATTTCCATTTCGTATAACTTTTGTTAAGTTCGTTTAAACAGCATATGACCGAGCGGACCAACGATAGAATGGATAGCTGTAGTTTTATATTATATTTATATTATACTTATTCACGTAAATCACGCGGCCATGGCTGTGTCCATGGCAGCCTAACCACATTTTTCAATTTATTTTATCTTGAAAAAAAACTTGGTTGACAAAGTAATATCCAGTATATTGATACAAGTTTTAAAGATTTGGTCTATTGAATCGATAGAGGAGTATTGCATACCAATTATAATATGGTGTTTTTCATTTTTGTTATTATAATTTTTATTGCATATAATATATTATTAATTTGACTTCGGTAAATTTCTGTCGCCTTTTTTCACCTTTCATTTTCAAACTAGCAGCAAAACAAACAAAAAATCATTGCAGTGCCGTATGAAATAGTCCTCAGCTAACTGAACATATCAAATCGTTATAACTTAAGTATTAAATGAAATAAAAAATATAAACCCAACTATTTGAGGGGAAGCGACCAAGTGAGATTTTTTTACATTATTATTATATTTATTTCAGGTAGCGGCGAAAGCCAATATTAGCCAAAACTTAACTAGCGTTCAACGGGCAGAAGCGATTTCAACAGAAATTTTGAAACAACTTCCTGCGACGGGCGATTTGAAGACACCAGTCTCTATTACGATTAATCACTGCCTATGGACGAGCCCAACTCGGCTCCAATTAGACATCGTTCTTGATTCTAAGGAACCTTCATGTTCACAGTACTTCTACGATTTTGTCTTAACAACAATGCATAAGAATCTTGGAATGTGGATAGAGGACTGTCGTAATGCTAAATATACTTCAAAAGTAAGCGAAAATTAAGAATAGTATCGCTCCTTGATTTGCCAACTGTTCTAACTGCAAAGTGCTAACTTTTGAGGAGAGTGTTCCAAAGTTTTGCAGTGGTTTTAATCTATTTATCTCCTACACTTCAGCCAAAAAATTTTCATTTTTTTATAGGCTTGCAGATACAATGAGGGGATGTAAAAAAAAATTTTTGTTGCTGTAATAAAAGAAATTGAATTTTTGCAGTGAAAACAGTTGGCAAAACAAGGAGCGGTATCTTATTGGGTCGTGAAAATACGATTAAAATTTAAGTACTTGTAGGTTACTCAGTAGCCCATTCAAAGTTGGATTTGCCGTATAGACGAGGCTCATTTTCAGAAAAGACTTCTCTAAATGATGAGAGAGGCAAGTCATGTAACAATTGGGGCAACAGCGTCTTTTTGTTATCAAGCTGGATTTTCCCCATATCGCCTTATTTATCAGTTGACTCAGAATGATGACCGACCTTTTTATGTTAGGTTTTTAGAACCTAAAAGTGTATTTCGGGAAAATAATTTTCAACACTGAAGTTCTGCCCCTTCTCTACATTGCTGATGTGGTATCACAACCGGTTATCACATGTAAAAATAAAATATAACGTTGGCATTTTGGATAAGACGATAAACTTTTTGAAGAATACATTACTGTTCGCTCTTGGGCCTTTCCAGGTTTTAAAAAGTAAATAATTTTATCTACTGAAGCCCTTGCTGTCAGTAATACCAACAAATCAACATCTTCACCCACTACAATAAAATTATTGTGTTTAATAACATTTAATAATGGCAGGGGAACATGGTGGGACACGATAAAGCGCTGAGACTTTACCAGTCAGGCTACGTTCGTGTCGAGTCCTGGTCACCTCCGATTTAATCGTGTGACTTTACCATGTTCCCCAAGTGGTTCGGAATCAACTACAATCAGGAGGTCCACCCTGTCAGTCAACTCCCCTTCCCCCGAGGTGAAAGAGTCTGCCCTTAGGGTGCCTCAAGTTAACAGACTCACTCCCCAGCCAGGCTGACAGTTGCTTAAAGCAGAAATGTTGAAAACAGGCGTTGGAAACAACAACAATAATATTTCATAATAAATAGCATAGCCAGATGTTATTCAAGGCCAAGCAGGTGGAGTGGATTCTGTTTAGTAACGGACTGACTTCTAAGTGTATATTTTCGAAGAATAGTATAGTTTATACATGAAAGAGACACGAATTGGCATGATAAAGTACCTAAATTTGTATATACGTGGCTGTATGTGCATATTATGTGGAACGTGACTCTTACAAGCGCGATGTCTCGGGAGTGGTGGTCATTAGAAGAAAAAAAAAATTGATACACCGCTTTTTTTATTGAGAATTTAAAGATCTACAACTTAGATTAAAAAACTTATCGTTCTCGAGAAAAACTCCAAAAACCTGAAATTGTGACAACAGCAAACAATTACTAAACATTGCAATTGCAATTACGAACTTGTCGCATATGGAATAGCAAAATGTATTGCAATTGTTAATAAAGTATAAATACAAGGATGATTTTCAGTCAGACCGACCTTCGTCGCCACTACCTGAACTTTCAGATTCCGACTCGAGATCGGAGTCAGCATCCAAATTTCCTTCTTTTTCACCTGAAACCAAAGTTTTCGCTAGCTGTTATAATGAAACATTGTACCTATCAGTTAATTTGTGTATTAAAACAGATTTCTGAAATAGTATTGTTATTGGCTATAATAACGTCGTAGGTTGGTTTTAACTGTTATGGTTGTGGTATTTTGACAATTTAGTCACAGTGTTCCCTCCACGACTATTTTTTGCTAATGCCACCCATCACTATTCACATAGATCAAGCTAAGATTAAAGATAAAGGTAAATTAGAATAATTTGAAATTTAGCACACAAATTTATGAAAATGTAGGATAATATAAAATTGCAGTTGTACTGTTACAACAGGTCAACATTCCTCTCATACCTTTCCTTTGAGCTTATGCCCTTTAATGTCTGGTTAATGCCAAATAGCAGAGTTAAAAAAAAATCTTATGAGAGTTAGTAACTTGACCCTAAGCCACCTATATTAACTGGCAAGTACTTAACCAACAATGTCGACTTTCACCAATGGAGCCCAGCTCAAAGTAACCTGAAATTGGGAATAATTACTCTGACTTTCGTGCATAAATATAAAGTTCTGCTTAGAATAGTTACAATGACATAAACAGAGAATATATTAAATATTTGCATGAGACTAACTAACCTTCGACAGTGCCTTCTTGATTTTCCCTGCTGCCGCCATCATCATCAAGTTTATCCTCCAGCATCTTCTTCTTCCAGGCCTTGGCGCTGGCCAGTAGTTTAAGATTAGGTCTCGTAGCTTCGTCCTCGGGGAACACGTAATCGAAGAATTCTTCCCAACCTTCATCACCCTGGAAATACCATAATTATTGCCTTCCAATTTATTCGTAGTATAAGCAAAGCTTTGTGAAGGTCGAAATTTTCGATTCCGAGATTTCAACGGATTTACACGTTTTGAGGTCCCAGAAACCTAAAAAATTGGTTTTTACGAAATGTCTGTCTGTCTGTCGCTCTGTTCGTTGATTTCCGGGCAAACTACTCCGTCGATTTTGATGAAATTCGACGTGTAGGTTTACAAAAATCATACCTCTGGACCATTTTTTTTATTTTGGGCTAACTCAATTTGGGGGGGTTTTATTCTCAAAAAACTCCAAAAAAACGTCTAAAAAAATTATTTCTCAAAAACGGCTCCAACGATTTCTTTTAAATTCACATATATTGTAGTCGTTATTAATGTTGACAAAATGCGGGGGATCGCTTGCCCCTTGATAGTTTGCTTCTGGGGGTAAAAAAAATAAAAATAACTAAATTTTAATGAAAAATGACTAAAAAATAATTTTTCTGTGAAACCTGCAACGGTGATTTCTACCTTCAGGCATGTTTTAGGTGTTAAATTGAGTAACGAAACGAAAAAATTATTTGGTTTTGTGCAAAAAAAATGTTTTTGAAAAAATGATAGAAAATTCACGGTCAAATGCATTGCGTGCCATGCCATTATTGCTGTGTGGTAATTTGTTGGTCTGACCTATCTAGAATTTACTTCACCTCCAGTGACGTCAGGTGGACAACCCCCCCCCCCCCCCCCGAGTTGCCCGAAATTATTCAACTATAGGAAAATTATTTACCATGAAATTACTCATTTTCTCTAGCTAAAATTTACTACTTGATAAATTGGAAAGCATGTTCGAGTAAACTCGGACCGGTTCTTCATTATTAAATAAATCCAATTCACATAATTCCAATAAACATACTAATCTCATAGAATTTTACTACAAAAACATGAAAACATCGGGTTTAATTAGCCGAACCTAAAACAATTCTTAAGTTGTTTCACAAACTGGCCCGTGACCAGTAGCGACGAGAAATTTCGCATGGATTGTATTCAACTACACTAGATAGTAAGCAGAAATGAAACACGAATGGTCAAGCTGGTTGGAGGTATCTTGAAAAAACCCGATCAACGTAATGCTACATTCATTCATTTTTTGGAACTACTGCCCATTTTAAACAAAATATTATCAGCCTAAGATTTTTTTATAGCCTCTTTGGTTTTTAAAAATCTCTCGAATGAAAAGTGTTGGACAGGCTGAAATGTCTGCTTACCCCATCTTCTGCCTGAACACGTTGCCTTTTCTTGACTCTGCGAGGCATTTTTTCTTTCACTGTCCTTTGATGTTGTTCGTCTCCATACAGTAATTCGAAGTCCCGCCACGCCTCCAGCAAGAGAACTCGGTCCTCCTTTTGGTTAGCTGTTCTCAAACTCTGATTTGCTCTCTCATAAACTATTCTGGCCAATTTAACTTTATTTTCTCCATCAGTGCAATTAAGCTCAAACTGAGCGTAGCTCATCCAAACCTTAAAATAAAAATTACAAGAATTCTTTCAAATCCAATACTTTATTTACTCTTACTCTTTCCAGCACCTTATCCCCTACGGTCAGTAATCCAATTTAAATACGCATTATGTTCACAGTAACTTGTAAAAACTTAGCAGAAAAACATTTTCCGGGATCAAATTAGAAACCATTTTTCCTGTAGTGCATTCCATTTTCTGACAACTGTAAGAAAATTTTGTTTGCTGTACCTTGACATGCATTGTGCGTTCTAATAATCTCTCATAGAGTTTTCTAGCATTATCGTACTCTTCCGAGGAAATTTCAAAGTCAATGTAGGACTTCCATAAAATCTCTGGCATGTCTAGACGTGGTTGGGAGACAGCCAGCTCATATATTGCCTGACTTCGCCCACTGTCCCCGAGCAACATTTCCAATTCGGCGAACTGCATAAAATAGAAGAATATCAATGTTAGTGCTCGAAACTAGAATACTAAGATATTTTACTTAATATGTTACTTGACAAAAATGTTAACTTTGAAAATATAAGGTTAATCGCATGCAAATAATGTATCAGATTGGCCTCTTAAGTAGTAGGTGTAGGTTAGTACCTAGTACCCTTGCGAGTTACGACACGCATCCGACCGCATTGTGTATGGAGACTCACACAAGTACAAACACGCTACTATACCTTGCCACCTCAGAAGCCAATAACCCCAATATTTTCTATAAACAATGCGTGCTAATTTAGTTTAGTTATACGTAGTATAAGGAAAGCTTTGTGATGGTCGAAATGTTCGATTCCGAGATTTCAACGGATTTGCACGTTTTGAGGTCCCAGGAATCCAAAAAAGTGATTTTTACGAAATGTCTGTCTGTTCAACGATTTCCGGACAAACTACTCACAGGGCCTCCACTTGGTCACTTTTTCAACTATTGGTTACTTTTTTCAAGGCAGGTAACTTTTTGGTTACTTTTTTAATATTTGGTTACTATTAGTTACTTTTTTGAGGGGTTTTCGATATAATTTTAATTTTTTTAACTAATGAAAATTGCTTTTCTTGCAATCACGTGCAATTTAAAATTTGGCGCCGGTGGTAATATTTAAAATGGTATTGTGGGGTCTGCACTCAGCAGTCTGCACACAATACAAAGCCAAACAAGGTCACGCAACCCCCATTCATAAGAGTACCTGGCCAGGCCTCGCTCCGCCCCTCTGGAACTATCCCCTGGGCTTAACTTATGGACATGGACTGTGGATTATCCGCTACAGTAGTTAGTAAGTCAGTAACTGCACTGTACCTAAGTCGTTAGTCACCTCGTGGCTTGGTTTAAAAAAATAGAAAATTGCTATTATCAGCTAATCTAGAGGAGTTATAAAGTTATAAAGCCCTATCTCAACACTCAACTAGGAGAGCCCGGGACCGCCTACTTTACATGCCCTCCAAAGCATGGCCAGAAAATGCAGTCAGTGTAGCTTCTGACATATAAGAGCAAGGCTGCCAGATCCGGTTTTTCGAAGGCCATAGCCAGGGGGGGGGGGGCTGCAACCCCGAAATGAAAAGTTCAGAATTAAATAAATCAAGTTCGGTAACATGAATGTGTCTTCCTCAGTAAATTATAAACTTTACTGCTGTTTAAATCGTAAAATCTCACTATTTTGGACTTATTTTTTCAAAACATCTCCCCCGGGGAAGACCCCCGGTACCCTTGTTTGGAGCAATATCAATATGCATTCCTTTGCAAGCTTTTCTGCTGTAAAATCCCACTGTTTAGCACTTACATTTTCAAATTTTCCCCCAGGGGGAGACCCCTTCTGCTGTAAACCCCCACTATTTAGCACTTACATTTTCAAATTTTTCCCCCGGGGGAGACCCCCGTGCCGCCCTTTTTGAGGTAAATGCAATATTATTTTTATGAAGAAGAATTCTTTTGTAAGCTTTGTAAAATCCATACTTTACTGCTGTTAAAATGCATAAAACCCCGCTATTTTGCACTTATATTTTCAAATTTTTCCACAACCCCCGGGCCCCCCTCTTTGGGTTAAAAGCAATTTATTCCGCATGTCCACAAAATATTATAAGCCTGTGTTCGCACCGAAGCTAAAACCTCTAATAAATTTTCTAGGCTTTCATACATATGCGAGTAACACACAATAACCTCTAAAGAATACACTAGATACAATTGAATTCACAAGAAATAAATTTACACGGGCTGGGGTTTTTCAATGATTTGTCCGGCTGATAATTTGTTGATGAACCGGACAATGCATTGTCCTACCAAAAAAAGAATAAAATTTATTAATAAATAATAAATGCCTCAAAATTTAAAATGTTTCTCCATTCTGCGTTAACGTTGCAATTTTGATTTTAGTCACTTCTTTTGAAAAAAAATGCAGAAAATTCAAATTAGACTTGGTAAAATTGAGAGTAATTATTATTGGAGCTTCAGAAAAAAAATGTATACTAGGTAAAATTACAATACTTTTGGGGTCTTGTCCGGTTTTGAACTTCGCTGAATCTGACAAGCCTGAAGATGAGAGTTTAATTTTTTGGGGCGTTGGTGTGCATGGAGTTGCAAAGTTTCCCAAAATCGAAACACTGCCCTTAAATATAAAATTTTATTGCCCTACAAATTTGAGTTCATTGACTTTGTATATTGCTTATTAGCGCATGAAACCCCTGACCATGTTTTTCAATGATGTAACCTGGTTACTAAAAGGTCACTTTTTTCAAAGTTTAGGTTACTATTTCAACTATTTAGGATCAATTTTACGATGGAGGCCCTGTACTCAGTCGATTTTGATGAAATTTTGCATGTAGGTTCACAAATATCATACCTCGGAACCATTTTTTTATTTTGGGCTAACTCAATTTGGGGGGGTTTTATTTTAAAAAAACGTCTGAAAAAATTATTTCTCAAAAACGGCTCCAACGATTTCTTTTAAATTCACATATATTGTAGCCGTTATTAATGTTGACAAAACGCGGAGGTCGCTTGCCCCTTGTTAGTTTGCTACTGGGGGTAAGAAAATAAAAATAACTAAATTTGAATGAAAAATGAATAAAAAATTATTTTTCAGCGAAACCTTTCAAACGATGATTTCTACCTTCAGGCATGTTTTAGGTGTTAAATTGAGTAACAAAACCGGTCAGGTAGCTTTCCCAAAAAACTATTTGGTTTTGTGCAAAAAAAAATTGAAAAAATGAAAGCAAATTCACGCTCAAATGCATTGCGTGCCCCGCCATTATTGCTGTGTGGTAATGTGTTGGTCTGACGTATCTCGTATATACGTCTACCCCCCCCCCCCCCCCGCCGAGATTTCCGAAATTTAATCATAGGAAAATTATTAACCATGAAATTAATCATTTTCTCTCTCTACTAATTGATAAATTGGAAAGCATGTTCGAGTAAACTCAGACCGGTTCTTTTGCATTAACACAATAAATAAGCTTTTCTAATTGGGTATACTTACACGCATCCAAGTAACACAGTTTTCTGGACCAAATTCGAGAAATTTTTCATACAGCTTTCGGCATCTATCAAATTCTCGTAGCTGAATCTCCAAGTCTATGTAACCTCTAAAAAGCTTATCTTGTGGACACATGCCAATAGCTGTACCCTAGAAGCCAAGAACGAGTGCAATTTATTTTAACAGCCATAGTTATCGATTCCGCTCTGAAAAATGTAGATCATGAAAATGATTGTTACAATGGCGACCACCTCTATCTATTGCATAAGTACTTGCCAATTTAAATTCTAAACATCTCTCCTATATAGGAGAGGCAGGAGGGACAATCGAGCCCGCCAAACATATAAATATATATATATATATTTTTTAATCCTGGGGCCGCCTGCTGTGTCTCTTCATTGGCTGGCCAAAGGAGACGTGACGGGTAGCCCCAAAACTTAAAAAACATTATTGGCGGGAAGCGAATATCCCCATATCTCCAAAATAGAACTCTAAATGTACCCTAAGCAAGGTAATCGACCAATTACAAACCAGTGCTTTCCTCGCTGCTTTGACGTCCATTTGCCGAATTTCAAAATGAGCATAGAGGAGCCAAATTTTGGAAAATGTGAAAGTCTTATGGGGAATGAGCTGCAGCGCAGCTCTGTATACTTGTCTAGTTCGCTCCATATCTTCTGCTTCGAGCTCTTCAAACAAGGCATAGTTTATCCACAGGTAGATGTATCTTCTCCAATGCTGTTTCTCCTGGAAAAAGGTTGCAGATCATTGCTCTCAACATTTCTGATAGCATACAAGCACTGGCTACGATTACACTAGAACTACAGTAATTACTTGCGTCCAAGTTTTTTCCCAAGCTTTGGTGTCCCTTGGATATTTTCTGCAGGTGTTAAATGCGCCCTTAGGTAAAAATTTTGCACGAGGAAGGTTGCTGAATATAATATACTCTCGCCACTCTAGGCCGTCCAAACTAATTCGTATGGAGCTTTGACATGCATAGAAGCTATAATTTATTTCAGGTGCCAGCAGGCTGATCATGGCGATTATAATACCGGGGTTAATGTATGTAAACAAGATAATTTTATAATAGAAAGTGCTATTCAAAATTTGTTTGTTTACAGTTTGAATCCCAGGAGTAAGTTAATACCAATCGCCATGATCAGCCCGCTGGTCATAAATTCTGGACATACCTACTGTTGACACAACGGACCAAGTCCAAAAACATCAATCCAGCTCATCCGAAACTTGGGTTACTTGACATCACCCGTATATCTATACTAGGACAAAACTAAAAACTCACCTTTACAGGCGGGATGTTAGCTATAGCTCGTTCATAAGTCTCACGAATTGTGTCCACTTTCCCTTCACTTTCAACAAGTCGCAGTAAGTCGAACCAGGCATCATAATCATGGGGATTGGCTTTGACCTCTTCTTCGTATTGATACTTTCGTTTGCTAACGATTACATCTTCTATTCCGGTACGGTCCCCAAACTTTTTCTCGTGAATAGTGTAAGCACGATAAAGATCCTGCGCACATTCCTTTGGAATATGCTCCAAAGCGTATTTATATATAACACGCGCTCTGTCATGCTGGAACATTTCAACCAAAATATAGTTATTTCTGATTTCAAAGAGGCTCCTGAGGAGTGATGACTTCTTAAACAGTATTGTTAATTATAACAAAGAACCGGTCCGAGTTTACTCGAACATGGGGGTTGTCCACTGTAGGTGAGGTAAATTCTAGATAGGTCTCAGACCAACAAATTACCACACAGCAATAATGGCAGGGCGCGCAATGCATTTGAGCGCGAATTTTCTATTATTTTTTCAAAAAATAATTTTTTGTGTAAAACCAAATAGTTTTTTGGGAAGCAACCTGTGCAGTTTCGTTACTCAATTTATCACCTAAAACATGCCTGAAGGTAGAAATCATCGATAGAAAGGTTTCGAAGAAAAATTATTTTTTAGTCATTTTTCATTAAAATTTAGTTATTTTTATTTTTTTACCCCCAGAAGCAAACTATCAAGGGGCAAGCGACCCCCCGCATATTGTCAACATTAATAACGACTACAATATATGTGAATTTAAAAGAAATCGTTGGAGCCATTTTGGAGAAATAATTTTTTTAGACGTTTTTTTGAAAATAAAACCCCCCCAAATTGAGCCCAAAATAAAAAAAATTGTCCCGAGGTATGATTTTTGTGAACCTACATACCGAATTTCATCAAAATCGACCGAGTAGTTTTCCCGGAAATCGACGCACAGACAGACAGACAGTGCGACAGAGCGACAGACAGACATTTCCTAAAAACCACTTTTTTTGGTTCCTGGGACCTCAAAACGTGTAAATCCGTTGAAATCTCGGAATCGAAAATTTCTACCATCACAAAGCTTTCCTTATACTACGTATAAATTGGAAAGCAATTACTAAACTAAATTAGCACGCATTGTTTATAGGAAATATTGGGGTTATCGGCTTCTGAGGTGGCAAGGTATAGTAGCGTGTTTGTACTTGTGTGAGTCTCCATACACCATGCGGTCGGATGAGTGTCGTAACTCGACAAGGGTACTAAAACTAAAAAAAGTTAACTAACCTCTTTCTGACCTTCCTCAAATTTTGCAAAAGCAATGAATAGTTTCTCTTCCATATTATCTTCGCCAAAAAACTCAATGGCCCGCTCATAGATGGTTCTGGCGCTGTTAATAAATCCATGAGTTTCTTCGAATTTGGCGAATCTTATCCAGTTATTTACGTCTGGATGAACGTACACGAACCTCTCAAATATAGCTCTAGCTTTATCAATTTCTTTGTAGCGCAATTCGAACTTGACATAGGTATTCCAAGCTTGCTCATCAGGTTCCCATTCCATCCATCTTTCGAAAACTTGCCTTGCCCCTAAAATTTATAATTAATTCAATGAAAGAATGAAATAAATGTACAACATATTAATATTTATGCATAACTGCGCATATTTAAGGAATCACTATATAAACTTTCTCATCACAAGAAAAATCAATAAATATCTTTAGAACGTCATTGAAATTGAGGTGGGTTCTGAAACAGATCATACATCAAATCTGACCAAGGAAAGAGAGAATTGCCTAAAAGAGCGTGACGCGAAAGTTTACTTACTCCTGACTAAATAAAACTGCTAATTGTTTGCTGACACGCTTTACTTTCATTATACTAGTAGTTCACACATTGAATGCATTTAATGGATCTCTTTCGTATAGGAATTCAAAGAGATATGATTGGTTGGGCCCATGGTTTGAATTATCTCATTGGTTGGGTGCAAGGACTTTTCTATACGAAAGAGGTGCATTTGGAAAATAATTGCCGTACCAACAACATTGGCGAGCATTTCTTCCATATAGGTGTATTTGTACCAAAACTGACTGACACGTGGTAGAAAAGTGACAGCTCTGTCCCAAAGATTTCGAGCATGATTGACTTGCTTGTGACGCATTTCCATTTCTGTGTAACGGAGCCATAATGTAATGTTCCTGTGGTCTACGTCCAAAGCTCTTTCGTAAATTGATCTAGCTCTGGAAAACAAGAACAAAATCGTAAAAAAAGGTTAAATGAGGAGGCTGTTTACAAACATGGCCAATTCCAAGTTGTAGAATTTTTCAGGGGAGCGGATTTTCTGTTAAGAATTTGATTACGTATATAACTAACCCTAGACTTCTCAGCGTTTCTGTTCGCAATCTGGCTGCTTTCGTCACTTTATTTTACAATGTGCAGGTGGACATTAAAATTGTATGCAATGTCGGATCAAAACCCCATTTTGTGAAAAAATGGAGTTGGACACGTTTGCAACAAAGCTTCTCAATTGTGCTAATATCGTTAACATTCAAAAAAGTTGGTGGCATGATGAACTTTTTTTTTCTTTAAGATAAATATCGTTGAAATTCTATAGTAACCGAGGTTCTTTCCTTAATGAGGTTCAGCCTTTACCAGATAACAAAAATAAATAAGGGATGTTCTACAAGAGGAAAGAGCGGCCTAGCATCATCGAAATCTACGCATTATTAAATTTCATAGGAGGTACCTAAATATATTATGATGAAATAATTACCGTGCCCTACCATTCATCATTAGAAATTTTTACAGTAAAACTTACCTTTGAATTTCTTTCTGACTCTCCTCCCACTGTGCGTATTTCAACCAATTACCTATTACAGACCTATTTTTTCTAATATTATCTTCAAACGCTTTTCTTTTCCTTTGCTGATAGTCTGCTAGCTCTTCTGGATCAGATATTTTTTGCTTCGGTGGCTAAAAAAATTGTAAGATTTTCAATAGTAAAAGGACCCGTTACACATTGTGCTTTTCATGGAGGTGGGCATAATGGTCCATTGCCCTATTTCAATGATAGCATTGTTACATCAAAATTTTTTTGCTTGGTTAATGCAAATGCCTAATAATAAATTATTTTTTGACGACAGTCGGTTAATAAATATGGTCAGACAACATTCAACAAATTAAGGAACATACCGGAGGCAAAATTTCTAAATCTCTTTCCTTAGCTTCCCGAAGTAGCTGCTCAGCTGTAATTTGTATTTCAGCTGGAGCTTTGTTTTTTACTTTGGCCACTTTTGGCATTTTCTTCTCCATTGCTGCAAAGTAAGAATTAACAATCAAAATGAAATTAAGCTGTAAAATAAATAAATAAATAAGGTTATAAACAAATAACAAAATGCAGGATGTCCGATCTCCGATGGCGGGGATTCCATCAACGTCAATAGTGATAGTAAATGTAGTTTTGATGTGGTAGCAGACATTAAAGACATACTAAAAATGTCTACTACCACGTCAAAACTACATTTACTATCACTATTGACGTTTGTGGAACCCCGCCGATGCAGAGGACTAACTTATCTACGCACCTGGTCACTGCCTTGTATAATGACTTTTCGGTGTACATTATCACCTCCAGGCGGCGGCCGGCAAATTTATGAAATTTATAATTTGGTTATTAGGCGGATATTCCACCGACCTAGCATTGCAGAATGCAAATGATGTTGACGGAAATTTTTGTTTTACTTTATAGTAGGCTATATAGAGGTCGGTGGAATAAACCGCCTTATTATTATTATATATGAGATCCTATAAATTGTACCGACAACTTTCATCATCCTATACACATCACACCTCTTTTTTAACTCTACTTTCCTGAAACTTCAAGTTAATAATATTTCTGATAACAAATTCTTAATTTCTTTATGCAGCTTACATTATTTTTATACCTACGAGTTATTCATCCGTCCACTTTCATAACTAGGATGAGAAATTAATTTTTTCTTTAAAAATCCACGGTCATTTCTTGTTTCAATTATAATGCAATAAGACCTCTCCCTCAGGCTTCAAGTAAATATCTTACCGTAGAACAACTATAGAAACTACCGTACGTTTTAGGAAAAGATATTTAAAAAAAGAGAGGAGGTGCGATGTATACAGAATGACATTTATATCGCTATAATTTATACTGCTACATAGGCCTATTATTTAGGCGGTCATTCCACTTGTCATGTTTCTTCATTTGTGCATTAAGAAATGATGAGATTTTTGTTTTAAGGTGACTATTATGTAGATACTTAATTAACTTATCTATTATAAATTATGATATGGTAGAAAAATGAATAGGCCTAATGTAAGTCCCTAAAAATGTCAAGTGGAATCATAGAATAATATTTACTATATAGAATGCTAGTCGGTATAGGGCCGTCTGTGATTCTAACTAGGAAAATCACATGAGCCGAGTCACAAAATATTTGCGTCCCAGTTTTAACCAATCAGATTAATTTATTAAGAAACAATTGTGAGTGTATTCGAATGTTCTATAAAACTTGGCCTACAATTGGCTGCCTGTTTTGAAGTCAACATTCATTTTTAAAACAATAACAACGCAACAGAAATGAGTGGGTTTTTGATAAACAAACATGATAAAAATTATTTATTGATTCAATCTCTACAGCAATACCTACTTTACTATAATAAAATAAGTTCGGTTGTTGGATTGAAAACTTCAGAGTTCACACTATGCTACACATTATGTAAAGTACAGTAGGCCTACAATAATACTTCTAAAAGGTAAGTGAGTAATTTATATTAAACCCACAATAGCTTTAATTCTTCTTAAAATGTTGCATTGTTGCCGTCTTGCAGCCAAATTAAGTCACTTAGCACACTCCCCAAACACACCGAGTCCAACAAGTTACTGTACAACCTACAAGAAGCATTTTTAAGCCTTTGCATGCATGGGGCTTGTGAAGTAATAATTTGGGACAGCTAGTGACTTCCCTCTATGGGTCCACTGCGGCTTAAATTAACTAAAACAAAATATATTGTCTTATTTTTATTGGTAGGCTAATTTTATTGACATTTTTAGGGCAGCAGATTTCGAGGAACAGGAGCAGAGGAGGCGTCTCGTCCCGCCAGAGAAAATGTTGAAGCAAAGAAATTCGAGTGGAAGTCAATGCAAGACAATTCCTACCAGAAGGAAAAAGTCAAAACTATTAATTGTGTTCCATCCTCTTCACTGCAAATTACTGTATATTTGTTATTACATTAATGTTATTGCATTATGCTGTATTTTAAAAGCCTTTTTCATGGAACTCACCTTGAATTTTCACTTGTCACCCATGGCTTACAGAGTCAAAAGGAAGGGAACATGGTGGATGTCACCGCATCGCGTTAGTGAGGAACTACCTACCTGAATAAATAGGGGTTGTGAAAATGTCCAAATACATGATCTACTGTGACAGCTAGTATGCTTAATGAGCACGACGCAAAGAGGTTTTTTTGCCACTTTCCTCATGCAGGGTTTTGGTTTAAAATGTTAAACCCCCAGTATAACCTGTACGAAAAGGCCCTAATGAATGCTTGCCGTAACGTATAGTACAGTACTCTTTCTAAACTCATGTTGGAACATAATTTGAAGTATTGTATGTGATACTTCCATACATTAATACATACTTCGTAGGATACCACGAGCATTTTTTTTTTAAATATTCATTGACCATTGTACTGTAGATAGGCCTAGGTGTGCGAATGATGCAAAAAACTAGTTTGTTTCATTAAATTTGGGTCATTATGGATTTATTAATATGAAACGACACATAAAATTTACTACATTTCTATTCTACTACATTTCAATTTTTAAATTTGTGCGGGAAACACCCAAGCGCTACCAAGTGGCCAAAATCCGAAAGTGGGACGCAAATATTTTGTAACTTCGATCTTGTGATTTCATGAAAAAAATCACAAAGCCCTGAAATACTGCATCCTATGTATAAGCATAGGAATGCCAGTCTGCTTAGGCGCCCATTCCATTGACCGGCTAGGGCTATTTCCAACAACGGTGACGTGGTAGCAGACATTCAAGACTTAGGTAACGTTTTCACCGACCTCGCATTGCAGATTGCAAATGACATTGACGGAAATGTGTTTTTCTTTTTATAGAAATCTATTAAAATATTTGTAATTAACATATCCCATGAAGCCATTTTTTAATTTTAGTTTGTTTGTTTGTGATTTTACTGTATGATCATTGATCAATTTTAACTATGGCATAGAGGAAAATAAACATTTCCGTCAATTCTGCAATGCGAGGTCGGTGGAGACGCCACCTAAGCCTTGATTGTCTGCTACCACGTTACCGTTGTTGGAAATAGCCCTAGCCGGTCAATGGAATGGGCACCTTAGGCGCCCATTCCATTGACCGGCTAGGGCTATTTCCAAAAATTGTGACATGGTAGCAGAGATTCAAGTCATAGGTTGCGTTTCCATAGACCTCGCATTGCAGAATGCAAATGAAATTGACGGAAATTAGAATTTTTCTTTGTATAGAAATCTATTAAAATGTTTGTACTTAACATATCCCATGACGTCATTTTTTAATTTCAGTTTGTTTGCTTGTGATTTTTCTGTATGATCATTGATCAATTTCAACTATGGCATAGAGGAAAATAAACATTTCTGTCAATTCTGCAATGCGAGGTCGGTGGAAACGCTATCTAAGTCTTGAATGTCTGCTACCACGTCACCCTTGTTGGAAATAGCCCTAGCCGGTCAATGGAATGGGCGCCTTATTTCGATTGGCAGGCTATGAGTGGAATAACCA
This sequence comes from Psococerastis gibbosa, assembly GCA_963971405.1. Classification (NCBI taxonomy): domain Eukaryota; kingdom Metazoa; phylum Arthropoda; class Insecta; order Psocodea; family Psocidae; genus Psococerastis; species Psococerastis gibbosa. The sequence continues at coordinate 21,823,793 of OZ020484.1, forward strand.
TAGAATACTATAATATATAGGGAATAACCGCCAAATTATAAATTTGCCGCCCTTTTTTTAAAAGGAGTGAGGTCAGAATGTTCACTGAAAAGTTATTATACAAGGCAGTGACTAGGTGCGTAGTCCTCGAGGAAGGCGGGGCTTCCGATGGGGTTTCCATATACGTCAATGGTCAATGAGAAATATGGTTTTGACGTGGTAGCAGAATTTTTAGTATGTCTATATTAATGTCTGCTAAAACGTCAATTTCACATTTCTCATTGACCATTGACGTAGGTGGAAACACACAAGGGAATGAACACAAAAAGTCACGTGATGTGATTAGTATTCATTTGGCGCTAATTTACTTTATTCTTACATAGCAGTTTGATTTTTCATTAGTTCGTAAATCTGAAATCTAAATCCGGATGCGGTCATATGGAACTTAAAAATATGGTATAGCAATTAGTAGGCCCAGCATATGTTATGTACGGTTTGAATTGGCGAATACCGTAGGTATTGATTTTTAGCAATTAGAGTGTGTTAAAAGCATATAGAATGGCCCTTCACAAAAATTAAAATAGAGCGGGCGGATGGCGCTATCAAGTGGGGCCTAATGGCTAATTTGGAACTTTATGAACTTTTGTCTATAGCGGATAGCCCAGTGCATCGGACTCATATAATTCTAATGATAATAAAATTTATGCACAGTAGGTACCTATCTAGCTTATTTTTGCAGGGATCTATCATGGTGCACCATTTCTCCATCTGTGTACAGTAACCTACACTGTTCGATTGCAAGCTCAGGCCAGCAGGCCTACAACATATCTTTGGGTCATAAAGTGCTCGTCTAAAAACTAATAAGACATTAAGCAGACATATCTATAATACGGTACCTACTGTTCGATGGAGCCACTTTGCCCATTTTGTTCCAGAATAATAAACATTCTATAGTCCATTCTAACTTATGTTTATTTTGCTATATCTCTTTGTTGTGTAGTGTGGGTATAATTTCTCAATTAAAATGTTTCTTGAGGATTTAGCAAAGGGGAAGCGGTATCATATAAACGCGGAGTTAGGAAAAGGGTCTTACGGTAAATGTTACCTCGCGACCGAATTGGACACTGGCGTAAAAGTAGCTTGCAAACAGATGAAAGACATCGATGAATTCAAATCTGAGGCAGGAATCCATTCGAAATTACGTCACAGACACATTGTTAACTTTCTTAGCAGCTTTGTAGTATGCGAGATGGGATATATTACGATGGAATTATGTACAAAAGGTAACATGGACCACCTTTTGCGAAGAAGAGGAGTTCTAACAAATCCAGAGGTAAAATGTATTATGAAACAAGTTGTCAATGGTCTAAATTATCTGCATAAGAGCTTGATAGTTCATAGAGACATAAAATTATTAAATTTGCTTCTCAGCGAGAACATGGAATTAAAAATTGCTGATTTTGGTTTAGCTCGGCAACTCCGTTCAACAGAAGATAAGAGGGAATCATTCTGTGGGACTAATAACTATGTTGCGCCTGAGATTATCGACGGTATAGGATACAGCTTCGCTGCTGACATATGGGCACTAGGTTGTGTCTTCTACACACTACTGGTTGGAAAGGAGCCTTTTTGGGGGTTAACGACTGAAGCTACACTAAGAAATATTTCAAGGATTTCGTTTGCCAAATCTAAGCTGTCACTTTCAGCTTACATTTTTTTGAAATCTGTTTTCGTCAAGAATCCTGAAGAAAGGCCAACGGCATCAACTATTTTGAACCACGTTTACTTCTCAAAGGGACCTACCCTTGATGCCTTGCCACATACGCTGTTTGATGGTCCCCCAAAAGTTCGAGAGCAACGCGAACCAAAAATTTCAACTCGTCGGCCACTGGCAGATCGAACTAATCTTCGATCATTGAAGGATAGAAACAATTTTGGCATGGTTTTAAGATCTCAAAAGCTGGCATCTGAGACACAGAAAGGTTATAAACATGCAGCCGTAGAAACAGAAAACGCAACGCCAGTTGCTCCTCAGATGATGACACTTGATTATCCCAATAAAATAACACACAAAAACAAAAAATCCAATTCAGCAGCAAAGAATGAAACAAATGAAGGTACTTCATTACGGCTTGACACCTCTAATACTCTGAATGATTCAAACGATAGTTGGAGGTATGAGTTCGTGACACATGCTACAGAACGGCAACTGCTTACTTTAGCAGAAAATTTACTGCAGTTGGATGACGTAGAATACAGTCTCGAATTGAGAAGTTTGAAATCATCATTTTTGTGCGTAACACGCTGGGCAGAAACAGATTCGGGAATGCTTGCTTACACTCTCAACGACGGAAGCTGGGGTATAAATATGGGGAGTGAAAAAGACCATTTCTACCGATACCCAGGAGGTAAAATTAAATACATTCAAAATGACACCAATTACAGTTTTGTCAAAGATTGCATTCCAACAGGCCTGGAGCGTTTGGTTGCATGGGCGGATGAAATAAGGAGGCTATTACTTAATTTAAAAAAATCTGGCCCAATAGTGTACTTCAAAGATCCTGTGTTTGTCACTGCATGGAAGTACTTCAAAAATTCACCAATAACTCAGAGTACTGCAATGGTTTTTCTCTTAGCAAATGGTACTTGCCAGGTAAGTTTATATATTTACCTCCAGCCAACTGAAAATCAGCTAATCAAGTGAAATACTTGACAAATTGGCCCAACATTTTGACAGCAGTATGTTTCGATTTTACCGACGAAGATTTATATAACTACAAAGAGGGGGATTACCCCCGGGGAAAGTTTATGATTACAAAAAAAGCTCGAAACAGTCGGCTTTTTTACATTTTGACAGCATTTAGGTTTAACATACAAAGATTCGTATGTATAACTGCAATCGGAGGCCCAGGGGTGAAATATTTTTGAAAAAGTAGCCCTGAAATATAAAAATACATTTTGAATGCAGCAAGGTTTAGATCTTACCGACGAATATTCATATAATTGGAAACATTGGAGACAATCTATTTGATATCCTAAGACATCGAAATATAAAGCTTCAGCAGGCTGATCATGGCGATTATAATACCGGGGTTAAATAAATACCCTGGGATTATAACAGTAAACAAACAAATTTTGAATAGCGCTTTTCATTATAAAATTATCTTGTTTACATTTTTAATACCAGGGGATTAAATAAATACCGGGATTATAATCGCCGTGATCAGGCTGCAGAACCACTGCCCTAGGCAATTCATAAGATATTTGTATATTTTAACCTGGGAATTCTTTTCGTCAGTACCTATGTTACAGAATATCAAGACCTGTTTTTCTTTTAGGTAAACATGCCCAACCATGAAAAGTTTATGTTAAACATAAAGGACGACTCAATAGCAACGTGGGTTGGCAAAGAGGTTACAATTTTTTCGCTCAAGAAACTTATAGACAATGGACTACCACATGGATTGAGAGAGAAATTGATGTTCGTGCCTCGCTTATTACGAGAAGTGATTCCTAGGAACCTTCAGTAACGTAGCGAAATAGTTGTATGGCCTCGTTCTAAGAGAGCAGAGCATACAAACAACAAAACACGGATCTGCTGGACATGGCGACTGTGTAGCATTTAAACTACGGTATCAAAATGGATTTTCCACTTTTCGCTTGATTCTTAGCAAATGAGCTCAATTCAATTTGGCTTGAACACATTTGATTTGTATTTTTCTCTTTCCATACTACGTTAAATACAATTACTTCTTGATATGATAGCATCTATTTCTTCTGTAATACCATACCAACTCATTCCGCCAGTATTTAAGGTGAAACACGTATTGGTGTTTCATCTGTTAAATTGGGGGCAGCTGCCCCCCCCCCCTGTATCCGTCCTTGTAGCAGTCACATCTTGGTCATATGACAACCGATTTCATTTTCTAGGGATTAAGAACAACTTTCCACATATTTTCATGTTTATTGAAAAAAATCACTCACCAAAAATTCCTCAAAATGCAATGCATAAAATACTCATCTGCAACTTAGTCTACGTTCGAATAAGTCCAATAAACGGCCCACCATGTTAACATGCAATTTCCAAATTGCGGCAATCAAAACCACGAATGTTTCCTGTCAACTGGCAGAATTAAATTTAACTGTTATGTTTACTGGACTTTCTTCGAATGTTTAACAACTTGTAGGCCCTATAATAATTTATTGCTTATAAAGTTCAAAAAAAAAGTTACCGGTGATCCAGGAGTGAGCTTTCTACGGGCAGTACTGCAAAGAAACTATTCAATTTATAATAATGGTGAGTTACATAGAGACTACTATTCTTCAGGTGCAACGAGAATATTAATTTTGTCGACTTTAGTAAACATTATGAACCCTTAGAATTTGTATTTGAATTGTTCTATAAGAGTAAAGGAACAATTGTTAAATTTGAAAAGTGAATCTATTCGTACAGATGCTGTAGCTGGTCAGTCATTTAGAGATTGTTTACACTGATGATCTGGTTGATCCAACCAATGAAGCTCGATACTTTGACATAAACACCAGGGACTTCCAATCGGCCACAACCAAAGCCCCATGACACGAGACCAACCAGTTCAAAAAACCCATCGTCCTGACAAACCAGGGGTCCTCCTCCATCGCCCTGCAAATTAGAAAATTTTGATAGTCTACCTACTTCGATTCTCATATTTAGGAATTCAGACTAATAACCTTTCGGATGAAAGTCAGAGCTCTTGCGACTAATGATAAGATACCTACATGTGCTGACACTATGTAAACTGAAGAGTGAACATGGAGACCCAGAGCTGTAGTACCACCCTCTTAACTTCGTTATTATGGGGAATATTGAGGTGCAGTAAAAAATGTATCGTAAAATAGGTGTCAAACTTTTCTATGGTCCTATCTAGACGTACTCAAAGTACCACTTTTTTGTGGGTAAAAATATTGACTTTTGAAATTTTGACCTTTTTGCTATTACTAAGCCAACCTGACGGAGTTAAAGCTCTCTCTTACACTCAACTAGGAAGACATGCCTTACATGCCCTCCCAAGCATGACTAGAAAATGTAGCAAGTGTGTGGGACATGAACCAACAAACTTTCGGGTGAAAGTTGGAGTCTGTACGGGTCACTACTCTACATGTCCTGACACCTACTGGCATAGGCGATATCTCAGAGTTTTCAAATGTAAGCATGGGTCGTTTTGGCAGCAAATGAAAGCTCTATTTAACGCCCTTCGTTTGAAATCACTTGTGTGATTGAACCTAAGGTACACTGAAAATTTAAGGTTACTTTGAGTAGGCTTTTGCAGACCGTTGTGATCATAGAAAAGTTTGACCCCTATTTTACGATAATTTTTTCACCGCACTCAATGTTCCCCATAATAACGATGTTAATGGGGTGGTACGACTGCTTTGGATCCCCCTGTATACTTGAAACTAGCTATTTTTTTCTTTTTCTTTTCAATCTAAGCTTTTATAATTCCTCAAATTACATCATAAATATCCACGAGGAAATTCATGTGTTTGATAGAATGAAAAGCCACTTCGATATTAGTCGGCAGAAAACAGTCAATCAGTGTATGAATTGCCTGAAATATAGGGGGGGGGGGGGGCGACCACCTGAGTCCATTAAAAATTCGTCATAAAATTCAACCAACTGCTAGCTAATTGACATGTACATATAACCAACCTGGCAAGCATCATTTCCCTCCTCGCCACCCGCGCAGAAGCTGCTAGCAGGTAGAATAAAGATTTTTTCGGTAACGGCGTTGATCTTCCGAATACACTCGGTGTCACTAACTATTGGCATTTCAGCTTCTCGCACTCGAAGTGGAATTGGGCCAGCTGAAAATAGAAAGCCCAACAGTTTCACAGAGTGCTCGAAATCATAATTGAACTTAACCCAGAAAAGGGTCAGGTCAGCAGCCTTTACATTCTCTGTTCTTGGGTGCGTGATCAGGTTGATAAGACTGGTGACTCATAAGAAACACAAGCTTCAACTATTATGGGCGGCTAAGATCCTGTAGCTACTATCAAGAAGAAGGCTAAGGGAACTTTACTAAATACAAGGCCCCCGGGGTGGATCCATCATGGTATGCATGCACTGTTACAAGCATTTAGTAGATTGCAGTGGCTGTCAACATGTCTTCTTGCCACTAGAATTAGCAGTGAAGCAGCATGTTTACACACCTTCACCCATATATCCATATCCGGTGACAATACATCGTTTCCCGGCTGCTTGTGAGACACCCCGTGCTGGCAGACACACAAGACAAACACCATCTTTGAGCTCAGCCTGCCCGTGCAGCTTGAGAAGTGCAATGTCGTTGTCCAGAGTCTGGCTGTTGTGATTGTGATGGATGTATGTGGTAGCCACGCGCAAGGTCTGCGCACCAGGACTTCCAAACTTTCTTGTTAAATCGTGATCTCCTACACGCACGTAAATCGCATCACCAGATCGTACTATGCTGAAACAACAACAAAAATTTCAAAGTGCATGGTCATAGTACCAAAATGTTGAATGAACAGAAGGGGAGAGATAGGAGGGAGTGGAGGAGGCCCACGTATCATACCCAGGCCACTGGAGCTTATTTGTGATGATGATGATGACCATATCAATCATAAAAAAAAGAACCGGCCCGAGTTTACTCGAACATGCTTTCCAATTTATCAATTAGTACGGTGAGAAAATGAATAATTTCATGGTAAATAAATCTCCTACGGTTAAATTTCGGATATCTCGGCGGGGGGGTGGGGGGGGGGGTGTCCACCTGACGTCACTGGAGGTGAGGTAACCTCAATATATTTAAAACACATTACAACACAGTAATAATGGCAGGGCAGGCAATGCATTTCAGCGTGAAGTTTCTATCATTAAAAAAAAAAAAAAAAAAATGTTTGCGCAAAAGCAAATAGGTTTTTGGGAAAGCCAACTGTCCGGTTTCGTTACTCAACTTAACACCTAACACATGCCTGAAGGTAGAAATCATCGATAGAAAAGTTTCGCAGAAATATTATTTTTTAGTCATTTTTCATTAAAATTAAGTTATTTTTATTTTTTTACCCACAGAAGCAAACTATCAAGGGGTCAGCGACCCCCCGCATTTTATCAACATTAAGAACGACTAGAATATATGTGAATTTAAAAGAAATCGTTGGAGCCGTTTTTGAGAAATAATTTTTATAGACTTTTTTTGGAGTTTTTTGAGAATGAAACCCCCCCAAATTGAGTTAGCCCCAAATAAAAAAAAATGGTCTCGAGGTATGATTTTTGTGAACCTACATGCCGAATTTCATCAAAATCGACCGAGTAGTTTGCCCGGAAATCGATGCACAGACAGACAGACAGACAGACATTTCGTAAAAACCACTTTTTTGGGTTCCTGGAACCTGAAAACGCGTAAATCCGTTGAAATCTCGGAATCGAAAATTTCGACCATCACAAAGCTTTCCTTATACTACGTATAAATTGGAAAGCAAATATTACTCAATTTTAAACACGAGAACCTATGCTTATGGAGGAGTTAAGAGCAGTTGCTCTAGCCACAAAGTCACAGGGACAGGCAAAATCCTGCAATATAAAATCTTATATGTCTCCCTAATTTACCTTCAGTGATCTGTAACTCACTAAATTCAGGCTTTCTGAAGGCGACATTCATGGATTATAATAAAACGTGAAAACGTGACAGCAGACACATTGTGCCATTGGGTATCCAAAAGTTGGTCGGAGTCACCATTAACCCAAAGCTTAGAAGAAGCTTACTTTGTAACACAGTGGGCAGCAGTGAGGACCCATTGGGTACCGATGAGAGCGCCGCCACACAAATACTGGTTGAGGGAGTTGATTAGAGCCACCTGCCAGCACCACTCCGAGGGGTCCGCGTCTTCGCCCCCCACCACGCGGCCACCTCGGCCACGGTTTGTTCCCTTCACTCCGCACACATATTTACTGTACACCGTCGGTCTGGGAGCATTGGTTGTGTAGCCAGGCACCGGCAGCACTGAAACCAAAACCAATCGCCGTTCAGAAGACCATTTCTCTTAAGGTTTGGCGGACAGTGTCAATGACCAAAGAAGTGGAAGAGGAAGTATTCAGGCATAAAAGCTACAATATATGTTCTTACAGATGCCATCACTATTTAACGCCAATACACGCTCCCGTTTCTGTTCCAGTCAACCATTTTTAAAAGTTTGTGAAAACCCTTAACCCATTATGCTGATAATATATTTATGAGAATAGGCAAAGGCAAACTGCTTTAGACGGCCCCTGACAACCTCGTTGCCCAGTGCGGTCCAGATAGTAGTTTGCCGAACCACACTGGTACACACCAAGCCAGCCCCACTCAAAACCAAACAGTTGTATTACATGCAAACATACAACGCGTAAGCCCAAAAGAACGTTGCGTTTTCATAATATAAAATTCCCTTCGGCTTTGGTCGATCAAGTGTAGGGAGAATTTATAAAAAAACACCGACCCTACTTCGTGGGGCGGTGGTTTCTCCTTCCCATATAAATGATAACATTTTGCACTTTTAAAGTACTCTAGAACCCATTTCGCATTTCACCACAGGGCATAGCTTAAATATAATGACACATTGACTGTTTAAGTGACAAATGATTAGTAATACTGTTTGATACAGAAATATTCGATTTGATTTTGGATAATTTTTAAATTTACGCCATTTCCTTGAGTGCCCGTAGTGCACACGGACTTCGTAACAATGTACATAAGCCTTTATTGGCTTCAGTGGCAATGTGGTAGCGTGCTTGTACTTGTGCGACACACCATGTGATCGGTGACGTATCGTAACTAGCCACAAGCACCTATTAGGTAACTTAGTGAGGCGGCTGAAGTGGTAAATCGGATTAAATTGTTTGCATGCGATTAACCTTTTTATATTAAAAAAAATTAACACGCACCAGTGGGAGTAGTGGGGGCCATGGCCAAGGGCGTATGAGAAAGAGAGTACGTTGGCAGTGGTGTAGATCGGTATGGTGGCACGATGTACGGCGTGTCGTTTCGGGAAGGGTCTAGGCCATTGATTCGGTCCATATGCTCACGAATTACAGACTTTGGAGCACAACACTGCGTCCCTGGCTTACGGCATTTGAAGAGGTCTGTCATATCAGCATTACCTGAAACGGAATAAATTATATAAACTCCAACGTTTAAAAATATAATCACTGTTGACGTCTATATTACACTGCACAATATTTAGTCAACAATGCACCAATCTGTCGTCGAAAGCGTATTGAGAAATTTGTTATAACAGGTTAACTAAGTATATTTTACTTTTTAACAAGGGCGTTATTTATTCCATGACGCCTCTCAGGGGGAATAGCTTGTGGAATGCACCGAAGATTGGGCATGCGCGACATGCGGTCGTTTTTTTTCATTTTAGCAAATGGGTAGTTGGAAAACCAGAGTCAACTTCAGAAGATTTCTGAGTCTGGTGTGAATCTGACAGCACGCAGGTGAACGGTTTTTCCCCTCACGCCGAGAACACGCGTCAACGTCAAAAATCTTCCGTTTTTAACTCTGTGGTTTTCCAACTACCCATTTGCTACAATGAAAACAAAACGTCCGCAGCTCGGGCGAGTCGATTTTTCCGTGTGTACCGGGACCTTAATAAACCCCAAACAATGCAAATTGACTAACTGGAATTAAAGCGGGATATTAAGTAAATTGCAAACTTTCTTTTTAAGAGAGAATAATCGCTGTTCACTGTTGCATAGGACAGACGCAGGCGGAACACACAGTATTTTCGAAAAGCAATTGAAACCCAAAATCTTTTGCTGCTTTGTTTTGAAATAAACGAGTTAGTTTTATTATCGTGTTAAATGGTTTAAATACTTGTATGCCGTATTCCATTGATGTTGCAGGATAATGCCTCAGCATATTCCTTCGAGCGCGCTCAACAAGCACATTTCTTGTACCTATATGGCAGAATTAGTGGTGTTAACAATCCTTCAATCCTATATATGTATATTTACAGTATTCTACCCAGATGTTTAAATGCAACAGGTTCCAGGCCATGAGGCTACTTACGGAAACACGTGAATGAAAGGTATGGAACAATGCAGGATCCGGTACACTCAGGTCTGTCGTCAGGAGGGGCGCTTGTAGTAGAAGTGGTCGGCCTCCTTGTCGTAGTCAAAGGTTTCGGTCTTGGACGCGGACGCTCCGTCATGGCTCCCCTTGTGTTATCACAACATACCCGGCCACGAGGACAATTTGAATGCTGAATCAGAACCTAGAAGCCAATCAAATTAGGATATAATTCGTTACATCCGAAGTAGCGTATCAAGAAACAACTGAACCCGGTGGGACTCGAACACACGGTCAATGCCTAACCGGGGCATCGTGTTTATTACTACACTACTGGTTCTGCCGTCTTCAGCTTTGACCAGATTTCTATATTATGATTCACATTGATGGACAGGTTGGCGTAGCTACACAACTAGATAACTGAATAAGTCTGCAAGGTTTACATTTTGTTCATAAAGACAATGCCTTATTTTGTGTTAAAATTAATAATATAGGGCCTAAAACAGGCTGTGTTTTTGTTTTGTTTTATTTTCATATCAAGCAGTCTATAGATCTTGTCTTATTTTACTCCAGAATGCGACTATATAAATGTACCTTATACAGTCACATAAGCCGATATAGCCTACTTAGTGCTTACCGATGGCTTCTCGCAGAAGGCGACCATGAAGCTGAGCACACAATAGCCCGGACAGCTGGGGTACGAGGCTTGCGTGGTGGAGGGGGGCGGGCGTCGCGTTGTGGACACAGAGGTCGGGGATTGCAGAGGGGGCGGTGGGCCGTCGGGGGAGGGGTTAGAGATGCAGCAGCTGCCCTGGTCCGGACACGTCGCGTCCTCGTCAATGTCGTCGCAGAACAGTGCAAACACGGCGTGCATACATTCCCCTCGACATGCTTTTTGAGGACCACCAGGCTGTTTTAATTCCGTCTTAGGAGGCGTTCTGGAACCAATTTCGAATAACTTACTAAATTATAATGAGGACACACTTGGCTTATTCAGTAATTCCCTTATTCTATGATTGGTATTAAGGTCCTCTTAAGAGTGATTATTGCCATGGTTTACAAGGGAATGTTACCAGAATTAAGCATCAACAATATGATAATATATAACTTACAGTATGTTGATAAATATGTTTCGGTCAACAATGCGATCAAGTATTTTCTGTATCAGGCTTGCATGAGAAAACCAGAAATTAAATATTGGAACTTTATCTAGCTGTGTTTGAGAAAATCACAAGAAATTAATAATGCTTACCGAGAGGTAGTGGAAGATGTGAAAAATGTAGATCCTTTGGTTGAGTTTTTACTACTAGTGTGTTGTTTTTCATCCGCATAAGCATCGTTGGATACGCAACACCTGAGACCAGGTTTGCAGTATTCTTTAGGGTCTAATACTGCCTCACAGTAATCAGATATCCTCTCAGAAACGCAAACGCCAGGGCATGTCCTAGGTGAACTTCCTGCTACTAAAACAAAAAGGAATTATATAATAATTGAATTAATTAGAAAACCTACCTGTTAAATTTTTAATTTTGTAGGTTATGTAGTTTATTAATATTTAAGGAGGCTCAATCAGGCACCATGTTAGTATGTAAGTAAATTAATTTAGCAGGCAAAATGATATCCTCAAAGATAATAGTACAGATGGTGCCTATTCATAAGCTAAATAATGCTTGCGGTGAGAGTGTGAAACGTAAGGGGAATTTCAAGTAAATGACAAAGGTGATTAAAGGAAATATGACCGAACTTAATCTGTCACAACTATTTGCCACTTCATTGCATGCGCTGTGGATGCCCACCTAAACCCGCCTGGATATCCTAGTATATTGCATTTTCTTACCGGTTGTGGCACTATTGCTGATCTTATCACTAGCCTCTGTCACCTGCAAACAGATAAGAGCTCATATTAAAAATTAGATTGCTAGTAATTGTAATAGCATACGTTCTTTTCATTGAAGTATTATTATTAAGATTAAGGTGAGTTGGAAATAAGCTCATCCACTATCAAGTGCCGATTTGGAGATGCCATAGGAAACTGTCATTCAGCCTACTTGAGGGTTTATCTGACTTCATTCGAATAGTCAAACACTGATCAGTATTCGACACTAAAAATATTGTAGGCCTATTGTCTGATAAATAATATAATTTCTCTATGTACGGTAACCATCAGCAGCAGCATGCTGGGGGTGCCATTTAAGGTTTTTGTTGGAGTGGGGAGGGGGGGCAGTTCAAAAATAGGCACGAAATAGCGGGGTTTTACGCATTTTGGCGGACGTAAAGGATGAAAGAATAGATTTTACATACGAAGACTTAATTCATATTACTGGGGGCCGAGGAACTCCTCCGGGGGAAAAAATGGCGCAAAATAGTGGGTTTCTTGACATCGCCAACAACCTTAGGCCATGGGCGAGACATTTATCTTCACAATTTGTGGATGTGTCACAAAAATAACCAACAGTAGGCAATTCTATTTAAATGTTAAATTCACCATTATTGCTCTCTTTTTTGTAGCTGTCCGTCGTGTTACATTTTGTATTATTTGTGATTATATTTAGAGTTTTCATTATAGTAGGTATCCTAGCTGAATTCTCAATTTCATATATACTTATCATATCATACCTGAGGTCTCTTATTAGTTTTGGTAGGCTTAGGGGGCGGAGGGGGTTTGACTGTGGTGACATTGGTTGGCGTATCTAAACAGCACTTGAAATTGTCTGTGGGGCACTTGACTTTTTCAATCACGTCGTAACATACTACAGATGTGAGTTTGTGGACACAAACTCCAGGGCAGTCTTTGGATTCTTCTGTAGTCGTCAAGGCATCCAGTAAACCTGCAGTCACACAAAATGAAAATTATTAAGTAGGGTATAGAGCATGAAATTGAGTAAATGAGTACAATAGCTTTTGGGTGCTTCATATGCAATTTTACTTGTTTCGACAACAATAAATAAGGGTAAATCGGACATCCCAATACGCGTTTTTTTAGAAATTAGAATTTCTGCGAAATGTCGATCATAAATGAGAATAGAAATATAAGAAATTCTTATCTAAAGTATATTTCAAACACATAGTATATATCCAGCGCTAACACCGTTTGGCCACAGCTCCTGAAGGGGGGCGCCTACCATAACCTTGCTCTATTTCTCGCCTTATAAAACTGGGCCAAACGATGTTATAGGCCCAGGGACATTTAGCCCGAACATACTATGTATCAAAATATAGAGGAGCATTTCATGTACTTCTTTAACTCCCATTTAAATAGTAGCTCTATGATAGATATTCCAGCATGAGAAATTCAACATCATAAAAAAACAAAAAAAAAAAAACGCGTAGGTCTAGTCTATAGGTCATTTTACACCATAATTATTAAGGAACAGATCCAGGATTTCTATAACTCGGCAAGTGTTGTAGAACAGGGATCCAGGTGCCCCTGAATAGAATTAACAAAGGTGTTTTCAAAGTCATGTCAAAATGTTGCAGCAAGTCTGAGTCATGCGAATTAATTAGAAAAGTGAAGACAAGTCAGAATTAGGCGATACCGGGATTTGAACATTGTCCACCTCCACAACCTCCAGAACAGGGCTGCCAAATTCTTAAATAATTCCTCGGAATTTTTTAAAAGTTGGTCCCCTTTAAATTATATGATTATACGATGGACACAATAATGCCCATGGTCCTGGTTCCTAACCTTATCTGGTTATTTTGATTGTAACTTTAAATTGCAGCCGATAAAAAATACCCATCAGCTTCGGCTACAACCGTCACAAATTAACATGATTCCATAAAATGGCATACAAATTAATTAGTACGTAAGTATTTCCTTAAAATTCACAGAAAAACCTCGAAAATTGTTGATCCCGGAAATTTCTCGGAATAGAATTATTTCCCACGGAATTCTGAGGTAAACGATGGAATGTGACAGCCCTGCTCCAGAATCTAGTAACTAAGTAACATTGCATCGTGAGGGGCCGCAGAGCAGCAGAGCTCCAATACCACTCTTAGGGCCGTCCCGCGGTCCCTGTTATCAGGGCTTTTGGGCCTTTTAGAGACTGTGTAGGGTCCCCACAGCTGATAATATATAGAACGCGGCCGGTCCATCCAAGTCACAGACGACTGTACCGGCGGAGTCCTGAATACGGCACTGAATGGGTAACGGTTGCATAGCTCGTGTGCCCATTTGACAAATATAACGGGAACTAATCACAAGGAACATGTTCCTGTCCACATGCAGCTTTGTTTACTACAAAACCACGTGGTCAACAACAAGTTGGACCGTCATACAATAAAATAAGAAACGCCATTCATAAAATGATCGTGCCAGACTAGAAATTACAAGGGACATTGATTACTGTATTATCACCCACAGAAATAGCGTCGCTTACCAAACGTTTTTTATAGGTAGGTACCGGTACTTAGCCTGCTCATACATTCCCCACGTGACTGGGCGTGGTGAGTATCATCATGTAGGTATCAGATTTCTATCATACGAAAAAAAAACACCGAGGCACGACAACCAGCAGTGAGGGTTGAGGCCTGAGAACTGGTAGATTTATTAGAGATGTTGATGAAGAATGGCGTGTGCGTATGACCTCACGATAGTAAGTGTAACTTCGCCAATCAATTGAAGGACCCAGTGGAAGAGGGGATTAAGTCACATCCCCCCCTCCCCCAGATTTTATCATGGCAGAAGGTGTCATATGCCCAAGCCATTCACACATATTTGCAGGTTCCATGCTATGGTATTTGTTTTACATGCTGGCAAGTGCATTTTTTCTAGTCTTCACTGGTCTTTCTCGCCCCCCCCCCCCTTGGTTGGATCCGCCACTGCATCAGAATCAGGCTCCCTTACAACAATAACCGGCGTTCCGAGCTCTGCATTTTCATAACACTGCCTTGACAATAAGCAGTCAAAGGCACTTCCGCACTTTTGCACAAGAGTACGTATAATTTAGGTAGGCACTTATAATGTACTGTACATACCAGACACGCCATACGACATGACGCCTGGATGACTAACAATGTTAATGAGTAAAGAATGCGAATGGGTTTAGCCTAGATGACTTTCTCTATAGAAGCGATTCCTTTAGCGTCGATCAATAATAGGCACAGTAAAACTGAGCCAAGTTCAAAGGATGACATTGCACAGCTATTTTTTTGGCGCTTTTTTCCGTAGCGTACCGAAACAACAACCGCCCTACTTTTATTTATGTATACAAAGTCTGTTTTTACATAAGGAGTCACATAACAGAATTAATGAGAAATACTGAAGTCTATGGACATTACAAGGGACAGTAGCAGGCTGCGAACTGTTAGCGTTAAGCAGTCAACCTAGCTATGACACAGAGGATGTTTCCCCATATCGCTATAGCTTAGTTTAGGTTGGTACATAGAGTGCGACTACCAGTTTGCCAAGCCGGCCGCCATACCAAGTTGAATCCAGCGGACCAGAGCAGGTTCAAAGCTGCAGATAACTTGGTCGTGTGCACAGTGCTGGTAGGGAAACATGGTAGGACTTGTCCTGGTCACCTCCGAACTAATCGTGTGACTTCACTGTGTTTCCCAAGTGGTTCGGAATCCACTATAATCTGGAGGTCCACTGTCCTATGGGCTGGCATAGGACAGTCAAGTCGCAGTCGCTCTATGGGTCCAAATATGAGGCCAAAGTCGCTATTAACCCGACAAACACTACTACTACTACCAGTTTGCCAGAAGCCAAAATTCATACGGAAACAATATAATATATAGGCGCAAATTCCACCGACCTTGATAGTGATAGTGATACTGATATTGACGAGGTAGCAGACATTAAAGACAGTCTAAAAATGTCTGCTACCACGTCAATATCAGTATCACTATCACTATCGAGGTCGGTGGAAAAAGCGCCTTATTAGAATCCCAGTGATGTCGGAAAAATCAATGAGGTCGGGCAGGGCAAAGTTTAAGGGGCCAGTAAAAGTATACCTACTGTATGTCCAAAAATAGTCAGTAAAAAAAGATAGTGATTAAGATATATAAGGTTGTAAGTACATACCCCTGTCAAAACCTAATGGGTCGTGGGACAGTGGTAGATTTCATAGCGATAGACATCTCCAGAAACCACGCATATTGTCATAATTCCAAGCCATTCGCATGGACTTTCTCATAGACAACTTACTACATGTAATTTACTTTGTACTGTACATGTAAAGAACCTGCTACATCACAAGAAACATGGAATAACAATACCTATACTTATAGTTGCGTAATAGACTAAGCAGGCCAAATTATGATGTACCTGGTAAATTAGAATATAATGGGATATTCCAACAGCTATTGCCCTTATCGATTAAAGCTGTAGAAAAACAGGGACTGCATCAGAACTATATTTTATGAACTAGGTTGGAATTAGCTTCACTGCGCCATATGTATGACGTATGTAGGTACGAGTATATGTAATGGTCTAACGAAAGCCTCGTGGTGATAACCTTTACTATGAGTTAGTATTTTTTGGTATTTAAACGGAAAATTACTATGGGCCTACTGATTATATACTGATATTGTGTGTGAACATGGCATAAGCTTGGGTGCAGTGCGGCTTAGTAAAATTTCGGTTAATAATACAATAAAACCTAGTCCATTAATTTAATACGGAATATCACAAGCTAGAATGACAGCACAGCTAAATCATAGTCTCTTTCAAGCAACAACATCAAAAGAACGGTAATTACTAAAAAAAACATGAAACCATTCTGACAGATGGAGACCGATCCGTGTTTATCAATGCTAAAAAACCATCGCGCACCACTTGTGCCAAAGAAAGTTGTTGCCAGCCGGATGACAACCTGGAGTAAGGCCACACCACAAGAAAGGAATAGAGTGAAAATAGAAAAATTACGTGATCTTCAACCGTCATAATGGAGAATTGTGGGGAAATGCTGATGATATTTTCTTTCTAGATTTTTTTTCTACAGAAAATCACCAAGCCGATAATAGGTTCAAGATGGACACCCGACTAATAACAATTAGAAAGACGTGTCAACGCTAAAGCAATCACCAGTGTGGTGTGACAGTAAACATATTATTGCAAAGCTTCAAACCACCTAGAAATGGCTTGAAATTGATCCCTCGATCCACAGCGCGTACCTGCGTGATTTTGAGAGATTAAGCTGCCAGTTGGATTCCGGAATACGTGGCCAACGTAATGATACGTTACCATTCCGGTCGGAGCCTTTTCAAGCCTTTTCAACTTTGTAATATTCTGAATACATATTTTACAATGAATTACATATTAGTAAATATTACATAAAACAAGTTGACAAACACGACCGGTTTCGACCTTATATCATCGTCAAGTTCATGTCATGGTCATTTCAAGTTTTTTAGTGTTTTATGTAATATAATTTATTTTAAAATATGTCGCCAAGATGACCAGAGTTCGAAAACACACAAAAATATACAATAGAACACAAATTCACACATGCACAAACAATTTGAAATACCTCAAGAAATATAAAAAAAATCAGTAAGTTGACTATAATTGTATCCACTACCTAGTTTGACTTTGTCTATCAACAAAGCAAAGTCACGTAAGGAAAACTTATACGCCGGACCTGGGTCCACTCAACCCTAGTGGGTAAGGGAAAGCGCGGCTGCTGACCACAACACCCCAAGCAAAGCAGTGAAATTAAAATGCCCGAAATACTTGGCCATAATATGGGAGAACAGTCGCATTACCATTCTGAGGCGCATATCATCTCATGCAAGGTCGTAGCCAGTACAGGATTTTTTCGGGGGGGGGGGGGGGTGTTTCAGAAATTTCATGGGTTATTACATAGTGGTTTTTATTTCCCCCCTCAAAATCCGATTCTATCTAGTATCAAGCCATTTCATTTCAAGGGGGGGGGGGGTTTGAACCCCCCCTTGGCTACGGCCTTGATCGCATGACTGCACTATTTCTAACAGACAAGACTTGTAACTCATCCACCGGACCATCCAACCCTAATGGGTCTTGAAATGAAATGAAAAACGTCTTTATATTAGACGAGCTTTAGCCCCGAAGGACTACTCTACAAGCTAATCTTCACGGGTAGGAACAACGCGGCTTCGTGGCACGTTGCTCACCACAACATCCCAAGTATAGCAGTGATCATGAAAGAGGATCTTCCACCAGTCCACAGGCGTAGACTTCTATTTCTATGGGATGTCGTGCAACGGCGTTTTTTTTTCAGGTCAATAAGACGACGTGAATATTCACAATATGAACTTGAAAAGAATGCGGAAGAGCAGGCACATGGTATGTGTAGGCACAGGCAGGGAGAGTCCTATTTAACGGTACCAATCAGTATCCGTCGGATCCGTCCTACCAGGTAAACTACTCACAAATTGACCTTCAAGGACGTTCTATACTTTTGTACCCATCACAGTCTTTTAAGCTCAAGTTGACCCCAGAAATGGGATGGGACCTCATTCTGCCTTTAAACTTGTTGTTTTATGGAAAGGATATCAGGTGTCCCTTTTCTCTTATCGGCCGGGGCACTTTCCGAAAATCCAGTAACATATCGAAAGTAACTAATATTCGGACCTGTTAGTAAATTTAGCGATTGGGCGCCATAGAATCAGTTTTTACGAGTCTCGAGATCTTTCGTGTCATTTGCTTCTAAGTCATCGATAATAAAATATTCTTAGAACAAACTTTCTTAACATAGTGATACCTACTTCACACATTATGGACACAGTACTCGGCTCCACCATTCTAACATAGCATATTGTTGGAAGTAAGCTAACACCAGGATACTCTAGAATAACCTGGGGGCTGTTTTGCAATGGTCTAAGTCAAGCATTTCATGCTTTTTCCAGTGATGTTTTTCTGTCATCCCGTAATAATTCTCAACTAGTCATAATTCTTAAAAGGTCAGGCATCAGGGGTGTAAAATGTTTGCGAAAGGTTGGTGACTGGCCCATAATATGAGGCAATTGTTTTTGTCAAAAATTTAAGTGTTACGAAATAATTGTTAATTTGCGGTCATTTTCTGGAAAGACACTAGCCGGGCCACGGGTTGGGCAAGCCAATACGACAATGCCCTCGGAATTAGATACAGAAACGATATGGGACTGTGGAGCTAAGCTGCGAAGACAGTCAAGTTGCTTATTTGACCGTGGTGTTCAGTTAACCTAGACTTTATTTTATTTTCAGTACTGTACTAATAGGCTACTCATTTAATTAATAAAGGATGCATAATGTACCGAAACTAAGTCATTTTTCGTCAAAATTATTCCCTGTTTTTGAGAGATCCAATTATCCGAATGGGGCAGGGTCCTCCGGTCACAATTGATTGCGATAATTAGAGTTCTAACTATGTATAGTTCAATAATCGTTAATTCTTCAAAGAATCATTTACCTATGACTAATAAGGTTTGTCTTCTGTAAATATAAGATATTGTGGAACTTACCGGAAATGAAGCCTGCGACTAAATCACCTTCCCCATTAGGGGGTGTTTGCGGCTGTTGGGCACACGACTGTCTACTAAAAATATATACAACAGCGAGAAACCACTGAGTGGCAGTCAGCTTCACCATTCTGTCCTGCCTTTACAATTATCACAAATCACTGCAACTGTTATCGCAACCGAAATATCCCTTGCGTCATGACCGGAGTAACCGTCCAGTCCTAAACATTTTTGCAATACCTAGCTACATTCGGACAAAATATCGAAAACTCTACCGGTACTACACAAGCGAAGCCAGAGGACTGAACAACTGCTCCTGGTGGCGGTACTCACAAACTAGTGTTGGCCTGTTGGGTACCAACCTACTGCCTCTAGATGGGCAAACTCCATGGGAAGTCACTGTGACCAATCCAATTTAACTTCATAGAAACTTCAAGCTATAGTTTATACCTTACTTCAAGAACCCGTACATGCTTTCCTATTTGCTATCTACAAGCACATTCAGCACAGCGGACCTACCTACTATGGCGATTATTTTTAATATTAATGTGGGAGTGAAAATGTTAACAAGATAATTTTACAATGGAACGTGCTATTCAAAATTGTTTTGTTAATTTTTAACCCCAGGAATAGGTTAATACTAAACGACATACCAGGTCCGCAAGTACCGTAAAAGAGAGACCATGGTACCTATATAATTGTTTTACGGTTAAATTTATTGCTATAAGTCTAGAATGGAATATTATACTACACAATACTACAGACATGTACTGGGCTATAGATTACACATAAATATTAAAAAAATTATAACCTTATCAGTTTTGTTACTCTGTTTACCACCTAAAACATACCTCAAGTTAGAAAGCATAGACGGAATGGTTCCTCATAAAAATTATTTTTTAAACAGTTTTCATGAAAATTCAGTTGTTTTTTTCCCTCCACAACTATCGCGACCTTATGGATTTTGTTCACATTGATAACGATTACAATATAATATGCTAATTAAAAAAAAAAAAAAAAGACTGGAGCCGCTTTTCAGGAAACATTTTACAAGTAGTTTTTTTAATTTTAATTTTTGGGAGTTAGGCCAAAATAGAAAAAATGGTTCCTGCATTCCAAATTTCACAAAAATGAATCGAGCAGTTTGCCCAATAATGGACGGACATACAGATATTTCATTTAAAAAAAAAACAACACATTTTTGGTTCCTGGGACGTTAAAATTTCAAAGCTTTCCTTCTATTTAGTATTAACGTATAAATATTAGGAAATCAATAATTGCAAATATAAGCGTCATTCAACAGTGAAATAATTTCTATGGACTGACTTGTAGAATAATATAACTTGCACTAATTACAGATCAGCTGTTATTTGGAGCATGGTTGTTTAATGGATGAGTTTCAAGGTAGGGTACGGACGGTACGGTACCTATAGGTAAAATTGTCCAATAACTTCTCTATCTCTATGTATTCGTGCAGCCTTTTTAGATTAGATTATTATTGTATATTAGCCTCTATTACTACTATAACTGTAAAAACCCGAAAACCTAAAAAAACGTCTCAAACATTTTTTATTTTCATACTGTAGCCGACTTCGATGGCCAGGTGGTAACGTGCTTGCACTTGTGCGAGTCTTTACACGCCATGCAATCGGAGACGTGTCGTACTCATCACGGGTAATAACCTACAGAGGCGACTGAAAAGGTCAATCGGATGCATTCATTAAAATGTTTGTATGCGATTAATCTTTTCTTATGAATAAAAAAAAAAAAGTACTCAAACAGGCGAGTACCAAACTGCCGGACAGTCAAAATCGGGAGGCAATTTGTATGTTACCAACTTTTTTACCCCTACCTCAGAGCATGGGATTGTCAAGCACTTGGATCAGTTCTACATCACCTCCATGGCAACAATTTATCCGCATTTGTATATTATCACAAGAAATTAGTTTGCTGCACAGAAATGTAATTTTCTAGCAATATAATAATAATATTATAGTGAAAGTGGTTGCTTATGCACTTATGCGGTGATCCAAATATACACCGATTAATTATAGTAATGATAATGTACATCCTACTTTCCGCACGTAGTCGTAGGTCAACCGAGACAACGAGGGGTAATTACCCAATGCACTTATAGAAGGTATTTTATTTTCTAACAAGCTTTCAAAGTGTAGAATTTCCAAGAAATGATCTTAAACATTTTTTTTAAATACTTTATCATAATTCAAACAAATACAAACTTTGACCCTTAAGACATGCTACGTAGAAAATGAGCAACCCCAAATTTGTTGACTATTTATTTTTTATTTAATTAACAAAGCAAGTTATTTAAGATTTGGCTCATGTAAGTTGTAGAAGACTCCTTCATGCATCATGATGTAATAGGAAATAATATCACAGTTTTGGTACCTACCTTAGTTCTTTCATAAATACCAGCGGGGACTACAATTTCGCGTAAACTGGAATTTTTGAAAAAACAATAAAACCGAAAAGTAGAAATACCCAATTATGTAATGCGACTACAACTTAAATGAGCCATATTTTTAATAACTTGCTGAGTTAATGAAATAAAAAATTAAAAGTATTTAATTTAGTGGTGCCAATTTTCTACGCATCATATCATAATTAATAGATATAATTCGACGACTCAAGCGCTTGCTTTTTCTCCTATTTTTTGGTACGATATTGCGGATGCACTTAAGCCTTGGGGGCCTATTGTGACCCCTACTGAGTAAATTACTATACTAAGCTGTTACTCAGGACCTGAGCTGGGATTTTGCTGGAATTGAGCCCTATTGGGGTTACATTGTTCTTGGATAGTTTAGGTTCAGGCAGCTGAACTAAGCCCGATTTTGGCTTCGCTATGGTCAGAGTAGACCTAACCATAACGGTCTCGTTCAACACACTCAATCGCTACTTCCCATTAGATCAGCACTTTCTGGGAGGCTTTAGGCAATCTCAAACCAGTACACAAGTCATTGGGACTATTGGACATACCAGAAATAGGGTGCTCCGACAGTCGGACTGCTTTGAAGCGATAAAAAAATCTCTATTCTATAACATTACACTAATATCATTTCTGAAAAATGCTAATATTACCAAACTATATAATTACAAAGGATTTCAAGGCCGGATTTACTTGACAAAGCCGTAGAATCCGGCCTATCATCCCGGATTCTACTGCTATACCGTACCAAACTATATTTTCTCCGAATTTGTGAATTTTATAAATGGTTTTGATTCTCTTTATGAATTTCGCTATAGAAATAGCCGAACCAGTTGTAATGCCATTAGGGGCAAATATGACACCCCCCCCCCCCCCAAATCCTTTTATGAAAAAAAAAATTGACAAGAAATATCGATGGAGCTATAACAAGTTGAACATCTATTGATCTCCTTCCTACCGACCCTTTGCTGTCCGTTACTTTTTCAACAAACGAAATTATAGTTTTGCAGGCGATCGGTGCTAGAAACTATCAAGATGTAGAGGTGTATTTCTTCTAATGGATGTGATGATGGGTTTTGACGTCTCCCCTTTATCCTTAGTCTTAGTAGGATATGCTACGTAGAAAATTGGCAACCCAAAATTAAATACATACTTTTCTCTCTCAGTAAGTTATTAAAAATTAGGTTCATTTAAGTTGTAGAAGACTACTTCGTGCATCATGTAATCGGGTATTTTTACTTTTCAGTTTAGTAGATTTTTTTTTTAATTCTAGTTTACGTAAATTTTAGTCCCCACTGTTTTTTTTTTTTTTTTTAAAGAACTAAGATACCAAAAATTTAATATTTCCTATTGATGATGCATGAAGTAGTCTTCTACAACTTACATGAGCCAAATCTTTAATAACTTCCTTTGTTAATTAAATAAAAAAATAGAGTCAATAAAAACAACAAATGGGATTTTTTTTGGGTGGTGCATCCGGTAAATAGTGAACGCATAAACTCTACCCCCTATCTCCCTTCAAAGAAAATCGTCGGTTCGTAGCTGTAAGAGTTAGTAATAATTTGACCGAGTTAGTTATCACGGCAAGTTCAAGGTTGTTTTTAGACCTTGTCCCCGACTCCAGCGGCAAGTTCTTTGAACTCAGCCGGGATTTGCATTGAACCATGTGTGGTACCTCATGGGGACTCAGTTCACTGAACCCGCTCTTCTTCAATCAACTCAGTTTTAACTACACTTCATTCTGATTCGTTATAAGGAATAAATTCAACTTCTAGTACAGCTTATGACAATATCCATGTGAGGAGATAGCCAATTAATTAACAATCTAAAATAGGTAGGTTAGCGCAACATGGCGGATTTCGAATAGGATCTTGCTAGAGTTCTGTATAGAACAAATAGAACATTCACTTCCCGCCACAAATATTTCGCTACATCTCCTATGGCGGCTATTCCATCTGTCAATAATCCATCATTTGTGCATTAAAAATTGATGAGATGTTTGTTTCAATGAGACTATTATGTAGATACTTAACTTATCTATTATAGGCCTAAATTAAGTTATAATAGATAAATTTATTTACATAATAGTCTCCATAAAACAAACATCTCATCAATTTTTAATGCACAAGTGACGGATTATTGACAGATGGATTAGCCGCCTATGACCAGCCATTGAAAAAAAGTACCAGGTAGCCCAGTATTAAAAAAAAAAAAAAAATGGCGGGCTCGAAAGTCTCTTCTCTCCTATATAGAACTATGAAATCCAACATGGCAAATTTAATTAACCCCCGACACTAGCGTTATTATAGAAATGCTGTTGCAATATACACCGTATATATGCACAGTCAATACTGCATATTATCATTTCCAGCACCACCTGCCATTTATGATTTAGGCTTGAATAATTGGGCGTTAATCAGACAGAGTTTTCAAAATGTTCTGTAAAAAACTTGAGAATGTGTCATTTTGACTATTAATTAATTCCACGTTCCATAGCCGCAAGGATATGAAAATACGTGAAAAATACAAACTTTCCCATAGTGAGTTCTCACCTGATATGATGGCTCAAAAAGACACGAATAAGTACAAAATAGAGCAAAAAAAAAAAAGAAATACTCGGATAGTTTTATTTTATTAAGAATTATTTCAAATAATGACAATACATAGACAATACACTCGAAAGGAAATTTAGGCAGGTTACAAGTTACAATAAAGGAGCAATGTATTTGTACTTGTAGCTCGTATAATAATAATAATAATACTAGTTGCAATTTAAAGCAAATGAGTCAATAGAACACAGCTATCTTCATACAGTCCAAAGCCTCCAACACAGCGGTTAAAATAAAAAACAGTTAGGCTCCAAGTCAATGCCTAGCGTTCCGGTCAGTGTAAACCAAGTTAGGTTCAGGTATTAATCAAAGTAACAGAACTTATAATTACATCAATTTCGGTGCCTCGTATAAACCTACCTGACGGGTTAAAGGTGATGCCGCTCACCATAAACTTTTACAACCTTCGGTGTATTAAAATGAGGATTCACCCGTGAATTATTTTGATATGTAGTCACATTTGAGGGCTATAATTTAGAGATGTACTATTGGGCTCATTTGTTACAACAGCATTGAAGTAATTAGGGCTGCTTATGTACGTTTGCGGAAAGTTGCAATAGAGGAAAATATTTTACAAATTAGCCAAGGACTACTGGGGTTTACGCATTTTGACAGTATGGATGCGATTTTTACCTAGATGAATATACGTACATACGTATAACGGCAAATTGGGGAAAGTTTTGAAAAAAAATAAGCCCGAACGATTGTGTATATACAGCAGTAAAATTTAAATTTAGCGTACCAAGGGCAATTGAAAAAGACACAATTTTTTTTAGACATATAGGCGCGAAATGGTGGGATTTACCCCAATTTAAAAAACTATTGATTTGAGAGATGAAGACTTATTAATAAAACTATACAAAAGGCTGCGAGGGATTTTTGAATAATTAGGCCAAAACAGTGGGTTTTAGTGGGCCAAGCTCGAGGCCTGAAGCAGCCGCCGCATTTGCCATTGTAACAAAAAACAATTTTGTTCGTACTGTACGTTTGTAAGACTGCGAGAACTCCTAAATGCAGTAAATACTACAGAAGTAATACTAATACATTATTTATTGTAATATACGTTTACCCGTCAAGTCCGATTACATATGAACAAACTCAGTTAAATACAGTACTACAATTAACACTTAACACGCTATAAATTATGAATAAACATTTTAAGGAACAATGCACGTGCTTGGCCGCAGAACCTCTGCGTCATAAATGAAGGCATACCAGTTGAAGTTTCATCTGCAGTTAGCTTATAAACGATTCAAGGAGTCTCCTACGAATACTGGACGGCACCGCCATGTTCCAATGCATGGTGGTACCGAGCAGTATTCCTTTTCATGCGATGATGGGCCTCTATATTTAGTGACGTGAGAGCACATTTGTGCATACATTGTGTTTTACTTTTAAAATAGGAATAAAGAACATTCAGTTCATTATCACAAGTACGAGTACCTATCACTATCAATCACTACGAATTGAGGAACTTTAAATTTCAGTAGGATATCTAATGTATATTTTTAAAATTAATTTGTCCAATCTAGAATTTTTTAACAAATTAATACTAACTAAAATCAGTCTGATGCATGGTACAATCTGCATGCGGGATAAGGCCCAGTGCAAAAAAGCAGTGGCCGACCACAGGGGCGTACATATATAAAATATTTTTGAGAGGGGCCAAGACCGGATCTCCTCCAGCTATCAACTTCTTGCTGCGGGCAGAGGCCCGAGACGATGTTAACTTATACTTATACGCTAACCACTCACTGTTGACCTGAACATCCATTAGATCTGGCATATTATACATTACACAACTCACATTATTTAATTTTTTCTTACATTTTCCCACTGAATTTTCCAATTTCCCCCCTCCCCTTATATAAACCACTGTCTGAATACTAATTTACTTATTGTTTATTTCTAATTTAGCATTTCAACTGCGTCTACCACTTTGTTGCAGGTTATCGTAATCATTAAATTTAAAATCTAGCATTAGGGAATTTCTTCAGTCTAATTTTAGGCCGTATCGGCGAGACAACTTCATTGCTGTATTCTTGCTGCTCCATGTTTATCACTTCTAGCCACCCTTCTTTTAATTCAACCTTTTCATCAATAACAGTCAACTTAATAGGGGATGAATTTGGAGGAACATAAATATTTTCGTTAGTTAAGTTAAGTAACTTGCAGTCAGCAACTCCAGTGCTATGCAATGTAATAGAGTGCTGTTCGTCATGTTCCACACGTTGATAAGTTTCTTCCTTAGAAGATTTTGAAAGTTTTGAAAAATATTTCAATAGCGAAGTTTGAGTTTTACGTTTTGGCATATTGGCAGCAGTCTTGGATAATCTAGAAACCAAATATCACTGTAATCGCTATAAGATGCGCATCAGGTAAAATTACACGTGAGAGAAGGAATTGAAAATGTTTAATTTTGCGTAGTTGGTGAGTGGCGGACTATTCTCATTAATGCACAATAGATTAAGCAAAATCCAAAAAATCTAATATAATAATAGGTGGCTCGAATAAGAAAAGCCGGCAATAAATAACGCATATTACATATAGTACATGCCATCTATACTTAAGAGTTTACAGCCCGTAGGAAATTGGCAGCCCGAAATTTAATACTTTTTATTTTTGATTTAATTAACTAAGCATGTTATTAAAGATTTGGCTCATTAAAGTTAGAAGACTACTTCATGCGCCATATAATAAGGTATTTTCAGTTTTCGAAATTGTAGTTTTATGATAAAATCGATTATACGTGAAAACTTATTGTTTATAAAATATTTGCATGTTTATGAAAAAAACTACAATTTCGAAAATTAAAAATATCTTATAATATGATGCATGAAGCAGTCTTCTACAACTTTGATGAGCCAAATCTTTAATAACATGCTTAGGCGGGGATTCCACCAACGTCAATAGTGATAGTAAATGTAGTTTTGACATGGTAGCAGACATTTTTAGTATGTCTGCTTACCACGTAAAAACTACATTTACTATCACTATTGACGTTGGTGGAATCCCCGCCTGAGTTAATGAAATAAAAAATTAAAAAGTATTAAATTTCGGGTTGCCAATTTCCTACGGGCTGTACACTCTTAATAGGCGGTGTTTCCACATACGCCAATCATCAATGAGAAATGTGAAATTGTAGGTTTAGCAGGCATTAAAGACATACTAAAAATTCTGCTACCACGTCAAAACCATATTTCTCATTGACGATTGACGTATGTGGAAACACCGCCTTATAGAAGGGTCAAAAGGGTCAACTTGCAATTATTAGGGTCAGTGACGAGTACACTGAGATAGTTAACAGTCCACCATCATACAGATGGCTCATTCAATTTTTTTAGTGGACACTTACTGAGCAATAGCATTAACAATATTTTTATGAAACGGTTGGCAAGGATTAATTAACCAAGTTGCCGAGGTAAGTTTACAAAATGTAACTCGCTTTTTAAAGGACACGACCGCGGTTATATGACAACTTTTTCAGAAAATATTATAGGCACCCTACGTATCGTGATTTTCCCTAATGGATTTGCTACCTTACTGAATCATAAATAATGAATACAATGCACAATGTATAATACATATTAAAATGCAGCAAAAACTCAATGTAGAAGAGGAGACAAGTTTCCAGAAATGGAACATCCGGTAATAAGAAAGTGATGAAGATGGATGTCAGTGACATTTTGAATTCGTAGAATCTTTCGTCTATTGTACGCATTTTCCGTGGTGAGGTCCTTAACCCTTTTGCAACCAGGAACTGCCAAATAAGGTATAACCTAGGTTTCTACGCGCAAGCCTACACCAGTGCCATTCATAACGCCATTGCCTGCCTGACTGATGCAATTTGTTCAGTTGTATTAAATGACACATGACGCCTTAACTTTATTATTACAATTAGATATATATCATAACTACATTATTTCAGAATTTCACACAAACAAAAGAAAAGAACAACCATTGTACACAATGGTCAAGGTAAGTATAGCTCAATAACGAATAACTATTAAGTTGTTAAGGAATTTAGGCAGCGCTAAAGCGCTTATTAACATTTTACTTTATGTGAATTGAGGGGAGCGCTGTTGGAGACTGGCCTAATTTACTAATTACCATGAAAGTACCTGTTCATCCGAAACAATCAAGCTGTTTAGAAAGCAAAACTTGGGAAGCTTTGCAAAAACCACTTTGCTACATACTCTTTACTGTACATATAGACCAACCGAAGCCTTGACGCGAGGCGTGATTAATATGATATAAGTTTGGTAGGCCTAGTACATGCGGACTAATTAAAAAAACAAAAATATTATAAATCAATATGCCGCCAATGATCAATTGCTACAAAGGCAAGCTACCGTTTATACTCGAGACCCTGACGTATACTCGTAGGCACTTGCACAAATAAGCTTTTAATGCAGAAACTCACCACCATCAGACACAGAGTGGGGGTGACTTGCACCAGGAGCAATACCGTACAGCCGCCATGGGAAATTCACCCCACCACTTAGGTGCGAGGTTGTATGACCACCTACCCAGCCTCTTAAGGCTTCCAACTTTAACACCATCCCAATTTAGGAAGGGCGTGATTAGGCTTCTTGGTGTGAAATGCCCTTACTCCGTGCATGAATTTTTTGACCACAACTACAACAGTTGAGTTTATATCTTATGTACCGTATTATATGTTTCTGTGTTTCTGTTTGACGTAATAGAGTTGTAACGACGCCGAGAATACCATTGTATTTTTTTAAATGGCCAATACATGACTTATGACCGGAGGGAATGTTAATGTAAACCTAACCTAACATTACCAATATTAAACCTGGGCAGAATTATGAGAGGCTGAAGGGTTAGTTTTTTAAGATGTTTGAACTGCATAACATTTCAAAACATTATCAACCATTTTAGAGTGATTGAATGCAGAATAAATGAATGTTTACTTACCCGGTAACCATGTACGCAATTCGTCATTCCTATTTCTTATAGCGAAGACAAGTAAACGTTGAGTTAAATAAAAAAACAAGTACAAATTGTACAAATGAATGAACCCCACGCCGCGCCATTTTGAAATGTAAACAAACAGGGGGAAAAGCAGCCAGCGGGGAAAAATTTTGTCGTACTTTTGTAAAATCTGTCTGATACAAGCTTGCGACATTTTGTTTGTTATTATTTTGCAATGACGACTTGTCATATAAAATTAGAATTATCTTTTATCACAAAAATCCTCTGGACATAGTTGAATAGTAATAATTTGTCGATAGTTTCCTATCTTCGTGGTCGTACTGATGACATCTGCTATTTAATTTTGGTATGTACTGAGTTGGTTTGCAACTTATGATTAGAATGTGGGGTAATAACGGTAGGTTGGTTCCCAAGGTGAGGTGGAGACCTGGTATTTTGTTTGGTGCCGTATTGACTGTATTATACTGTAGTAGGTCTATTGTGTTTTGTTTCATGGGAAGAATAACCTCAAGCTGGTTACGGTAAATAAATAATGTTCGAAATTGACATTGTAAAATAAGCAGACTATACTGTGTAATCCGTTTTCCTATTTTAATGTACGGCAACTTGACATTTCGTTTTACATTTTAATTGGAAATTCTTCTCTTAAGGTAACGTACATTCATGATATCTGTAGGAAAAAAATTAAAAAAAAATCCTCAATCTGATGCTGTTACCAATGATTTGCGATGGAATTCCACTAGGACTTAGCGACAAAATGTACCAAATCATCTGCTTTCAGTATTGTAGTATAGGCATATTCTAAATGATTACTATTCCAATAGGCAAAAAGTGCTACATTTGTAAATTTAAAGTGACTAAATTGATAAGTTTTAAATAGCCAGAAAGGTGCAACCACCACATTTTTTAATAATTTCATGTTGTGCCTCTAATTCCATTGATTCTTACTATAAATTAGATCAGATGTCACTTAATTGAACCGATTAACTAGTCATTATCTGCATACTCATTGTAAATAAAAATTACTTTGTTAAGGTTTACGTCCTTTCAGTGAGATATTGAAATTTTTTCTTTTCAATTAAATATGAAATATTGTGTAAAGTTGTATTATTATTATTTATTGTGGGTTAATTTTCAGAGCGGGCCGAAAACCCCAAAATTCACCCGCATACAAAATAAAGACTGTCTTATATCTTCTTTCTTCTTCATAGAATTATAAACGGTTTTTATATTTGTGTGGCGTAAAACTACTATGTTATTTTTCATTCAAATGAGTGTTAATAAGCTTTACTTTTGAATTTTACATAACAGCATTTTTAAAATTAACTTACTACAATTAATTGACTGGTGCCGGAGCAGTATCTTATGATGGCATACCATGGTCTGTTTCATACCCATATAAATTATGGTATACTGGGATGGGGGCACTCTGCAGGAGTAAGCAAGGTACTCTTACTACAAAAACGAGCTATCCGCATTGTCACAAAAAGTTCGTATCTTGCTCACTGCAGACCCCTTTTTAATGCCGCTAGAGTCCTCACTGTTCATGGCCAGTATGTCTTTAATTGTCTAATGGCCGTAAAGATGAATCCTGGATTGTCAGCTCGGAGTACAGTGCACTCCTATAATACACGATCGGCAAAAGGGTTTGATATGCCTAGGTGTCGCCTAAACAAGTCGAGGGATTCTTATCCGATACTTGCAGGCTTTACAATAAGCTACAATTTTCAGTAAGTCTGTTGGATCAAGCTTGTTTCAGAACATACATTAAGAGCAGACTTATTGACGCCTCACTATATAATTTGGATGAGCACGACCCCAGGAGCTGGACTATTTAAGTACCTCCTTCTTTCGTACAAAACCCTCTCGGGTGGCTATTTTTGTTTGACACGGTCGATCCGGCTTTGGCTGGTCAGGGACTCTAATTTTTGTATTGTATTGTATTGACGTAGTACGATGAGTAAGCTGCACACATTGCCGGATGTTCAGTATTAATCATAAAAGGAATGTAGTCCCGCGTGTATGACGCATGCGCTCTACCTATGTAAGAATAGTCGGTGGGTAGATAAGAGACACACTAAGTGTCACGTTCATTGTTATTACAGTGCCTTGATGGTTTTCCTAGGGCTATAGCCTATAGACAATGTTAACTGTTATCTTCATTCTCTGCTAGTCAAAAAACATATGTTAGCACTTGAATTAAATATTTCCTGAGCGATTTGTGAATGGCTTTAATTCAAAGTGTGAAAAAAAAATAGAGCTCAACTTCACAGTCAATAATAATAGGTACTGTTAACCTGTACTTGCTTGCATAACTAGAAAATTCCTGTTTCCACAAGAACTCAAAGCGGTTTACTCAGTTGCTAAAAATTAACAAACTGACTTCGTTCATTCTAAAAATATTTTTATAATAATCAAAATAGATAAAGCCCAATTTGTTATGAAATGCAAATATGCATTTAAAAACAAATTAAATTCACCGATGAATAATATGAAAAAGATACATATTATCATGAGATTGCATAATGCTTCAATAGTCATACCTTTATAGTGTAGTTTAGGTGACTAATGGCAGTATGTAAAGAAATAAAAGGGAAATATAGTAAGTCGATAAGTAACCGGGATATCGCCTTCGACTAGTCATATTATATAATATACAAAACACATTGGCGTAACAGCATCTTTTGTTTTTTTTCCGTATCTTTTACACCGGTATTTCCTGATAAGTCCGTTTTTATTGATTATTTTTATCTATCCTACACTTTGAACTGTATTACTTTAAAGTTAAATGGATCCACTTGGTTGCAGGATCGGATTTTATCATGTGGAACCCCACGCATCTCCAGGTGACCGTTGTGCGCGCCAAAAACTTGCTGGTCAAGGGGAAAAATGGAACTAACAATCCTTTCGTTACTATTGGAGTGGGAAAGGAAAAATTCCAGACTTCTGTTAAGGAAAAGATTGCAGATGAAATTGTTTCATGGCAAGAACAATGTGAGCTCTCAATTATTCAAGCTGACAACACTGCGGCGCTTACGCTTACTGTTCTTCATCGAACTGGCATCGTGGACCAATTTCTGGGCACAGTAAGCATTCCATTGTCTTCCCTTCCGATTCATGAGCGACCAAAATGCCGCTGGTACAAACTTCAAGGAAAGCCAGGGAAAGAAAAAGGTAAGGATAAAGAACGTGGCGAAATAGAAGTACGCATTGCCTTTACGGTCAAAGCCTCAACAGGCTCCCTCATGGACCTTAGTAAAAAAGATAAGCATAAGTCTTCTTTGGGTCATCTTTCTGCTAAAGTTGGTGGAAGTTTGTTGAGTCTAGGGAGCTCGGAAAAGCGCGCCGGATTGAAAAGAATTGCGAAAAACATTAGCCATAGGGTAACAGGAAAGAAACGTGATGCTGATGGGGGTGATGGGGCGAGTGAAAAAGGTAGCCTGGAAAATGTTACCATCCCTTCAAATAAAGTGGTCGAAAATGTTGATCCTGGTGTTATCAGCGAAGATGAAGATGAATTCACCTTTGATAACTTGTCCCACAAAAGCTCAGGCAGTTCCTTGAATTTCAATAACTCAGCGTTGGAAAATTTAGCTGGTGGTGAATTTCTTCGCCGCTCTACTAAAAGTCCTCCTGCAAAACCTCCGAGAATCGTTACTCCACCAAGCCCTCCACAGCAGATGGACGAATGGGAGCAAAAATTAACATTGAGGCGGGGAGCCAAGCCCCCCAGCTCCGGCAGTCCCACGACTAATCTTGATTGGAGCCCGAAATTGATTAAAAGCCACACCCTAGACGAGCCATCGACACCTCCGGCACCCTCACCTGTTGATACCCCTTCCATAACACGTTCTCCTTCTCCTAAGCCAGCCGAACGTCGTTTTATGTCATCACCTAATCTTCAAAAGCATAGCGTTGAGGAACCAAAGGAACCTTCGAAACTGGCCAAAAAGTTCAAACCATTCCAAGCGTTGAAAAAGGAAAAGAAAGAAGAGAGATTTATTGTTGGTGAAGAGGCCACAAATTCTAACAAAGTAGAGGGCTCGCGCCACAGTATGGAAATTCAAGAAAAATTCCGCAATCTGTCCCGTGACGATTTGATTGACTCAGTACTTTCTTTGCAAAATGCAGTTCATGGTTCCCGACGACAAGTGAAGGAGTTAGAAGAGTACCTGGATGAGCTATTGTTGCGTGTTATGGAAACTACACCCCGTCTGCTCCAACGTCCATTTGGCCATTGTAAAACTGAATTTAAATCTCATTAATCTCCGTGAAACGTAATTAGTCTTCCCATATACATATATTCGTATTTAATATTAATTCCGTCCCTTCCCTATTTATGTTTTTATTTTGTAACTTTTTGATAATTCGTTTTTATTTTGCGACATTCAATATAAAGCCCGATGACATGTATAATTGTATAATTTGCATCTCTGAAATTAATCCAACGATGAAACATTGGTACATGAACTCATGAGCTTGAAAATTGCAATAAGATATGTGCTTAGATCTATGTTTGGTGTGAAGGAAAAACTAATTTTTCTGTTGATTAACTAATGCTTCTTCAATCGAATATTGTCGATCGTCATGGCAATGGTAGTCATGATGACTACACTAGGGAATTGTAATAGTGGTTTCCCTTTGCCTTCTGCATCCTTATGCCGTTGACTCTTCATTGAGTTCCTCCGTCTTCGAGGCCAGTTTCTCAACCCCAGGACAACAGAGTGCCCTACACCGAAAATACGTTCTGCGCTTATCCCGGCTCAAACTAGGTCCCCTATCTGTTCAGTCACCATCATCTTCCATTTTCACCACGAGGAGGTGGTGATTAGGGATTTTTGCGTTTTCGCCTCTAATTACTCAGAAGCTCAGCTACTCCTACCATGGGTAACTAGAGTTAATTCGTAGCGCGATTTTTTTTTATTGGAATTTACTAACTTTGTAGACTTGATACTGGTTAAAAATTGATTTGTGATGTTATACAGTAGTGAAGTTTCAAAATAATCCAGCACGCTTTTCTTTTTTTTAATTTCCATTAGCTAGAATACATTTATGTAAACAATTTATAATCTGTGTTAATATTAATAATTTTTATTCTTGATGGAGTCTTGTAGACCATTGATTGCCTTAAATCTTGCTGGGCCTTTAAAACCTAGCTTGCCTTAATTGTAGGTAAACAAGTGATTTATTATTATAGGCTAAATTTCAACATCTAGTGACACATTCCGTCCTTTTAAGTTAAATGTTATGTTGTTTAAATTTTTTGCAATAAATATTGCCATAAACATATTTTACGTGACTTATTTTCTTTTTATTACATTGTATCTATGCTATCTGATCATACCTTACTATGTTGTAAATTAGTGAAAGTTGGTTTTTATAGTGGTCGATTCTAGTTCGCTTTAGTTAGCATCTTTATTCTGTTAATATTGTCAAGTGGATTAGAATCGTGGTCTAGGAAAACCGGCCTTACTTAAGCAGTGGATATATCAGGTTAGGGTTGGTAACTATTTTTACAACGCTTTGCGGCTCCTATTTAATAGGCCTGAGCCTTTGAAACGTTGATATTCAATTTAAAAAATGTTAGGGCTATTTAGTGTTCACTTCGGACGCATTACCGATTTCTGAATGGCTTTATTGAAAAATTTAGCAAAAGGTAATGTGTTCAATAAAGACGAAATGACTGACGGTTTGCGTGATCTACATCTACTGAAATGCAATTCCCCTAAAAACACAATTAAGTGCATTTTAAAGATTTTGTACTAATACTGTGCTTCCAATTATCTAAAAGAAATTATGCAACACTTCTATCACCGGATAGTTCATCCTCGTGGAGCCTAGTATTGGGATGGGATTAATGCAAAAAAAAAATAATTTATTTAGATTGCCAGTGGGCCTGCTCTGCCGTTTAGTACTAGGCCCTATATTAACGTATTCTTGGGGTTAAAAATGCAAACAAAACAATTATGAATAGCACTTTCCATTCTAAAATTATCTTGTTTCCATTTCAACCCCAGGTTAAGATTAAAAATATTCGCCATAGTAGAGAGGATTGTTGGCCAGTGAGGAAATGAAAGTCCGCGCTAGAGCTAGATAATCTTACAATGTTACATTGAAACCCACACAAAAATTTAAAAAAAAAAAAACGCTACCAAAAACCGAAATTAGAGAATCAGGAGAAATATATACTCGGCGGGATTCGAACCCACGATCTATGTACGTATGATCAATTACATACAATGCACCTGTATCATGTACCATATAATACTACAAACAAAATTGTTAATAAATCGTAACCAATAACTTCATACGGTAGCCAATATTTGAATAGTTTCGCGCTTCAAAGAAAATAGTGTGGCGGAAATCAGCCCTAAGCAAATGCAACGTAACAGTGACATCTTGGCCATGCTGGGTAGGACATTCAGTTTATCGTATAGATCGACCAATTTCTTTATCAGGTTTCGAGTAAAATATAGAGCTCAGCAGTGTTTCAGTTATTCCTTATTCTCATATTACATTTTCATTTACAACTGCTTACCAACGATCTCTCTCTTCGCCGTTGCTTCAATGATCTGCTTGAGAGTTGACATTTCGAGCGATAGCTAGTTAGTTCAGCTATTTGATCCAGTTCCTATCAGTGCTCCGGTCCATTTCAAATGGCCCAGTTTTCCCAGCGGATAATGGAAACCTGTTTGAGGAGGTTAGTGGCCGCCGCCGGAACATAACAGTCGCAGAGGTCTATATAACGAGTGTCGCGCGGCCCCATCAAAATGCATCGAGTGCTCAACATGGACAGTATGCAATGGGCTCCTGCTCAATGCCTATGGGAGCGATCACACTAGGTGACAACATGGCCCCACACACTCTACTTTCTATTCAATACTCCAACTTATAAGGTGAGTCCTACATGCATCACATCAGCGGTGAGGGTTTCACTTTCCTTTACAGTATAGCCTATCAGTCATGTCACTTTAGATTTTCAGACTGCATGCAACGCAGGCTAAGTTGTAATAGCCTACTTTTTGTATAGTGTATAATGTACTGTACATTGATAAGTTTTGCCGCAGCCTACGGATTCCATATACTTGTAGGACATTCAAAAGAATAAACCGCGGTACCTAGTCAGGCTTGAAGTCCAATATAGTACCTAACTACAAATTTTTTCATCTATGGTCATTCCACTTGTCATTTTTAACGAGTTTTAACGGGATTTATTCTTTAATTTTTTTGTATTTTTCAGGCACATTCAAAAATATTTACTGTGCTCGAAAAAAATCCTTTCCATTAACTGTCCAAAAATGCAAAAAAAAAACTCACCCTTCCTGTACTTTATTGGACTCTAAGCTGATAAACGGTTCAATCAAACTATAGCCTTCAGATGCTGAAGGTACATTGTATTGTAGGGACTATATTTTGTACTATTGAGTAAGCAAAGAGGGATATGTACTGTATTATTAATAGTATGCCGTTGAGGCTAAGTCCTTCAGAAAATTAATAATCTTCGATTAGGAGACGTAGGATAGTCCTCAGTAAGCCCTATACTTGCAGCCTGCAGTCTAATCGAGGCGTTTATAATACCGGGGTTAAATAAATACCCTAGGATTATAACTGTAAACAAACAAATTTTGAATAGCACTTTCCATTATAAAATTATCTTGTTTACCAGTGGATTAAATAAATACCGGTATTATAAATGCCCCGATCAGGCTGCAGATCGAGGCGATTATAATACCGGTATTTATTTAATCCCCTGCTATTAAAAATGTAAACAAGATAATTTTGTAATGGAAAGTGCTATTCAAAATTTGTTTGTTTACAATTATAATCCTAGGGTATTTATTTAACCCCGGTATTATATTCGCCTCGATCAGGCTGCTGGTGGGCAGACTCAAGTCGCCGTGGCTGCATCAATCGCATTAGGTCACCATGGTGATGCGATGAAATAGCTACTGTAGCTGCCATGTTTTGTTGAAAGTTGAAACGAATTCAGTGCGGGATCTTGCCGTCAACTTGGCATAGGGGAATGCCGTAGCATTAAGCATTGGGAATAAAAAAAGTATGCCAGCATCATAATAATATGCCAAGGGTGATGTTTTAATTTTTTTGTTTTTTTGTTGTTGTTTTAATGTTTCATTACAGTGCACCACAGACATTTTAGTCCGGGTGCTTCGTTTACCATTTGAAATAGCCTAAACGTCGAAGACACAGTTTCGTCTACCGTATGGTATGATCCATCATCTCCATTCCCGCGGTTAACATCGTAACTTCGTATAAATCCTTTTTTTTAAGCTGTCATTGGTCTGATTTTATAGACAAAGGCTATAAGTATGCCACGGTGACTATTGGTAGTCGAATTGACAGGAAGAGTACCTATAACGGTGTAACAGGCGCGGCTTGCTTTGCAGATGTGGGCCGTGCTGAGCCTGGTGGCAACGCTTTCGCTCTGCGCCAATGCAATTCTTGGTCGAGGAAAGCCAGCAGTTGATCCAGGTAAGCCTGCAATATTTTTGTTATGCTTCCTATGTACATAATGCATTGCATTGTAGCAGAAACGCATCTACATTCTCAAATCTTCAAAAATATGGCTATGCACTTATGCAAACGTCTCCTTCTACGAATTTCTAAAGTTGCGTTCTTCCATACTATATTATTCACACTAACCAATAACCAAGTTTCACGTAGTACATATTATACCCTGTGTATAAGTGGCCGATAAGATATCAAATATTAATTTTCTAAAATTTTCAGGTTTATTCATGATAATGGGGGTAAAGACATGTCGAGACGGCTCCGGTTACTGTCTTCTGGGACTAGATTGCACCCTCGATGACGACTTTCTGCCCGATGACTCGGGAGGCCACTGCAACGGACTCAAAAATGCATTCACACCTTCCGCTAAATTTACATGTTGCAAATATAATACTGACAGGGATGCCATCACAACAACTCGGAGACCCCGACCCGGCCATATAAAGACTACTTCTACAACGACTGACAAAGATGTTACTGAGGACGCATCATCGACGAGTGTCGAGACTCTGACTGATTTGACGACAGAAAAAGACATGGCGACGAACGCTGTAGCTGTGGAATACGATAATGTCGATGTATTTGTTGATATTAACAATGAGGTCATCAAAGAAGTCATTCCACCGACGTTGGATCAAGAAGAAGCCGCTGAAGTGCTAGCAGTTACATGAAGTCTGTTTCTTTAGCCCAGTTGCGAGTACCTACCTATACAAACATATATTGTAAATTTCACTTATTATTTAACTATAGATAGTACTGTAAAATATATAGGTAGCCTAGGCTGGATGGGTGCGTCTTATAAATAAAATAGTATCTTCCCACCGGCTAGGTACGGCGAATGTGCCTACGATGCATTGTACAATATATAATGTGCAGTTGGGCTAGGTACCTACTATATATAGTAAGCATACAGCTTTCATACACCATCTAGCCTATATATTATACTTTAGGGTACCTACGTAATTCAATACAAGAGTGTCCTAAATAAGCGGGTTGAGCTTTATTGAATGCGAGTGAATAGAATCAATGTGACTAGTTTATTTTCCCATCTCTACAAAATAATAAATATGTACAATATTAAAAAAAAACATTTTAAGAGTCTCTTATTCTATTTATAAAGGTATACATAGGCATAGTATGTAATATTACATACGTAGAAGGTACTTACCGTATATTAAAATATTTTAATAATCCAAAAAAATTAAATCAAAGAGAATGATTGAAATTGGCTCAGTTTATTTAGCCTAGGCTTATTTTTTTAATATTATTTTTTATTATTAGGGTTCGTGAGTTAGGCATTTTCGAAATCAATCGAAATTGTTCTGCAAACATCGAATTATGCAACCAGGTCTACCCGACCCAATCTTAAAAATAATGTAGGTATTGTTTTGGAGTATGATGAAATGAAATTAAAAACGTCTCTATTTAAGGCGAGCTTTAGCCCCGAAGGGCTACTCTAACAGCTAACCTAAAGTTTTAGTAGGCTAGAGCTAGACTCAGCAATAACGATTGTAATAGTAGTCAGAATGGCGTAGAGGTAACGACTCGGACTATCATCCAGAAGGTGACTGGTTCGAGTCCCACCCGAATGCCAAAATTTTCTAGTGGTACAATTATTTATCTTCTGACTACCATGCTTCGGAGGGCATGTAAAGCCGGCGGTCCCGGCAGTCTTCCCTGACTGTCGATAGGTTAAACAGGAGGCTGTTGATGCAACCTGAAAACTCCTGTACCACGGGTAGTACCACCCCGACACGAATTTACTTTCAGCAATAACGAAAGCAGGATAGCTATCCTGCTTTCGTCAGGTCTAGACTTGTAAGTTGTTGATTATATGATATATAGGCTATACCGGTACTCAATGCGAAGTGTTCCTACAAATGGCAGAGAGGGCGAAAATTATTTTTGAATTCTGGGGCCACCTGGTATGTTTAGTTAATGACTGGTCATCACGAGACGTGGCCTGTGGTGTCAGAAATTTAAAAAAATATATCTTTTTGGCGGGAAATGCATCTCTCAAATATTGAACTGTAGGCAGGCCTATAAATTACAACAGTAATCTTTACACCTTCTGTGGGTAGGATAATTTATATTGTAGCGCTGCCAATAATGTCATTCTTGGGTAGCAGGAGGCTACGTATAGTAAATTACGGTATATACTAGCTAGTGGATACATATTGTAGCAACAATAATATCATAATTACAAAGTTCCGAAGATCGGAATTTATGGTGTATGCATCGTATGCACATAGAGATTATGGTGGTGGTTTACATGCCGAAGAAATAGCCTGCTATCGAAAATTTCATACAAATTATTAGAAGGGCTACAGAACTAAAATTTTACCAGAAATGGGGAACGGAATATATGTATATCGTAAATGCAAAAAATAGGTACCTAGAAATTTCCTGCGATCTCAAAGTTATGCAACCGTTCTCAGTGCGAATGCGAATGCGAATGGCGAATGCATACCTACGGTACCAGTGTACCACATAATGTATAGCGCACCCCTTCTTCAATACTGCCATAACCCTAAAAAATTGGAAAATCTGATTTTTAGCCCAACATAAAGTATAACTTGCAAAGTTTACGCTCGGCAATAGTGTCATATCATTAGTATGCAAGAAATCCGTTTTTTGAGCTAGTGTCACTATTGACATATTTGGTTTTGGCATTTGCTGAGGGAGAAATAATACCGCCTCAAGCCAGGTTGTGGGGGGGGGGGATGCCACACTGAGAAACTGGCGATCGTCCATGTATAAGTTTTATATATGGTTTATATGGTTAAGTATAGTATTAGGCAAGAGCGAAATAGGTCGTAACAGGATATAATCGAAAAAATACAAATCTCAATACTGCCATAACACTTGAAAATATTTTTTTTATTGCTTTTAATTCAATTGAAAGTAGATTGTTTTACTCGTAGAAAAAAAAACACTAACGCCCATGTCATTATGAGTACAAAATTTTACGGCAATGTCTTGAATAACCAAGGAAAAAAATTACCACCTATTGTGTAAATCTTTCTGCCCCTCTCCTGAGAATTGCCAATTCCTGTGATGTGGCAGTATTGAAAAAGGGGTGCGAGTCTACCTATTCAATGACTATAACACAGGCAATAAGCTAGGCTAAGGTACGAATACGATTCACATTGAGTACGAATTATGCGTGAATGAATTTTTATTAAATTCTGCTACTGAGCAGTAAAATATATATCCGCACACAGTATACAGTAGCTCTCTGTAGACAGAGAATTACGATCGGAGCTCACTCCTCTAATCACATTTAAAATTAAGGTAAAAGTTTAAAAATGTGAGTCCAAACCGGTTGTGTATTTATAATGATTATAACGTAAAACTTCATATAGTTATTTTATTCACAATGAGTAAGTAAATGTAGCCCAGCCTGTATCCCGAATTAATAAATCCTGAATAAGTGCTTGAATCACCCAAGGAGCGATAGGTCCCTTAGGTCGAAGAATAGGTACTGTAATTTAAACAGGGATGATTGTAAAAAAGCCAATGTAGCCTATAGAGAGCATCAGACAAGTTTTTCACTGGCTTCAAGTCAAGGTCAATGCAGCCATTAAATC
This sequence comes from Psococerastis gibbosa, assembly GCA_963971405.1. NCBI lineage: Eukaryota > Metazoa > Arthropoda > Insecta > Psocodea > Psocidae > Psococerastis > Psococerastis gibbosa. Next base: position 21,865,374 of record OZ020484.1, read on the forward strand.
CTACCTATACTCGTTTTAGGTTGTTAGGCTAACCCTTGCAGCCCATTCCTTATTTTTTATTATTGTAGGCATCCTTTTTTTTCTAATCGTCATCGCAGGAACAGGTACCTATACAATTTAGGAGTTATGAATGTTGAATATGCGAGTTGCCCCACTCTACACTATAAAGGACAACTTTTAGAGCGTGTATGCGTGTTCGGTGTTCACGTTAAATTTGGAACCAATCCCGGGGCAGATCAAAGTTGGTATAGGCTACCTTTCTACCTGTAGATCCGAAACTAATGAATAATGAACCGGTACGAGTGAACCCGTACAGGCCTTCCTATTTAGCAAGATTTTTTTTTTTTTTTGGGGGGGGGGTCCAGTTTTCATGCAACAATACATGCCCGCTTACGATAGGTTTTAGAATGTGAGTGTTTCATTTGGCGCTCTCCCCCGTATTTTCGTAAAATAGTAGAAAAAGAGGCGTTCTCATGGACGTACGCATCTTCTAATTAGGGACATGATCTTAATTTCCCCACCCGAGGAGTCAGGGGGCCTAAGGGGGTCTCTCCCGGGGAGGATTTTTGAAAAAAAAAATATGCCCGAAATTGTGGAGTTCAACACATTTTGATGTATATATATGCGGCTTATGAAGTATTCTAATAATGTTTAAAATTTACAGCCGAAGAATAGTAGACCAACTGTAAGAAAAGGGGAATTATTTTGAAAAAGAATAGGCCCAAAATAGTGGAATTTACGCACTTTGAAAGCAGTTATGTTTATATTTTACATGTGGAGAATATTACAGCTGACAAGGGGGGCCCGGGGGTTACCCGGGGAACGTTTTTTAAAAAAATAGGCCTGAAATAGTTTGTCGGCAAAACTGGAAGCTGGGGGACCGGGGCCTCCCCGGGGAATTTTATAAAATAAATATCAGAAACATTTGCTATTTTGCTAAATTTGGGGGGGGGGGGTCCGGACCCAGCTGACCCCCCCCCCCCTTGGCTACGCCACTGGTGATAGTTCCATAGTAAATTATTGCCTCGTTGTTTAATATCGGCTGCCTATATATTTTCCTTGTCCTAAAGCACTGGATTGCTCAATGGGACAATTGCATTGCTTAGAATGGGTAGGCCATATTGTAATACTATACACAATAATGGTATGATATACAATGCATTATAATGCAATCCATATTTTTAAAAAAATATTTCTTTTCTGAAAACCAAAACCTTGCTTTGGAAAGCATCATATTCTGTTTTGTTACTCTATTTAGCACCTCAAACATACCTGAAGTTAAAAAGGATCGATAAAATGGTTCCTCAAAAAATATTTTCTTAATCACTATGGTACCTGTACTTATGAAAATTGAGCATTTTTAATTTTTTACGCCCAAAAACGTACTATCAAAGGGGATGCGACCCGGCTGCCAGACAGACATTTCGTAAAAACACTTTAGATTTTAGTGAACAATTTTACATGAATAGAATTCAATAGAAACATTTAATTATCAAGTTTGATGCAAGGCTGAGATATGAATACCCTAACTGTCCACCGAAACGTTGCGTTATGTTCTATTGAGACGATTATTGCTGCCCATTATCAACTCAGATTATTATTCATTCCATGGAAATATTTTCATTGTTGGATTTACCAGAAAGATTTACCCAGAAAAAAATCTATTGGGGAGGGGGGGGCGGTTCCATGCTATTTGGGTACCTACCACTGTCCTATTGGGCCACACCGTGGCCTGGGACTGTGTCCAACCTTACTACTACTACCTATCTACCAATTTGGATTACGTTTTTTTTTTTTTATAATAAAAAGATAACAACGTGGCAAGAACATTATATCTAGTCGTCACTGGTTTTTCCCTCCCCGCCCCCCTTCGAGTTTTTACTTCAAACAGATCCTACAAAGTACAAAAATAGCTTTTACTGTACACGGTGTTCCAGATTTGGTATAGCCCTTGTTATATACAGATATGCCCATGGAAGCCTCCTACAGTATGGGTAGCGACCATTGAAAAATGAGGTCAATACTAATTACCTGTAACTAACACTGTAACATTTTTTACATGTCTGGATCACATCAGTAGCATAATATGCATATAAAGTATATAATATATATTAAAATAATATATATAAATATAAAAACATATATATATATATATATAATATAATATATATTAAAACCATTAAATATTATTCTATGATTAAAACCGCTTACTTAAAATTTAACAATATTTAAAAGAAATTTAGGCAAATGGCTGCGAACAGAAGTTAGGTACTAAAAAACCGGAATTAACTATTTGCTAACTACCTCTTATAGCAAACTCATATATAACTAACCTGAATTGATTAACTACTACTAACCAATAATTATTTACCTAACTATTGTATTGCGACTGAATTACATGTGTATCCAAAACCGCACACGGGCTGACTGAAACCTTGCGGTATTTCATTTTATAGCAATTTTATTGTAAAAATTGTAATAGTGGATTAATAATAAATAAATAAATAAATAGGTATACAATTTATACTATGCTATATGCCTATATTATATAGTACATATTTTATTTTTACATTACAACAACTTGCGTAGGCTATAATACTACTTATATATACTGTATATGCACATTACATTACAATAATATAAAATTAATATATACTATTATATATATATATAGCATATATCAGCATATGCAGGCACATACTATTCAATGGGCACGAGGCGGGAAGATCGTCCTCTGGCTCAGATCAATTAAATAGTTTGGTACTGTACTGTCGGCAAGATGCATATTAGTGACCCTGACTAACAGCTTTGGCAACTGGTCCACGGCCTCTGGGTTTTCAAGACGACCTACGAAACAGGATGAAGTCATCGTTGGAATACGGAACAAGTCGGGGTGTAAACATGTTATGTAATAAAACGTATAGTGTTTACCATTACCACGAAGAAGGTGCTGCCGCCAATCTGCTTTCAGCCCGGGACTTTCACTCTTTATAGTCCTTGGGAGGAGTTCGGTCCTCCAACGAACCAGTTCGTCGAATGGTGGCACTCCATACAAAACTAGGTACTACTTGCCTACTTAGGGTCGTTACTTGAGTTCCTGCGCGTGTTTCCTATACTCTGGTACCTGCATACCAGAATTGAACTGCAAAAAATATGTGAGACTTTTAGTTCAAGCAAAGTTGTCATCATGTTTTGTGGTCTCCGGATTGTTGGTAAGTTAAAGTTTGGCATATATTATTATGTTACGGTACTGCAGTCTATACCTACTGTATGTTTTATACCTTTTAACGGTTCTTACCGTATAATATTTCAATTAGAGGCAATAAATAAATTTTCTGGTCATGTTTCGAAGGGCATGTAAAGCAGGCGGTCCCAGACTTTCCTAGTTGAGTGCAAGAGAGGGCTCTATAGCCCTAAGTCCGCTAGGTTGGCTTAGTATAAAACGAAAAGTACGACCCTTATAATTCAATTCACATAGAATTTAATCAAGTAAAAAATCAAAGTATGATTTACCCTACAAACTAAACCTCCCATAAATTAATTTAAGAACACTTAACAAGTCTTTTTTTTCATTTAATGTGCTTTGTATGTGTATCCAAAACTGTTTGGTTAAACTTTTTAATTTTATAAAATCCAAATTAGAATCGGAACAAAAGTCAATATTTATTTATTTATTTAAATAGTCTAATGATCGGAATAATAATAATAATGATAATAATAATAATTATAATCTCTCTCTCTCTTTTTTCCCCGCCAAGTATTCCCTGGACAAGGAGAATTTATTAAACAATACAATACATAATAAATTTACAATTGTTTACAATTACAATTCCAATGCAATTACGTACTGTACTACACAATAATTTAAATAATATTGTCCGCATCCCCATGCACGCGCTAGTAATAATTGGTACGGTACGGTATTGATATAAAATATATTGTTAAAAAACCACTAATTGCACTAATTAATAATGCTATAGTCTCCCAACATTTATCTTTCCATTTTCACTATTTCCAGATCAAGCTATCTTACCACAGCTATAAAAAAAAAAAAAATCAAATTTACCAGTAGGCCACATCTTTGTGTAGTAGACTTGGCTCTAATTGTAATAAAGGTTAAGACTGTACCTTATAGTCAACCTTTAACGTTGTTTATATCATATCATAGGCAGGTAGGCTACTGAATTAAGCTGCTACCACAGACAGACAAATTGCTACATAAAGTAAAAGACACACCCAACCCCCCCTACAGTCAGTTCCTTCAATAAATTCCAATAACAAATTATTATCGCTCGTAGAACCTTAAAAATGAGATGTCACAGAGCTGACGAATGCTCCTCATTTACTTTTTTATATGGCCACTATTACCAGTTGGCCACAGTTTTGGAACTCCTTCGAATTGACACTCTCAGTGTCCGTTGTTTTTTACAAATTAAGTTCAAGAACTATGGCCGACTGTTCTCAAATGGTTGGTACACACGGATGATTCTCGCAGTTGCGATTTGCCGGCGTCTTTTCCAATGTAGGGATATAGTGAATGATTGCGGCAAACCCACAGAGTCTACTTCAGAAGATTTCTATGATCAGCAGGCTGATCATGGCAATTATAATACAGGGATTTAAATAATCCCTGGTATTAGGAAGGTAAACAAACAAATTTTGAATGGCACTTTCCATTATAAAATTATCTTGTTTACCTTTTTAATTCCAGGGATTATTTAAACCCCGGTACCTTCTATAACTGCCATGATCAGGCTGCTGACGTGTCTAGGGGAAAACCGTGCACTTTCGTGCAGCCGGATTGACGCCAGCTTCCGAAATCGTCAAGAAATAGACGAGAAACCTTCTGCCATGGCTACAATGGATAAGCGACAGCGAGAATCGTCCGTGTGTAAATGAAAAGGAACCATTCTTTTATCTCATTTATGGCTTTTCGATTGACATTTCCTGTGACATTTAATTTTTCTACAATCGTCAGGGTTTTCTCTCTTTGCTTGTCTTCTAAGTCTTTCTAAGTCGAAGTCTCTAAGTATTTCTCTAGGTTTCTCCGTAGTTTAGATGCAAACATTTTTTTGGTTAGGCCCTACAATAATTGCGAGACTTGAGGCAAGTGATTTCCCAATGGCTCTACCAACAGAACAGGCCATGAACCAGGACTATGCCATTTAGTATTAACTTATTCCTTGGGTAAATAGTATAAATGACATAGTAGGCTCGCAGGAATCAGAGAATTAGAGTACTACTGCTTTCAGCGGGGCCTACTATGGCGATTATTTACAATCTTAACCTGGGATTAAAAATGTAAACAAAATAATTTAAGAATGGAAAGTGCTAAAAATTTAATTCTATTAAACTGGTTTGTTTATATTTCTTAACCCAAGAATAAGAAACGACGTACAGTAGTATGCCCACAGGGGTAGAAACAGAGTTTCTATTAGCGGGGGGAACAAACAGGGTTGATGCGCAGTTGACTTCAAAGTTAAGAGCTGTGGCATTTCTCGGAGATTGAGATTGAAGATGCAGATGAAAAAAAGTTTGTATTTAGGCTTTTAACATGCATATTTTTAGCCATAGGGATGTAGGTACGCTCGCGCCCGTGGGTCCCCTCTACCACTGATTGTGTTTAACAAGCAGTTGCAGGTACCACCGTCTTATATAATACAAAGTTATAGCTGTTAATATCATTTATCAATTTTAAAGGTATTCAACTATTCAATATTTCTTTGACAGAATATTTTATGAGTGGTTTTATATTAGTTTTTAGCTTTGTGGCAAACTAGGGACACTTATGCCCTGGGCAACCAGTGCGGTGTGGGGGGGGGGGGGGGGTAAAAACTCTCCTGTTTACAATTAGGTAATTGTAGTCTAGACCAGATGGACAGCATGAACCAGCAATGATAGCTAATAAAAAGGATGGTACCAAAAAGGTATCGCCATTGTATACTTAAGGTGGCTCCCTCTATCGGCGGAGAGGCTAGAGTTCTATATTGAAGAGATGGGACATTCGCTTCCCACCAGAAATATATTTTGTAACTTCTGGGCCACCCGCCAGGTCTCCTAAACCAGCTAGGTAAAGCAATCTGGAAAGTGGATCCGAAGGAAGCTGACATGTTTTTTACTATTCCCATATAGGCCTACTTCTGATTCCAATTTTCATAAAATTTAAAAACACCCTTAATTTATGAAGGAAATTGATAGACGGCATTGACAATGCAGCATAGACTATCTAAGGATTATATTCCGCAGGAAAAGACAATAGGTAGTTGTCAAGTTGACAAGCCCTGACATGGTAGATGAGCGTTCCTTGAAAACAACAAAATCGACAAAGGCGAAAGTGTCATACGCCACTGGCACATCTTTTGTGGTCTGCCATGTCTGACCTAAAGAAAAAGTTGCGGCCTAATTTAGTTCAGGATTCACAATTGTTTCATAATAAAGCGAGACCCGAGACTATAATAGGTATGAAAGGATTTATAAGACAGTGAGTCAGCGGACAGAATTCGGGAACACGTGCTCCCATCACAATTTTATTAGGTAGGTTTTCAAAAATAAATTGAAAATGGAGATAAGGCTGTACACACCGACAATTCTCACAGTCGCGATTTGCTGACGTATTTTTCATCGTAGAAATTGGGCTGGGTTAATGGTTGACTGCAAACCCACAGAGTCTACTTGAGAAGAATTCTATAATCTGGCGCTTATTCCACCTACGCCAATAGTGCATAGTAAATGTGGTATTGACGTGGTAGCAGACATTAAAGATAGTCTAAAAATGTCTGCTACCACGTCAATACCAAATTTACTATGCACTATTGACGTAGGTGGAATAAGCGCCTACGGGAAACCTCTGGACTTTCGTGCGGTCGGCTTCATGCCAGCTTCCGAAATCGCCGAAAAATCGACAAGAAACCTTCTGCTAGCCCCCCATGGCCGCAATGCAAAGGACGTCGGCAAATTGTGACTGCGAGAAGGCCCTGTACACACTGACAATCGACACCATAGTGTCAGACCCTCAGAAAATTGTCACTGGTGCAAATGAACTGGTGAACGGCTAGTGCAAAATCCCAGAGTCTACCTCCGAAGATTTCTGACGCTAGTACACGTTACTCGCGTCAGCTTCATGTCAGCCCCACGTCAGAAATATTTTGAAGTATAGAGTCTGTGGTTTTTCACTAACCCATTCATGACGAACACTGGACGAGAGGGCAGAGGCTTGAGCCCTTAATAACCCACATCTGAGCATAGGCTACACTCCGTTTATATATATACTGTATATCGTCCGCAGTTTACCAATTCTAGAATAGAATTATTCTTGTTTCGATTTCAGCTGGTTGCAATCGAAGTGGATACAGGCAGATAAAATGCAATCTAATAATAAAGAAGAAATGGTCTGTTCTGCGAGAAAAAGTACATCAGGAATAGAGTCGAGAGTCCAATGTATATATGAAAGAATATATAGTACAATATAGTAGAGGTAACAACCAGCTATATTTACATTCGAACACAGGAGGATTCAGTTCTTCTGGGGGGGGGGGGAACTTTAAAACTCGAGGAAAAGACATCGCATATACAGTATACCATATACTTATCCTCTTGAGCCGTGCTTAGTGTTCAAGCTAGGTACTTTATCCGCATTCATTTCTATTGGCAGTGTTTTCGTCATTAACGTAGATAACTGCGGCCAGTTTAATACGATGCACAGTTTTGTCTGATGATGCGTTCAATCCTGCCCTAAAGCATGGGGAATCCAAAAGAAACAAAAAATATCGATGAGATTTACGACAATGTCAGAACAACGAGGACTTAAAAAACTCGGAATCCTACCAGCCAAGAAACTCACTCAAAACCTACTGTTACTTATAGTAGGTTAGAGATAAGGAAAATAGTTGGACTACTGACTGGTCACTGCAACTTGAGACATCACCTGCACAGAATCAAAGTCTACAATGGTAGCCGTCTATGCAGGTGGTGTGATATGGAGGACGAGACAGCAGAACATGTTATATTAGAATGTGAAGCTCTAGCACGACATCGCCTAAGGACCATAGGATTTCCTGGGTCGGAGTTAGAGAACACACGTCGAGACCCCGTAAAGCTAACCCGTAACTTTTTAAAGTGATCGGGTATTTTAGATGGGGTATAAGGTGAAAAAGCGGTCGCAATAGATCTATTAGGTCGACGCCAAAACACCGCCAAAAAAGAAATATTTACGACAAATAATTGGAGTTGCCCCTATTATTGGAGCTAGCCTATAGCAATTGCCGAAATGCGAGAACCCATCAAAGCTATGATGTCTTGGAATATACCTTTTTTGGACTCTGGACTTAGCCACTGATTGATGGTGGGAGAATAAAGATTTGGGACACTTAGATAGGCTCCCATATCGCGGAACCGCGGAAGTTTATGCGTAGGCTACTAACAAATTTCCTCCCCTTCCCATAGTAATATACTCGTAGTGTAATCTATTATATACGGTATAATGTATTTATTATCTACTTACCAAGTAACCACAATGTATAGGTACTCTTTAACCCATCGCATCGGGGGCGCTCGTCCGTGACATATGTGAAGGCCTAGCTGTAGAGAAAGTATAATGAAGTAAATGACCACTCTATGGTCTGTCCCTTTGGGAATGTCCATATCTACAGTAGGTCTATAGTGTTATTGTGACAATAAATAATTGGACCGTGCCTTTACGCGACTAGCTAACCTATGTGAATCTTATGGAGATATGTCGTAAAGCACGCAAATTAATAAAAGTGCATCGATGCATTATTTATTTTACGATCCCACTGTGGCTGGATCGCTCATTCTCTCTCCTCTATAGTCGAAATCTGTCGATTGGTTTGCAGCAGTTCTTTTCAAGTTCTCCTCTGTTCACGTTCACCCCAGTCCTAAACCGCTCTCTTGTTGGGTTCAAAATATAGGTTCCGCATGCCATATATCTTGCTTGAGATCTACAGCTACGTATGCCTTCCTTGGTAGACCCCTGGCATTGGTACCTCCAATGGTGCCTTCTAATAATATGATGTTAAGGAGCTGCAGAGCTGCAGGTTACTAGCGGGGGCACAGGTAGCGGATAGCGGATAGCGAAAAGGCCACCAGATATGGTAGCTAGCGGCATGATTGGAGGGTTTGGTGGCAAGTCTGGTGGTGCAGGCTAGTCTAGAAAAAGGCACAGTAGTTTCAGCAGTCAGCACGGATGTAGTGGTTATTGGAGCCAAGGGCGGATTTTAGGGGGTCAGAGGGTCCGGACCTCCCCCCCCCCCAAATAAATTAACTTACACTAGATGACTATGGGTTTACAGTGGGAATTAAAAATAATTATGTTTTTTAATGTGATAATCCACTGAACCAGACCGCTACCTCCCCTAAATTGGAGGCAAAATCCGCCCTTGATTGGAGCACCTCTTCGTTTGCTATGTAATATAGTTTACTGTAGATCTCGTACACGTCCTTACTTATGTACCCGTATATGCATATATTGAAACTCCATTCGGCTTGTAACCTATAGTATATAGGTCACTAAAATACTTAGTAAGTTTTCCTAGGTCAGGAGATATTGTAATGTTATTTAGACCGGTTAGGTGGCGGTACATGACCGCACTAATATATGGATCTGATCACGCATGGTATACAACTAGGCCTAGGTAGTAGCCAGTTGGACTCGTTTTCTATTGAGTAATACTAGTTACCGGTACCAAATGCAGCTGTAATGGTGCGGGAAAGTCCTAAGTGTCACGGCTAAGGTTGAGTAACTCCACCAACAGCCTCATCACCATCCTGAAATGTGGGAGGGAAATTCAGAATATTGCAGAGTATACGTAATAGCCCAAGATCCGGATTTACTTACGGTAACAGCCAGAGTATACGTATAGAAAGAAGAAGAAAGAAAGAAAATTGTCTTTATTTTCCATGTGGGCATCCTACCATTCCCAACCAAGTGCGACGATAGGTTGATATATTAAGTAAATTCAAAATGACGAAAACAAATTAATGGAATTTTTATTTTGAAGACGAACTCTATTGTAAATTTCGAAATATACTTACATTGTGGTGGTTCAATTGTTCCCGAATTTCAATGAACCACTAGATCATGCGCGGCCAACCAATTAAAAACCACAATCGTCGCCATGTTGGATTTACATGCGAAAGACATGTCATTATTGTCAGATTGATGTAAACTGAAGCAAGCAGTCTACATCTCGTAATAATATCCTGTTAAATTTGTTCCGGAACAGTCTGACCACAGTTTCGATTTGGTTGATGTCACACTGGTCTGTATCATTTCCTCAAGTATAGTACTGCTTACACTATATATGTGAAGGTAATGCTTTCACTTAACTATTGTAGAACGCTTTATAAAGTTATAAATGCCAATAACGTAAAAACTGAAAAAAACTGAGAACTACTGTAAACTCAAACTAGGCCAATGTGGGGCCTTCTTATTTGTACAGTACGTCTCGGAAAGTTAAGGCCATGGTGTATATGTATGTTATAAACTTTCTAGTCGTCTGCTTTATTTGGCAGTGAGTGGGCGACAGGTTTTCGTTAATTCTGTTGTTATCGTCCCCTGATAGAAAGCGTTTCGCCTACTCAAATCCGCATAAATAATGGAAGTTGAACATAGCACTTTCCTGGCAACAGTATTAGATACTATAGGCCTATCGCCTATGTGAGAGACGTTGTAACAGGGTTTCTGAAAAAACAAATGAAGTCCATTTGAGCAAACATGAATGAGAGATAGGAATAATGAAAACAAGGGGAAAGTCGATGAGAATAATGGGCGAATAAACAAATCAAGGGTAATGCAAATTGCAGGAAATAGGCTAGACTCCACATATTGTCTCTTCTTCCATTTTTATATTATTGTCAATCATCTACTGTATATACTGTAGAGTAGTAATATCACATGAGGAGGTACTGCTTTTCCCAACATCTCAGCCGGCTTACATCCGCCATTGTCTTTCAGGAGCCTTCGTCCTAAACAATATAATAATTATTATTATTATATTTTCAGGACATGTAGGGGAACAGACTCTGACTTTCACCCGAAAGGTTGTTGGTTCGAGTCCTACACTAGCTACTTTTTCCGGCCATGCTTCGGAGGGCATATAAAGCAGGAGGTCCTGGGCTTTCCTAGTTGAGTGTAGGAGAGCTTTGTAGCCTAACTCCGCTAGGTTGGCTTGTCAATAGAACAGTCATTATTTATGTTGTCCACCTGGTGTCACTGGAGGTGAGGTAAATTATAGATAGGTCAGATCAACACATTACCACACAGTAATAATGGCAGAGCGCGCAATGATTTTGAGCGTGAATTATCTATCATTTTTTCAATAAAAATTTTTTTGCACAAAACCAAATAGTTTTTGGGAAAGCTACCTGACCGGTTTCGTTACTCAATTTAACACCTACAACATGCCTGAAGGTAGAAATCACCAATAGAAATGTTTCGAATAAAAATTATTTTTTAGTCATTTTTAATTAAAATTTAGTTATTTTAATTTTTTTACCCCCAAAAGCAAGCTATCAAGGGGCAAGCGACCCCCCGAATTTTATTAACATTAATAACGACTACAATATAACTAATATATAGTATGTGAATTTAATAGAAATCGTTGGAGCCGTTTTTGAGAAATATTTTTTTAGACGTTTTTTGGATTTTTTTGAGAAAATTGAGTTAGCCCCAAATAAAAAAAATGTTTCCGAGGTATGATTTTTGTAAACTAACATGCCAAATTTCACCCAAATCGACCGAGTAGATTGCCCGGAAATCGATGAACAGACAGAGCGACAGACAGACATTTCGTAATCCACTTTTTTGGGTTACTGGGACCTGAAAACGTGTAAATCCGTTGAAATCCGTATAAATTGGAAAGCAATAAGCCACCTTTATGTTAATATGCTAATATGTTATATTAAATTATTTGTACGCTACTAACCTTAAAAAAAAAAAAAAAAAAATACCTTGGATGACATCTATTTTACTCATCCTTGTACGTAGTTAGTACGATATAGTACATATTTAGTACTATATAATACGTAAATAGCAGCCTAGCATATGCACGGGTTCACTTGTAGCAGTTCTTTCCATGACATTGTATGTAAAAAAAACGTATGCCCACATTGTAGTGTAGGGTGCCTACGACGAAATGTACCTAACTTGGATTTTTTGTTGTTGCAGGTGTAATAAGGTGTCTGACATTATTTATGTGTGTCACAGCATTCGAATTCCCAACGTCTAGCTCTGGACCACCCTGGAAGTCATGTAAGTAGAGCGAAATTTGTTACTATCGTATCGTACGGTAGCTTGTATGCTCTACAAATTAATTAGTTTGATTAGATTTTCTCTGGTTCTTCGCAATCGGTTAATTAAAGAGCGCTTGTTAGTCTACTGAACCTAAAAGGAGAATTAGTCTACAAACTTAATATAGTAGCCTATTTAGGTCTACTTAGGATTTTAGCCATGAAAAGTATCAAAAATGACTGAAGGATGACTTTCATTTGATTAGCTCATCTGGTTTGACGTTACTTAATGGCTTAAACTTAAAAGCAAACTACTGTTTAAGTGATAATTTGTTAGCTAGAAAATTAGGAAAGGAGATTAATTATTCGTCACGACTCAATCTTCTTAATTCGCTTTTAAACTAATTCCCTCGATGACATAAGTCAGTAGCATATAAGCAGGGATCATAAATAGGGAAAGGGAAGAAGTGATGTGTACTGTGGGCTACGAGTGATAAGTTAATTCTCGTATACCTGAAGAAGGGTTTATTACAATGATCGAACTTTATCCTACTAGCATCTTATGGTGGCTTATCTGATTAAGATGATAAACTATAATTAAATAGCCAAAGGGTAAGCATACCACTAATTTTGCATTGCGAAATTCCTTTTTCCTACTCTGAATCCTGAACAAAGTGGATTAAAAGAAAACCATTAACCGTATAATAGGTACTTATTATATTGTCTAAAGTGAAAACCATGTGGAATCAGCTCCTCAAAAACAAAAACATTGCATTACAAAACATTACTCATTTTTTTTGTGTTTTGTATATATAGCAATAATTTTAAATAAATTGAAAGGTTTGCAATCATACGTGAGTAAAGAGAAATGCTGAAATTTCATGTTTTACAATCTAGGTTGTGAAATTACAAAATATTACTAATCAGTATATACTTACGGTACCCTGGCACCCTGTTCAATGGATAAGTTTTCTGGACAGACTATAGATGCCATGACCAGAAACAGGTGGGTTCTAGGAGAAGCAGTTACGGAAATAGAAGATGCCGCCGGAGACGTTGTGCTTGTCGTGAACGAAGAAAAGACGAAGTAGGTGCATGGTAATGATGGGCCGCGGTGGGAGAGTGGCCCAACAGCCATTTAGCATAGCGGTCATAATTTTGAAGGAGTGGCTGACTTCAAGTACCTCAGAGCGACAATCACAGACACGAGCGACAGAAATCAGGAATAAGAGTTCCATGGCTTGCAGCAGATCTTTGGATCAAGAGTGCTTTCCAGGAGGGCCAAGAACCTGGTTTGTCGCACTATTATCGGACCAGTTGTATTGTATGCCTTCGAGACGTTGGTCCTAACCAGGAAGAAAGAGAACATCTTAAACACCTACAGGAGAAGCGAGTGTTGAGGAAAATGGATGAACCCGTGCTCGAGAACGGTCATTAGAGGGTTAGGGTAAACTAGGAGGTGTACGAATTATATGGTGAACCAACCATAGTAGCGAAGTTCAAAAGAAGCAGGCAGCTGGAAATGATGCCGAAAAGGAGTGCGGGGAGGAAGGCCTGGACACAGAAGCCAGAAGGACGCCGCAGTCTGGGAAGGTCGAGACTGCGATGGGGGGATGGAGTGAGAGCGTGGATCGCAGTCAGCTGGGAATGCAAGGATGGAGGCGCCAAGCCCAGGAACGTACTGCGTGGGGAAATGTTGCATGTCGACCGAACTCGAACCATCCATAAGGCGTAAGCGTAAGTAATGGGGGAGTTAAATAATTAAGTTAGCACATTTGTGAGTAACCAATCACGCGTCATATAGTGGATCTACATCAACCGAGCGTTGTCGTTGTGTTGCGCACAGCGTTAAGTGTACGGTAGGTACTCTATTGTTCTAAATTACAAGTATATATTGTAGCACTGTCCCAGAGTATAGAGTCATATTATGGCGGATGGCATTACCCATTTGTCCTAGTTCACGTCTGATTAAAAGCGGTTCTTAGTACACCCATACTGTTGTATACAATGCAAATAGGGCGTGATATAATAATGATGTCGATTGAAAGCAAGTAGCACATATTGTTATAATTACCATTGCTAAAGGCCAGGACGATACGCAAGATCAATGAACATAAAACGCTACCGGTATATTATATTGTTAAGTTCGTAGACTTATCAGCTTTGCAACTTCCTCTACTGATGCCAACGGTGTTGCTGTGCAGTAGCAGGCTTCATTTAGGTTAAATGTTAATTTTTAGTTTAGGTAACGCCGACCAACTACCTGACAGTTACTAATTAACTATTTGTTCCAAATTAGCCTTCTCGAAATGTATCAGCAATCCATCGGAATTGTCGTCCCTCAGCCAATTGCATCGCCACCGCATATGTTTTAAATATTTTCATAGGCTATAACATATTACTCTGTATAAAAAAAAAAGTAGTCCAATAGAAGGCCTAGCAATAATTGTACTGTTAATGAGGTAAGATCATATTGTATTATGGATCCATTGGGACAGGACTATACTACTCATATACAAGTATTTAATAGACTTAATAGTTTCAATGTCAAAAGTTATAAAAACCTTCAACTCAATTCATTTCAGAAGAATCGTCTCCACGTCTTTTTTGCTTATTCTGCTATGCGAGATTGAAACCATTAATGATGTCATCGAGGCTGGAACCTCTCCTTCCGCAATTAATAACGAAGATGCTGCTCTCGCTTTCTTCATTGCATGCTTATGAACGAGTCAATGTCATTTCATGGTTGTGATTTAACATGAATAAATAACAATACAAGAAAGTTGGCATGGCTAGTATGCATACATTCTACGTGGATGTGTTGCATACCATTTTGCCATTTTGAGCATGCATCGAACCTGAAAAATATAATGGATTCGATCAATGCCATGATGGATGGAAACAGTTAAATATTTTTCCATGCAGGCTTGTTGGCACCGCACCTACTGAACCTCATCTAGCCTATCAAATCCTTTCTATGGGTACTCAACTATGCATTAATTGTAATTATCATTTCAGCTGCTGATGATGGACAAAGTTTCCCAGTCTCTCGTTCAGGTAGAAGTCAGACCTTTGATTGGGATCAACAACATGGAAGAAACTTTGTGCGCCTGTCCGTCATGGATTCCAATCAGAACGTGAGGAGGTATCGCTCAGACCAATCTAACGGCGATAATGAGTCAATTGCAGGGAGAAGGGCGAAAATTTCTGATACATGGCTGGATGATCCAGGAAGAACAGACCCCAATGAAGCAGGGAGACATTTCTCCTCGGATTCCATAAAAAAGTTCACCGAAACACTCGGGGCCATCAACACCGTGGGGCGTTACATTATAAATATGACTAAGTCAATGAATGACGAAGGAGAAAACGAAGAAAAAGAGGATGTCCTGGTTACAAATGACGAGCTACCTTCAGCAATTTACACAATCAGCAAGAATGTTTTAGGACCAAATATGACAGACACCATTGCGCCGATAGTTCGACAGTTTCCGCTGGTCGGAAAAGTGGTCTCGGAAAACGCAAAGACTTGCACTGCTCCAGGAGGAGTTGCTGGTGTCTGTGACGACTTAAGTACTTGTCCAGAGCTGTTATTGGATCTTTCTAATTTGCGGCAGTCAATATGTTTCAAGCAGCTCTTCGTGCCCGGCGTTTGTTGCCCCCTCAAGTCAGATAGGTTAGTATTAATATGTCTGCTTTCTATAATAAAGAGGTAGAATAAACCTATCATCATTTAAATTGGCACGGGCTATTCAAGCAATCTGCAGGTAGCTATAGTCATACACGATACGAATTTGTAGGCTAGTCTAGTATTATTACGCATTTTCATATGTTCCGTTGCTCAAATTCTTCAAGCCATGCGTAAGTCAGGAACATGTATATAATATACGTAAATATCGTACCTGTACTTGACTATAATAGGTATATGTGAATTTAGAGAAAATCGTTGGAGCCGTTTAAAATTTTTTACCAGTTTTTTTCGAGTTTTTTTAGTGGAACCCCCCCCCCCCCAAAGTTGAGATAGTCCAAAATTAAACACGTTAGCTCAAGGTATAACTTTTGTGAACCCACATGCTGGATTTCATCCAAAACCCACCGGGTGGTTTGCCCAAAAATCGACGAGCAGACAGACATTTCGTAAAATCCACTTTTTTTGGTTCCTAGGGATCTGAAATGTGTAAATCCCCTGAAATCCCGAAATCGAACATTTCGACCATCACAAAGCTTTCCTTATGTACTACGTATAAATAGGAAAGCAATAACATTGCCTTCTTCATTTAAAGTGGGTGAATAGAAGCGGTCAGTACAGGTATAGTGGTAAACTATGGCTGACATCTTTACCTAGAGACTTTTCATCACTCACCCAAATCTCAAATCGCATTTTCTAGTAACCATCATCTACTAAAAAGGAACTTTCAGTATAATTTAAGATTATAGAAATTTTTCTGGAGGAGCATGATTCATCATTGAACTTCAGCTTATCTAGACACTGTGTTTCAGTGACTTCACAACAAGGCCAACATCGAGGCCTATTACATCCACTACAAGAAGGCCCACCACAGCGTTGGTCACTACACACAGACCATCTGTCACAGTTCCTACAAGACTACCGCCACTTATGGTTGACAATAGAGGTATGTATAGCCACATAGCTTGCCGTGGGTTATCTTGTTCTAATCTTAATCTAGACAGATACGTAATGCAATTTAGAGATAATAGCAAAAATCAAAGACATGGAAAACAGGTAGGCTATCTATCTCTTCATATAGGATTAGTTATGCCTTTCAAAAACAAAAGGTTGAGTGGGATGTAAGCTCCAAATTCGAGCAAAAAAGCAGTGGTCGAACTGAACATGAACTGAACTTCCAAACGTTTCGTCAACAATTTTTCAGTGCCGCTATAAGTACGTTGACTTCTCAAATAGTATACCAGAACCTCGGAGGCACAGTAACAGGTAGTGTGGTGCCTTTGAAGATATCGACCGCAGCGGTTGACGAAACGAAGTGTCAGAAGTTCCCTCCATCGATCTTGGCTCTTTCTTTCTGGCTGTGAAATCTTTTGTAATTGTATTGCAATGCTGACCTATACTGTACGAAGATGGGTTTGTAATTATTTGCCATACGACTGTTGACTGATACACAATATTTTGGAAATTATTGTTCGCAGACTGTGGGGAACAGGAAGTGCCAGGATTTCGGGTAGTTGGAGGCACAGCGGCAGCACCAGGCCAGTGGCCGTGGATGGCGGCTATTTTCCTTCATGGGAACAAGAGGACTGAGTTCTGGTGTGGAGGATCACTTATTGGTCGAAGACACGTTCTTACTGCTGCTCACTGCACAAGGGATTCCAAGCAAAAGCCGTAAGTTTTACTGCTACAAATGTATGCTAAATCGTATATACAGTATGTGTAAATACAAAATACTGTACCTTACCAGTTAGACTTACTTATCTTTTATGAACAGATGAGGATATAGGCGTAATATATTAGATCTGCAGGTACAGTATACCATACGAGAGCATACGTTTTTTTGAATATCATTCAGTTCCATCTACATTAATTATATTATTCTGAAAAAAAAAACATCAGCAGCCTTTAGGAAAAGATCCGGATTAATGAGCTCAAATGAAGGAAGACGGCAGTTGTAATTTTAGGAATAGGTAGGCTAATACCTAAAAAAAACAGGTCAGATGTTGATATTTAGCTTAAAATATACAGTCGTATAATAATAACTGACAGTAGCAGCCCCACTCAGGGTATAATATCACATGAGACTGTATTATTAATGTTTGTATCTAGGGTACGCTAGCCTGACCCTTCATTTATATACCTACCTAATAATAAATTAATGAAAATGAGTACACACTGTTTATTCAAAATTGAAAAAAAAACACTGACTGTCGCATGATTTTCAGCCAGAATGTTCTTCTTCTGCTGGGAGCCCTCAGTCCTTCTATCTTCCCGGCTCTCTTCTCGGCTTCTGTATCCATTCGTATCAGGAACTCGACATTAGGCACACTATGTCATCCCTCTGATATACCCAGCATTCGTCTATATAGCCACATTTCAAATGCACTGATTCTGTTCTCGATGGTTTGTGTCAACGTCCATGCCTCCATGCCAAATATCTATAGAACCATTGGAACACATAACATTTCACCATTCTCAATCGAAGGTCCAACCGCAGATTACTGACTTTATACATGTGGTTACTTCAGTTTTGCAGCTCGCCAGTTCACTGTACGGCTGGGTGATGTCGATCTGGCTCGTGACGACGAACCCTCCATGCCAGATACGTACGTTGTCAAGGAAATCCGAGCCCACCCCAAGTTCAGCCGCGTCGGGTTCTACAACGATATCGCAGTACTTGTCCTCGATAGGGACGTTCGCAAGTCCAAGTACGTGATTCCACTGTGTCTGCCGTCAGCACAGAAGAACGAAGGGTTCACTGGAGCGCGCCCGACGGTCGTCGGCTGGGGCACCACGTACTACGGGGGGAAGGAGAGCTCCCTGCAGAGGCAGGCTGAGCTCCCGGTCTGGAGGAATGACGACTGTGACAAGGCCTACTTTCAGCCCATTAATGAGAATTTCATTTGCGCTGGATACACCGATGGTGGGAAGGATGCTTGCCAGGTAGGAGGCACAAAATATAAGCTGAAGAATATGTACCTAAGAGCATACCTCCTAAAAGATATATGCTTACTCTCTCTTTTGTGGAGCCAAACGAAACACACTTTTCATGAAATGCTTTCAAAATAATAATTACCCATTTAGGCTATGTTTGGGGTTAAATTTTTTACGAGATAAGTTTTTACACTGTCACTGTAACTCGCGTATAAATAATTGTAACTCGGTAAATTAGAATACTATAATATACGAATATCGGTACTGTCTAATTAAAAAATGTTCAACATACTATTAGGTAATTACTATCGCTTCACACTATAAATAAAATTTTAGATACAGCAAATTCCCGTTAGGCGTAGATGTAAATATTGTGGGTTCGAATCCCGCTAAGCTTTTCTATATCTTCTAATTTCTGTTATAACGAGGAGGTCCAAACTAGAATATGAATCATCTTTATTAAAAAACTAACTATAATTATTGGATTTCCAGGGGGACTCCGGTGGACCATTGATGCTCCGGAAAGATCATCGATGGGTCCAAATTGGCATTGTGTCGTTCGGAAATAAATGTGGTGAACCTGGCTACCCGGGAGTATACACTAGAGTCACCAAGTACCTCGACTGGATAAAGGAGAATATGGTTTAAGTTCGATACCGTTTCTCTCCTCATTATTCGAAAGTTACCCTACAGAATGTGGCGGAAAAGTTAGTTTGCATTTTCGTCCTTCTAGACTGATCACTTTTGTAAAATAATATACCCTACTTAATGTATGTACTATTAGTATAAGCCGTATGGACTGTCGAAATATGTAGTATAGTAGTATCCAAACTTCGAAGGTAACTTAATGCGAATAGGAGTACGTAGTTTTGTTGACCTACTGTTATGCAATAGTTGTACCATGTTTCGCATTGTTTCTTTTTAAGTCCTGTTATGATACGCCATTTTACAATAGTAAATTAATTAAATTATTTACTAATTTATAGTAAACAGCATTATAGATTTCTTACCTCTCATTGTAAGTAGGGGTGTGGGGATAAAGACCCTTACTTCTTGTTAGGGTCTTCAATACGTATAGGCTACCTTGGAGTGGTTCATGCCAGTCAATCATGAACACTGGGTGGGCTTAACGAACTTTTGAGTCCTCAAATTAATTAATTTCTACAGATTTAGAAACTTGACCTATTTTACTGCGCAAATCGAGTTGCTTCACTTTTTTATAGGCTGACGTTTGGTGATAAATAACAGTTGCTCTTGACAAGGTCCAGGAGTAGCCTAAACCCTCGCACCGTAGTTGGGATTCTAATTTTTGCAACAATGCATGATGATGGAGAAGAAAATAGTGAGCTTTTGCCCTAGTAGCGGGTAGTTAAAGTCTGACTGTCACTAGACCCAATTCATCAATACGACTGAAGAGTGTATAACTTTACAAAACGGCAGCGAGTGCGTTTAAAGTTGAGCGGACGAAAAGTTTTGCCATTTTGATGACGAACAGTGGGTAATAACATGTGGGCGTTTTTACCCAGCTGATATTTTCATCTCTCTTTTTGTATGATTCAATGTGCAAATGTCGTCTTAGCTACAATGGTAGATGTTATTGGTTCAAAAAGTAATGTGATTTGTATGAGGTAGGTTCGTCTGAAAAGTGCGGGAATTTACCCCCCCCCCCCCTCCTCTATGGGCTATGCCAATTTAGTATCTTTGGTTCGAAAATATACAAACTGTATAGTGGGCTTAAATAATTGTATAGGTAGACTGCATATCTGCTTAGTTTGAAACAACTGTGTTTATGCTTGCTTTTACAATCAACTGGATCTCGCCTATAATTTTAACCAGAGGAAATTATAGCATACTCGTATATGTACAGGTGTAGCAGGCTACATATATTAAAATTAGTGTATATGGTACAATGTAGCAATTTGTGAGAAATAATATGCTCGTATGCATCAGTAATAAGGCAGTAGGATGGAATTTTTCCCGGGGGGGGGGGGGGGGGTAGCATATTCTTCAAACTTACCTATCTAGTCAATCTGACTTTCACCCGAAAGGTTGTTGGTTCGAGTCTCTCACTGGCTACATTTTCTGGCCATGCTTCGGAGGGTATGTAAAGCAGGCGGTCCCGGGCCTTCCTAGTTGAGTGCAAGAGAGTGCTTTATAGCCCTAACTGCGCTAGGTTGGCTTAGTAATAGAAACAACAAAAAGTCCTTATTTATTTATTTATTTATTTACCTACCTAGAATTAAGCTGTGAGAATCTATTTAGCTTTCTTTCCGCATAAGTCTACTTACGGTACTGATAGTGGTATTGGTATAGCCTAAAATCTTTTGTGACTCCTGAAGGGAATGGATGGATGGAAAAGTTGTAGGCAGCAGGAAAGTTAAAAAAAAAAAAAAAAAAAAAATGCCAAGTTCCGTGTCGGATGGGGGAAAGAGGTTAACTCCCTAACCCCCGGCCTTGTACAGTAGTATTGTAGTTGGTAGACTATAAATTAGGTACCATACGCATTTTAGAATATGCACAAGTATATGGCGCATATTCCACCTACGTCAATAGTCAATAGTAAATGTGGTATTGACGTGATAGCAGACATTAAAGACAGTCTAAAAATGTCTGCTACTACGTCAATACCATATTTACTATTGACTATTGACGTAGGTGGAATATACGCCTATGTTTCGTCTTACGCAAACGCCATAATCCCCATTCCCATTGGCAAAGGATTAGCCTACAGAGAACAGTAAGCTGGGTATGTAATTTAGATAGGCCATTGTTGCCTAATCTCGGTCATTCAGGGAATAAGCCATCATATTATTTATTATTATAGGGAGCATAGAGTTACTCATTAGGTACTACAAGAAAAATAAAATTTAATGTAGCCTATGTTAAGTTTGCAAATTAAAGCTTGGATAGGTGTAGGCTATAGTACAATCCAGTGAGGCGTACAGGTACCTACATGGAGTCAGACGCTGCTTTTTTTTCTCGGCTAATGACCCGTTCGGCTAAGGTTCTGTATAATTGGCCATGGCTATAAATTGTTATGTCGGGATGTCGCATCATGGAAGCTGTTTTAATAGCTTTCATTTGGAAGTTTATCGTTTATTACATGCAAATACTGTAAGGTGCAGTAAGATGCCACAAAAATGTTTGGCATTTATGAAGATAATTTTCATGTAGGCCTACACATGTGTCATTTAAATAAGCCCTAAAGGTAAAACTTAACCTTATTCTCCTGTAAAAAAATAAATAGCAAATAGTCCATATAACGCATTCCGTTAGGTTAAGGTATGATAGAGGAAGTACAATTCAAATGAAAAACCTTCAAATTATCAAAAGGTAACAAAGACTGTCTGAAGTGATGCACCACGCCCAGATTGGGCGTTTCATAACAGTTCGTAGAAAAAAAGACGTTAATGTGACCTTACTCACCAATTGTCAACAACTGAAAAAAGACAATCGGAGAGGGAAAAGTATTACAAGTGTTACAAATTCCACATCTTTCCACTTTCTTTCCATTGTAAAATTATCTTGTGTACATTTGTAATACCAGGGCATTATATTAACCCCGGTATTATAATCGACATGATCGGGCCACAGGAAAGGATTTTATGATATTAATGTGAAAAAATTGTACAGCAAAACAGGTTACGGTAGCTGGTAGAGTAGCCCTTCGGGGCTAAAGCTCGCCTTATATAAAAACGTTTTTCATTTCATTTCATTTTATTTTATTTCATTTCATATTCTCAAATATCTGACTTTTACAATAATCAATAAAGGTTTGTTCGGCAGCATTGCATTGAGACATGTAGCCTACAATTTTTTTTGGTAGTAGTAGTAGTAGTAGTATGGTTTGACACAGTCGCAGGCCACGGTGTGGGCCCATAGGACTCCAGTGGACCTCCTGATTATAGTGGATTCCGAACCACTTGGGAAACACAGTGAAGTCACACGATTAGTTCGGAGGTGACCAGGACAAGTCCTACCATGTTTCCCTACCGGCACTGTGCACACGACCAATTTAACCTGCTCTGGTCCGCTGGATAAGGACAGTTATTATTCTTATCAATTTTTTATTGATTTGAATTTTTATACAATAGGTATATTTTTATTTATTGTTGGCTTGGGTGCAGGCGGTGCTATTTCATTGGAGAATTAATGCTGTAACTGTAGGCTGCAGTTTATAATCCTATTGGATATACTAGAGTTTTTGCAGTCTTATCCCGGATTCTGTGTTTCCGGAAACATACTAAGTTATGCTTCCATCATTTTTCCAATCTAAAAATTTACTTTCGGAATTATTTTCAACCCGTAAAAATATTTGTGATGCATACGACATTCTGTCTGTCAATTACCAGTTACATAGTAAGTATTGATTCTTCGCATTTTTTATAAATATTTAAAATTGGCGCATTATTTTCTTATTGAATAATTTTCCTATATTTATACCAAGGCTAGGTCCAGGCAATTTTTCCAGGAACGTCAGGCCATGAGTTCGTGACCTTATGTTTAGCCTAGACACCTTTGTAGGTACATTATTGCGGCGTGGGCAGGAGTCCGCTTATTATACCACATGACGTCACCATTCCAGGGAATTCCAGCTACCAGCTCTATACACGCCTCTAAGTCCTGGACAATCAGGATTTGAATAGCATAAGAACTAGTCAATTAATGCTGTTTAGTTTTTTCTTGGAAAATTTAGTGAGCTAATGCCAAAGCAATATGACATAAGTAATACGATAGGTAGCTCACAGCATTCTATGAATTTAAAAAAATCTATTGTAAGTTGAGTCTCGGTCTCTCATCGCAAATGCTGTACAAATTATTTTTAATTATTGCTTTCCTATTTATAAGTTAGTCTATAAGGAAAGCTTTGTGATGATCGAAATTTTAGATTTGGAGATTTCAATGGATTTACACGTTTTGAGTTGCCAGGATCCCAAGAAAGTGTTTTTTACGAAATGTCTGTCTGTCTGTTCGTCGATTTGTGGACAAATAACTCATTAGATTAGTGTCTTATGGGCCCTCACAGTGGCTTGGGACTTTGCCAAAATCTACTACTACCACTACTACTCATTGGATTATATATTACGTAAGAAATTGTAGTCGTTATTAATGTTAACAGAACTCAACGGGTCGCTTCCCCCTTAATAGTTTGGTTCTGGAGACAAAAAAAAATTAAAAACTCAATTATTCTAATGATAAAAATGACTAAAAAATAATTTTTCTGTGGATCTTTCAATCGGTGCTTTCTAACTACAAGTATGTTTTACATGATAAATTGAGTAAGAAAACTGACCTGATTGCTTTGCCATGTAATGTTTTGATTTTTAATAACTTTTTTTGAAGGAATTATGGATAACTCATGACCCAATACATAGCGTAGCATACCCTGCCATGTGTTGCGTTATATTCTTCTTCCTCTTGAGCTGTTTCTCTATCTATTGATTGGCTTGCTGCAAATGTTTCAGTCTTCTTCTCCACTTTTGTCTGTCTGCACTATAGGCCTGTTAGTCTGCCCATTCTTGAGTATGCAATCGTCTCAAAGATCAATTCAGTGTTTTGGGATACGAAACTCGAAATTTAAACCTAAACCTAAATTTAACCCAACAACCTATTTAAAATTAATATAATATATATAATTATATTAATAATTAAAATTTATAAATTTGGTTAGCTAATATAGCTAATAAATAATAATAATAATAATAATAATAATAATAATAATAATAATAAAGCTAACATTAACCTGCATTTTACAAATTATTTGACTTTGCAAATGACTCCGGGAGTAAGAGATGTCCCACGAAGACAGACAAAGCAATGGTTAGACAGGAGATCTTAAAAATTATTGTTTTTGAAATTAAAGAGCATTAATAAGAATTTTTGTAAACTAGAAGCCTATTTCCCACAGTGGCTTGTAAAATTATCTTATACTTCTTGTACATACTACAATACATACAGCAATTTAATTACACAGTAGATTTTTTATTTTCAATTTATTATTGCAAAAAGAACAATTTTGAACTGTTCAACTGTTGCAGGTGTGGCTTTAAATAGGCTATGTATAAATAATTAGATTACTCGTGACTTCGTGGTATTTCATTTTAATAAACAAAAAATAACAAAAACTTAGAATTTTAGAAAAACTTGTTATAACAAGCCGAATTAGTAAAACCCAAATAATCGTTAAGAAATTAACTTTGTCTAAGAAACCCACTTGTGTTAGTATAAAACCCTGAGCGCTTTCGGCAAGAACTGCCATCTACAGAGGGAAACCCACTAGCACAGTTACACCTTATCTGCGATTTGAGACTTGCTCAACTCGAGGAGAAGATGCAAATGTGACTAGGGAGAGGAAACGTTGGTTTATATAGGTGGCTGGTTACCTATTCCTAACCTACTAGCTAGATCTATTAGAGGGGATGATTGTGTGAATGTTATGTCGTTTGTTAATTTTTCCCTATTGTGTAAAGCTCTTTTGATTTCAACATTTTCAAAGTTCCATTTCTTTTCTAAAAGAAATGGAACTTCTCAACAAGGGCCTCAAGTATTGCCCCGATATAGGTCTAAACAAAAACACGTTAACCAAGTTAATGTCAGACACTGAATTTAGCCTAAAAAACCACAATAATGAAAAACACATAGCAGCAGATATTCTGAAAAACGTCAAACTTACACACAAAAACGATAACACTAAATCTATAAAAAAGAAACTAGACCAAGATAACCTTACACTCACCAAGGCGGATAAAGGAAATTCTATTGTCATTTTACCTACCCATGATTATGTTTCTAAAGTCTTAGACCTCATTTCTGATGAATCCACATTCGTAAAACTTAAAGTAGACCCCACAAACAAATTCCAAAAAGCAACCAAAAAAGCCATTAAACAAAGCTCTAATACGATACCCCAAGATATAGACTATAAATTTACCAACATGAACCCCGTAGCTCCTTCATTTTTTGGTCTGGTTAAACTTCATAAACCCAATCAACCTATCCGCCCAGTAGTTTCGTATAACAGTGCCCCAGCCAGCAAAGTAGCTAGTTTTCTCAACAAACACATTCGCGAGCTATCAAACTTCACACCCCACCACAGCGTCAAAAACTCATTCGAGTTGGTTTCCCGCCTTAAGCACCTTTCCTTATCCAGCAATGCCAAACTCGTCTCTTTCGATGTCAAAAATCTGTTTACTAATATTCCCGTACCCGAAGTACGTAAATTAGTTGCCCAGTCACTCTATCACAATAACACCTCGAACAGCCTTATTTCTGAGACCCTCCTTCTGTTAGACACATGCACTCATCAAAACTATTTCCGTTTCGAATCCGACTACTACCAACAAAAAATAGGCCTACCTATGGGTTCTTCCCTTTCTCCCCTTCTTGCTGAAATTTTTATGGATAACTTCGAACACAAACTTCTACACAATAAAAATCCCCTAGTTAAATGTATATCTTTCTGGACAAGGTATGTGGATGATATCTTCTGCATTTGGACAGGAAGTAACAGACAACTAGACAATTTCTTAAGTTTTATCAACACAATTCACCAAAAAATCCAATTTACCATGGAAGTAGAAGAAAACAACTCCCTGAACTTCTTAGACCTCACCATCACCAAAAATAATAGTACCCTAGACTTCAAGATATTTCGTAAAGAAACCCATAGCGATAATATAATCCCTGTTGATTCTTCTCACCCATTCCAGCACAAACACGCAGCATTCCATAGTATGATTTTTCGACTCCTTAACATCCCTATGAATCAAACCAACTATAATAATGAATTAAATACAATAAAACAAATTGCCCAAAGTAACAATTTCAATCTCAACCTAATAGACAGAATCCTACGACATCACAAAATCAAACACAACCTCAAACTAATTTACCCCCCAGGGAGCTTAAACCCGGTAACCAATAAATCATATTTCAGGATACAATACATAGAAAAAATCACAGAAAAAATTAGTAACCTCATTTCTTCTACAACAGACAAAACACCAGCCCCATACAATCGCAACAATTTGGCCAATAAACTCATGAACTGCAAAACCAAACCAGAAAAAGAAAAAGGCAATGGAGTTTATCGTCTAAATTGTAACGATTGTAACGCAATATACATAGGCCAAACAGGCAGAAGCTTTAAAACTAGGGTCAGAGAACATATAACAGGTATAGGAGACACCAACACCAACAGCACATTCGCGAAACACCCTAACTCGGAAAATCACTCATTCGATCCTCACAATTGGACAGCCCTACACAAAATAAAGAAAAGTTACACTTTAAATTTTTTTGAAAATGTTGAAATCAAAAGAGCTTTACACAATAGGGAAAAATTAACAAACGACATAACATTCACACAATCATCCCCTCTAATAGATCTAGCTAGTAGGTTAGGAATAGGTAACCAGCCACCTATATAAACCAACGTTTCCTCTCCCTAGTCACATTTGCATCTTCTCCTCGAGTTGAGCAAGTCTCAAATCGCAGATAAGGTGTAACTGTGCTAGTGGGTTTCCCTCTGTAGATGGCAGTTCTTGCCGAAAGCGCTCAGGGTTTTATATTAACACAAGTGGGTTTCTTAGACAAAGTTAATTTCTTAACGATTATTTGGGTTTTACTAATTCGGGTTGTTATAACAAGTTTTTCTAAAACTCTAAGTTTTTGTTGTTTTTTGTTTATTTAAATATGTAATTTACAGTAAAACCGCTTCAACATGTGGTTGGTACCTACTTTACTTAAACTGCTATATAGTCGTTGTTAATTTAAATTCGATGGGGCTCATTGAAAACAAGATGGGATTGGGGGGTTGAAAATTCCATAACCTGCATAACACCATTAATTAATTTTGTACTGTATAGTCAAGTAACATATTCTAGAATTCATGTTCAATTAAGTCTATATGACCTCTCAATGAACTGGCGGTTGCGGAGCAGCCCTTAACCTATAGTATACCTATACTTTAGTACTTTACAAACTTAGAATAGGCCTAAATGTGGCTTCCTGGGTCCGCACCTGGAACCTGGAACCTGGATGTCAGCTCCCGAGGGCCGGCACCTGGAACCTGAGTCCTAAGCTGAGATCCAGTACAATTTTGCCAGTGAGTGCACCATGGTGTGTCTGTGGCGGATT
This sequence comes from Psococerastis gibbosa, assembly GCA_963971405.1. Taxonomy (NCBI): domain Eukaryota; kingdom Metazoa; phylum Arthropoda; class Insecta; order Psocodea; family Psocidae; genus Psococerastis; species Psococerastis gibbosa. Next base: position 21,893,380 of record OZ020484.1, read on the forward strand.
GGCGCAGCACTGCTGATGCTGAGTGCCTATGTTTCCGCGCAAGGACGCCAGCGCTTTAGGTAAGATTAAAAAAATTAATTAATTGGCTATTATAAAATGTATAATACGCAAAAATAAATACAACCCTGGTTTGGAGCCAGGGGAGGGGGGAGGGAGGGGCTGAAATTGAGAGTTTGGCTGGATTGTCCCCTTTCTTAAGACATTAAAATATGACACCTTTTATACATTTTGAGCCTGGATATTGGTAATGAAATACTTTCGTATAGAAATCCATACAGTAAGTACGTCAAATCCCTTTATTTTGATTGGTTAGGGGCAAGCATTTACCTGTACAAAAGTTGTCCATTGCAAGGGGTTAATCACCTTATATTTTGCAATTATTGGCACGTTTTATTCTTCTTTTGGTGTCAAAAACCTCAGAGGGGAGCATTTGAGCTCCTTATAGCTCCCAGCCTCTGTAGGTACTGAGTTCTGACATAGTATAGTACAATACTTAAGACCAGTAATTATATTATCTGGCAGCTGATTCTTACTCTCTTAGTCTAAAGTAGAGATTCCCAAACTCTTTAACGTTTAAAACCAGTCCTTTTAAAATTGTACTGTTGTTGGTAGATACCCTGCTGCTACATATACTACATTCCCAAAACTCATAAAAAATTCCTCGGGCGAGTTCCAACCCTAAATTTACAAATAAAAATAAAAATACCACATTTTCATGTCCTATTTGTTAAAATAATACTTTTGACTATTTAATAGGATTAAAAATAATCCTTGATAACTTAGGCACCAAACAACAATAGACAAAACACCAACAATCAACTCTAAAATGCACCAAAAATTAAATAAAAATCATCCTAATTGATGACTTGATAGCAAATTATTAACATTTAGCTTCAAAGCTCCAAGTAACTTAAAACAGAAGACATTTTTGAGATCGAAACCAAGAAACTTTTCGTGGACCCCACTTAAAACTGCACCCCCATTTTTTTTACGCCTTTTTCACGAGTAATATGGGAAGGATGTTGAATAATAGGACAACATCAATACCCGTTTTTTCCACATAGTCAATTCATGAGGAAATAACGATCGCAATGTTATCGTTTAGTTCCTGTAACTTTTCATATATGTGGCCGTCACTTCCACTTATTGGACCCAGTAATGGAACTCCTTCCGTTTGGTTCACCCACTATCCTTTTTTTACAAAACCAAATAATCACATTCCATCACTGTGTTTAATCGGCGTTAGAGACGGTCACATATACTATGTATTAAAATGTTACGATACATTTCTTCTATTTACATGTATTAATAAAATCCTTAACGAAAACTCTATACTGTCGATATTCCCACCGTGGATTTCGTACGCTTATAAGATTACTCCTCTCCGACTGTCTCTCAACCATGCTAAAAATGTAAGGTACCAATTCAGTACACAGTGAGTAGACTAGAATCATTTCAGGCCACAGAACGTACACATCATCCAGGAAAAATCTGACAGTTCCAGGTGAGAAGGAACCTTGAGAGGAGTAGGTGCATAATTGTTTTATTACGATGGTACAAAACTATTTAGTTATGGTCACGCTGTAATTACATGTAGATAGGCTACAATTGCTTGACCATAATACTGCGGTTATTTACAAGATTGTACCAGTTCCCCGAGTAAATTGCAAATTGGACAATTTACTTCTTACCTCATTATAATGATCACCTTCAAATATTCGATTTTGCCAGGAGAAAAGTCATAGTAATTTGTAAAACACGATCTTCAGTCGGCATGGTAGGTAGGCTACAATATAAAATGTTCACATCCTGACTAACTTGCCACAGCCAAGGCCTTATGTCTGTGTGAATAATTTATCATGTCAATCAAGATTTGAAACGAACTTTGTTCCCCACATCAAAAATGAGAAGGGGCCTCCTATCGAGCTTTTGGGAGAAGTTATGGAGCCTTCAAGTACCTATTTAACTAGAGTAGCTAATTCACTTCATGCACTCTCGAAATTTTACCAATGATATAACATAAAAAATATAGCAAGACATAAAACCTACGTAAACAATATGGCTACTATTACTAAAATACCTATCAACTACCCATAAACAGGCGCGGTTACAGTTTTTTTCGGGCAGGCGCATTCCATTTATTTTTATTACTTTTGGCACGGCTGACGCTTATTGGATTACTATACTTCCAAACGCCATAAACTAAACACTTTCTGGTTTAATTTACAATACAAACTCCTTTTCAATCAATAGCTCATATCGGCATCAAAACACATTAGAAGGTTAAATGATATATTACTTTTATTTTACACATGTGCCCCAACGAGTGGCAAGGGATATTCCTATAGTCTTAGTCTTACCCCCCACCCCCCTCCCTTCTTTATAGGATAAATGCTAGAAGCTGATACATAATACGTATAGTAAACAATGGTTCCGTACTTCAGTGACTGGGGGTACGTTACAACCAACGCGTATGGGTTGCTCTAAAGTCTAAACAATTGAACTATACCAGCGGGCCTACTCATTTATGATTTTGTTTACAAATGCGCGCATTTCAATTTTCTCCCATAGTAAAGAAGCGTACTGGTTCTGTCTTTGTACCTATTGAACGGTAAATCTATTTAAAATATAGGCTGTACATGCTGTAGATAAAACCTAATTTATACGCCATGGTCATGGTCGCTATTTTCATTGTACCTAGCCTACTGCCTATCATAAGTTGCATGGTAGACTTTTGGCAGCATGATTGTTGCATGAAATATTGCATTGCGCATGTCCGTAGGGACGACTTGTTTCCAGAGCAGTTGCAACAGCAAGAACTCAACGTGCACACGCAGGTTCTGCAGGACCAGCTGCAGGATCTAAATGTCCAGTGGCAGAAGAACCCGGCCAACGGCGCGGACTTCATCAAGAAGAGGGATGAACTACTGCAGGAATTGCAGAACAGTCAGCAACTTCAACAGGAGTTGCAGAGGAGGCTTCAGTTGCGGCTCAGTAATACACCACTCAATAACTTTGAGCTTCCAGCAGTAAAAAATGTCACCAAGACGTAAGTTATACCCACCAAACCAATATCTCACGTGGACCGTACGGTAGCATATATACGCATGAGCCCTAGCACAAACGCTATATATATAATAGCTTATCTGGGAATAAGTTTCAAGTATATTATACATATACAATATTATTGTTGTGTTTAATATTCAATGGCTGGGCGAACAGTACCTATACTGTATACAGTGTTTCAGGCGAAGGCGAAGGGTAACAAACTTCTAGGGTGTATTGCCCGATCACTTTGCAGCAAAAATAAGTAACATATTTAAATTACGAAAATACACCGTTATCAAGCTAAGGACGGATTGAGTGTAAGATGTGGGAAATGTGCAGAGTTCTGAGGAAATGCTTCCTATGGGTCTAAGCATTGAATGTGAACAACAATGACATTTCCCAACAGGATATATCACATCACAATTCTGTCAAATTTAGTTCAATTGTCAAATTCAAAATTTGATTGGAAACTCGGAGGTTGCTTTAAGTCGGTCTTAAGTCAAAAAAGACATTAGTGCTGTCTGAAATGATTTATTTAAATGATTTATCCAAAATTCTTTTTAAAAAAATTAAGTTTTGCAGTCAATTATGAGCAAAACTAGCCAAAATATCTAATGTACTAGTAACACCGAGAATGAACCCTTTTTTTAACCCTGAACAACCGTATTTTACTAATCCTCAATATCCTCCACAATACTTTGTTTTTAAGTGTGTAAGTTAGTTTCAGCTAGTGTTAAAATAGCTTAAATATAATAATTCCTCGGGCCTGTTAATTTATTCTTCTCCGTTGGTGTTATGGGCTGCATAGCAGGACCAAAATGTAGAATTAAATTGCCGAAATAAAATATCAAAACAATGTTGAGTATATTTAAATTGCTTACAGCTTATTGCATGATAATTTGGTGGGTCTGCAGTGTAGATACAAGTGGAAACATCGCTGTCAAGTAGAAACATCATTCGCTTTAATCGATGCTTTTAATACTTCGCTTGTCGTGTTGTTGTTTTAGGGCACGCAGGTACTAGCCCGACCACAACCACGACCAGATTTTACACTGACGTAAGGCGCCCATTCCACCGACCGGCTAGGGCTATTTACAAAAACGGTGACGTGGTAGCAGACATTCAAGACTTAGGTGACGTTTCCACTGACCTCACATTGCAGAATGCAAATGACATTGACGGAAATTAGAATTTTTCTTTTTATAGAAATCTATTAAAATGTTTGTACTTAACATATCCCATGACGTAATTTTAGTTTGTTTGTTTGTGATTTTACTGTATGATCATTGATCAATTTTTACTATGGCATAGAGGAAAATTAACATTTCCGTCAATTCTGCAATGCGAGGTCGGTGGAACCCCGCCTAAGTCTTGAATGTCTGCTACCACGTCACCGTTTTTGTAAATAGCCCTAGCCGGTCGGTGGAATGGGCACCTAAGTGGATCAACGCGCTCTTCAAAAAAATAAGTCGAACTGACTTGATCGGGCCCGGGTCCGACTTTCTTGGCAGTGCGCGTTGATACGAATACACTAACTTCAGTGTAAAATCTGGTCGGGGGCGGATGGTCGTGGCTGACTATTGCGTGCGTGCCCTTAGCTGGGGCTATGGGTGTTACCATTATTCGAAGGGGTTGTTATGAACTTTGCCCAATGCCTACGTCCCTATGGATTTAGGACTTTACAGGTATTGTTTTCGCATGAATTTTCGGCCATTGGAAAACTGGTCCTTGATGTCAACCTACACCGCGGTTACAGGGTATAATGATCGAGTTACACCATGGACACAAGGCGTAAACATGACTTCACCAAGTTCGGGCACGAGTCAAAGTATAGGTACCAAGTTTAGCATTGTATGATAATCATGGTAATGAGTGATCCCTCATGGATTGTCCCAAAAGGTGGGATGGTAGACCTTGACATCACGGCGCTAGGACATAAAATGTGGTAAATCCATGGTGAGAGGTGGCTTATTAGCGTCAGCTAGTTATAATACAATAGGTTTCCATTATTAATGCCACTAGAATGTTAAGATAACCTATGGTTGCAAATGCCATCTGTTTTCCATACAAATATATTAGGTACCGTACCTCATGTGAATGGGTTAGAGCCCAATGTACAGTCAGGCTCATTTCTAGAAAAACGCATTTGAAGTTTGAAGGTATCCTTTTGACGCTGGACCAAATTCTCAACCCCGTATAGCTCAGCAACTATGTATGATAGAGGCATACTGTTTGGCTGATCTCGGAGATTGCCATGGTGAACTCATCTCAAACTAAAAAAAGATAACTCACTTGTCAACAACGGCTTCTAACGCATTCGTGTGTCTGCAAATGATAGTACGATTCCCAGATAGGTACTATAGTCCTATACACACCTATACTCAGTATGCCGTATGTCTGTACACAATTTCGATTTTCCAGAAGAAGGATATAAACTAATTGAGCTCCTATAGCTAACTTAATAACGCACAGTATACTAGTACGTATACACAGTGTGTACGGAAATCAGCGTAATTAACGTATCATATTGAACAAAAAAAGATATAGAAGAAGCTTAAAAATACAATAGTTAGCATACTATATTACTATATGTATATACACACTTATGTTTATGGGTACTCAACCACTCGCAGTCGCATAGCAGTCGTTGTGTGATACGTAAAATTATAATTCATGGCGATTGATGACTGCAAAAGTCAACTTTTATTTACCTACTATATTTGATTTGTTCAATAGGGTAGTTTTTATTGGATTTACTTAACAATTTACAGAAATAACGTGCCTCCGCCCTTTCAACAACCTCAGTTTGTTCCTCCACCACAACAGCAGTTTGTGCCCCAACAACAATTCGTCCCGCAGCAGCAACCTCAGTTTGTGCAGCAGCCCCAACAACAGTTCTTCCAACAGCCGTTCGTGCCACAAGACGGCAGCGGTTCTTTCGCCCAGTCATCCTCACAATCAGGCGCCAACGGTGTCTTCTCCCAGGCCTCGTCTGCAGCATCTGCAGGCAACACTATCATCCTGCAGCCAATCTTCGTAACACGACGGCCCCGCTGCGTGACTGCTTCTGGAGAGAAGGGACGTTGCAAGCCTCTGTCACAATGCGTTACCTTTTACGCTGATGTGCCGGAACTGAGGCGTCAGACGTGTCCTCTGAATGAAATCGAGACAGGAGTCTGTTGTCCAAAGAGAAAGCGCAATAAACGTAAGCTCTTGCTTGATACTTACGGTAGGTAGGTAGGTAGTTTTCCTCGGCTAGTACAATAGATTTAAAAATCACAGTTGAGTCTTTATAACTAAAAAATGTATTTCAAGTCATCTTGGCCCATTGAGCTAGCTAGTTACGCCCAGTAGTCTATATATCATTTTCGCTAACATTAAATACATTACAGCTCCTCGAGTGCCCAATCAGCCAGCAAACGGGGTCCTGCAAGCTCCCCCACCCCCCAATGTGGTCATCCCTCCCTTCACCCCCCAGCAACTGGACAATGCTGGCCAGGTGGCTCTGCAGCGCCTGCAAGAACGTGTCCAGTTCATTGCGCAGCTCTTCTCCAACAACGTCATTCTGCCTGACGGGACGCCTGCAGCCTGGCACAATCAGTTCTTCCAGACCACCAACGAAACCCTGAATGAGGGCAACATTGCCCAGAAAACTGTTGAAGCTAGCGTCAATTTGGTTAATGAGTAAGTGAGACTGAAACAATAGGGGAAATATTATTACTTTTGGGGTATTTGCTCGCGTAACGATACACTTCGGCATTTTCTTCAGTTGTTTGTACATGTCCTGTGTATATGTATATCGGAACATGTTGCTACAGTATCTACGCTGAAACGAAATATCAGGCATGAAGTTTACGAATGGGTTCAGGTGACCGACTGACTACTCGACAAGTAAGCCATTAAACATAAAAGTAATAGACCATACGACTCTGAAAGCCCTTGGCTGGAGGCTATCCATTGTACATGCATTAAATACGCCGCAAGTTACACCACACAGGCTAGGTACCATGCAATGAACATAATAATATTAAAAATTGCTTTACAACCTTTAAACAGAAGACATCAATTGAAACCCGATAATCTATGCATCATTACGCCGATTATACGGCAGTGTAATTCTAATAAAGACCTAGAGTATATTGAAATAGATCTATTAGATATACGTTAGGCTTAGAGTAGATCTGCCCTCATCTAGTTGCGATTTCAAATTTGCCAATTCATTCCTTCAAGAGCTATTCGTGTTTGGCAGGATTGAGAAGAGGAAGTCTTCAAAATGTGGCTAACGATTTGTCTATGGCACCCATCTATTATTGTCGAGACGGACAACGCCGTGCACAATGAGTAAAAAAGTGACTGCGGTCTAATCAAAATAAATATAGAATTGAAGAAGAATGACTTGCAATCAGCATCTACCTTGACAAGCATTCCACGTGCAATGACTAGGCTGTTCTAACACCAGTCAACATGCCTAACTTGGAAGTTGGAAGCCTTTTTTTATGCAATTCTCCATTATTTTTCTGCTCCTCAATGGTCGAAACTACGTACTGTTTATAGTCTACACTGTACCTACCAACAATTGGACTATATATGACATTTGGTACCATACATTATAAAAGATTTGGCATCTAAGCCATTTGCCACTCCTAAAGAAACACTTACCATCCGCTTCGTACAACTTAAGTGGACCTTCGAATTCTGAAACCTAATCCACCATTATGGCTCTTACTAAATTTTAGCTTCAACCTTACTCCTGAGCAAGGGCGCTTTGCTTTGCCGGCCTTCAGTGTCCTTAATACGGTCATAGCTGATACCTGCCCCCCGAGAGGCAATTGCCAGCCTCTCAAATACCGAACTCCTGATGGCTCCTGTAACAACCTGAGGCAGGAGAAATGGGGACAAGCTGGCACGGCTCTGCAAAGGATATTACCTCCAAAGTATGAAGATGGTAAGTGATGGAATGTAATGTGTACCTGAATTTAATTTGTAATATAGTGTTGTGCTGTGGCTAACCTTTAATTTTATAGCCTGTGGACTTTGTGTGTGCTGTAGCTAACCTTTAATTTTATAGCCTGTGGACTTTCATTTGGATAAGGGAATTTTCATATGGGAATTTTATATATAATTTTCCCTCTTTTATGTTATAGAGCCACTGCTACCACCAGTTGTACGAAATATGTATTATATTTTACGATACTTTTCAACTTTTCAAATTTTCAGGAGTGAACGCTCCGCGAAGTAAAGCAGCGAATGGTCAAGACCTGCCATCAGCTCGACTCGTGAGCACCCTTTTTGCAACTGAGTCCAACCAGATCCACGAAAATTTAACGTTGTTTGTAATGCAGTGGGGGCAGTTTCTAGATCACGATCTCACGCACACTCCTATCGCAAAAGGTAAGAACCGGTCCGAGTTTACTCGAACATGCTTTCCAATTTATAAATTAGTAGATAGAAATAATGTGTAATTTCATAGTAAATAATTTCCCTATGGTTAAATTTCAGATCCCTCGAAGGGGGAGGGGGGGGGGTCCACCTCAATATATTAAAAACCCCTTAAAACTCAACTGCATATTCTGGAACGAACAGACCAATACATTGTAACAGTAGTAACAATGGAACATGGCACGTAATATGTTGGAGCGTGAATTTTCCATAATTTCTTCAAAAATAATTTTTTGCACAGAACCAAATATTTTTCTTTGGGAATGCAGCCTGTCCGGTTTTGTCACTCTATTGAACACCTAAAACATACCTGAAGGCAGAAATCATCGATAGAAAGGTTCCACAGAAAAATTATTTTTAGTCGTTTTTCATGAAAATTGACTAATTTTAATTTTTTTGCCCCAGAATCAAACTATCAAGGGGCAATAATAAAACCCCCCAAATTGAGTTAGCCGAAAATAAAAAATAAAATTGTATCGAGGCATGTTTTTTTATGAAACTACATGCAAAATTTCATCAAAATCGCCCGAGTAGTTTGCCCGGAAATAGATGAGCAGACAGACAGACATACATACATACAGACAGACATACAGACTGACAGACATACAGACTGACAGACATACAGACGGACAGACATACAGACAGACAGACATACAGACAGACAGACATACAGACAGACAGACAGACATACAGACAGACAGAGCGACAAACAGACATTTTGTAAAAATCACTTTTTGGTTCCTTGTACCTCAGAACGTGTAATTCCGTTGAAATCTCGGAATCGGAAATTTCGACCATCACAAAGCTTTCCTTATACTACGTATAAATTGGAAAGCAATAATATCATATTATATAATTATTAAACACGGATTTTTTTATTTTTGAAGAAGCTAGGCCTCATTCCTTAGGAGGATGGAAAAAAATATTTAATTACGAACGAACGACATCACAAGGCAATCGTATAACAGACAGTAAGATCCTGATCCACGTTTTACCCCATCCCAAAGCATTAGGAATACTTCGGAAATAAGAAATAAGAACCGAACTAAGGCGAAGTTGAAACCTTAACCTTCCGCCTGGAAGAAAACATTATGTTTCGAAATCTATAGGCTAAAGAAGAGTACCTACTAAATATACTGTACAAGTAGGAAATTGCGACTATATGCCTTTATTAGACGACAGGCTATTGTATTGTATAATACGAACGGTCCAAGAGTTACCGCTTTTTATGACAGTACTTATCTACTGGACCTATACAACCTATTACTTAATTAATGGCAGGTAACTAAATCGCTTTGCCCTAAGGCATACTTTTTATTTTAGGTACTTGTTTATATTATATATACGTATCTATATATTATTATATAGGTATTTAAGATAAATTTAGGATTTAAAATAAATTGCATGTATTCTTAACCTATATTGACATACCGAATCAGAATAAGTCGCCTTTAAGTAGACTAACCTAAGGAATACGACAATGATTTTGTACTTTTGTAAAAGCTAATCCATAAAGTAAAAAGACCCATTTTGACCTATTCCCTAATCTAACCGACAATTAGCTGTGAATATACAATATGAAGACTACAGGGGAAGAATGATGAATGCCCAAAAAAGTCACTTTTGCCAACTTAACACTTTCCTAATGTAGTTTTTTTCTGAGGAATTCGATGGTGCATTTAGAATTGGCAAAGACAATGAAACTACAAAGATACAGCGGTTTGAAGAAACCGTGGTCTGGAAAAAACGATGAGTGTGAAATCTTAAAATCAATGTTTCTCGAAACTTACTTTTATGGACATTCATCATTCTTCCCCTGCGGTCTTCATATATACATAAGTTATACAAAATATATAACTTATATAGACATAATTATTATTTAATCAACTTTTCAGGGCAAGGGGGAACGGGCATTACTTGCTGCAGTGAAGGAAACATAATTCCCCCCCGGGCGCGGCACCCCGACTGCTTTCCCATCGGCATTTCTAGACAAGACCACATGTTCGCTCCGTTTGGCGAGCGCTGCATGGAGTTCACTAGATCGCTACCAGCCCCCCGTCCAGAATGCAACTTTGGCCCTCGTGAGCAGGTACGTTTGACAAGCTAAAATAGTTTTTATACTGAAGCCACTGGCCCGAGGGCACACAAGAAGCCATGGCTTATCCACAAAAATAATGAAAATGCAGGCCCTACGGTAAAATGATTTGGTAGAAGCTTGGGTGGATATTTAAAATAATAAATGTTCATATACGATGCGTACGTTCGTATACTTCTACCCCAGGATTAGGCTATCTATAAAATCTAATTGCCCGATGCTGTTACCGATTTTATTCAATTATCTTTCATTTTCAGATGAATCAAATTACAGGCCATCTGGACGGCTCCAATGTGTACGGATCCAGTTTAGATACCCAGAGGAGCTTGCGCGAGTTCCGAGGTGGTCGGCTGCGTGGGCAACGAGGAGGACGGAGCGCGCTGCTTCCCGACAACAAGGACGAGTGCTCCAATGAAGTTCAGCAGTCCTGTTTCAAGGCTGGTAGGTATTCCAATTGGTAGGTTTTCATGGTTTTCTCCTCTGATCTTCTTCTTCTCGAGTTGCAATCTAGGGATTGGTTGGCAGCGAATGTTGTACTCTTCTCCTCCACTCTTGTCTGTTTTGTGCGGTCCTTTTCAGTCCTTTATAGGTGTCGCACCCTAGGTCCTTCATGACATCTTCTATAGGTACTCCTTCCTCTGTCGTCCTCTTGAGTTGGTGCCTTCAACCATACCCTCAATGATGTTCTTGTTGAGGAGCGCTCTGATCATAACCTCCATAAAAACTTTAATTTCAAGATTAAATGCAACAGTACAGTACAGATGCATACTTCGTTTTTACCAAATGGAGCATGCAGATGTTGCATAGAACGTCATCAACGAAAGTTCACCCACTAATTTTGTTTGTTTCAACTGTCAAACGCAGCAACATTCCGGAATGTCGGACAGCGTCCTCTTTTAGAGAAGTGAGGACCACAAAGGTTATTGTATTACTTCGTTTCAGAGATATAAGTGGTTCAAGTTCGTTTGATAAGTCCCAGTAAGGACTACTATACTGGACTACTACAATATATTGATAGATGGTTCTGCCGTCCGATATACCCTACCCATCCCGTGGCTGTAAACCGTTATTAATATGGCTGCTAGTGTAGCCTGCACAAGATAAGTACGCAATTTCGCTGGGAAAATAGCCTGCATAACCTAAGTACAGAGTTTTGACCGGGTCCAGGTATCCGTTCCACTATGCTGCAATGTGTAAGACTTCGATATTTTTTATGTTGGTACTAATCTCTGATAGTTGGCTTATGGTTAACGGGTTCCCCGTAAGGGATATTATGGCTCCCGCCGTTCCAGTCAATATATTTCTATGACCCGACTGATACTTTACAAGCGGTGGTGGAGGGTTGGAGGTTATAAAGTTGCCTAAAAATCGTTTCCTTTGTTTCAGGGGACACAAGAGTTAACGAACAAGTCAATTTAGCGGTAATTCACACGCTATTTTTGAGAGAACACAACCGAGTAGTTGCTGAACTGGCCCGTCTGAATCCAGGCTGGAGTGACGAGGCGCTGTTCCAGGAGGGCAGACGGATCGTGGTCGCCGAAATTCAGCACATTACTTATAATGAGTGGCTTCCCATAATTTTAGGTATAGTTCACGCAAAATGAGAAAAGTATGGACATGGAATGTTTTGATCCTGTGCAACACTGTAAAAATATTCTTTGCACAATTTTTGTTATGCCTTGCATCCAATGCAACAAGGTAACACAAAATGGTGCAAGGAATATTTTTACAGTGTTGCACAGGATCAAACCATTCCATGCCCAAACTTTTCTCATTTTGCGTGGACTATAACTCATGTTATTTTTAGGTTAATCTTTGTTTAAATAGCAAATAACAGCTGCAATGATCTCCAGTCATAAAAAGTAAATTATTATCTTTAGTAAAACAATTTAGAATGGTATAAACGCCAACGGCCTTACCATGTTCAATCCATTAATTAGAGCAGAGCATGTTTCAAACTGCGAGAAACTTGGTAGTATGCGCAGCGATGGCAGGGGAACATGGTGAGACATGACAACGCGCTGATACGGTACTATACCAGTCAGTCTACGTGCGTGTCGAGTCCTTGCCACCTCCGATTTAATCGTGTGACTTTGCCATGTTCCCCAAGTGGTTCGGAATCCACTATAATCAGGAGGTCCACCCCGTCAGTCAACAACCCTTTCCCCGAGGTGAAAGAGTCTGCCCTTAGGGTGCCTCAAGTTAACAAACAGACTCACTCTCCCCGCCAGGCTGACAGGGTTGCTTAAAGCAGAAATGCTGAAAGCAGACGTTAGAAACAACAGAAGGGTATATAAATACGAATCTTGTCCTCCCTTATTTATATAATCCAATTTCTCTGTAGACTATTTAATGAACTTGAAATGCCCTGAGTCGAGTGGCAAGACAACTTCTGGTTACTATTGTAGTACCCTAAATAAAACCATTTGTGGACCTGCAGCATGGGTATAATTATATGCCATCAGGAGGTGAGCTACAACAGCTGTACATTTCACAGTAGGTACTGAAAGCAGGTTTTAATTGTAGCGTATCCATTGCAGGCCCCGAGTACATGGAAAAGTTCGAGCTTGCTCCAAAAGAAGAAGGTCTGACCCAGCTTCATGATCCAAATGTTAACCCATCCATAACAAATGTATTCTCGACCGCGGCTTTCAGATTTGGACACTCTCTTGTCGCCGGACTGATGCAGTAAGTAAATTATTCACATCAAAAACTACTCACGACTACCGTACTGTCCCCTTTATGTCACATTTAAGAATTGCAATAAAAAGGAAAAAACATGAAATTTAAAAGTATAGCGCAAGTTGCAGAACATACGGCCTAGGACATAAGTGAATGGACGAGCAGATATGGGAAAATTTTCTGCAAACCAATCGATAGATTGCGAGATGAAGTAAAATTTTCTGCAAACCAATCGATAGATTGCGAGATGAAATAATGATTGAAGTTAGGTATAGACTTAGACCATATAATACTCTAGGCAGGGCATTCTAGATGCACCAGCATTATTTTTATCTTTTGCCAGTGGATGACATCACAGCCCAGATTACCAAGCAACAGAGACTTTGTTACCAGGTAGCGTAGTCACCCTATAGTGACTAGTTTGTTTTTGAAAAAATTACGAATTGATTGTTCAACGTTTATATTATTTTAAATAAATTTTACCAAAGTTCCAAAGTTAAAAAATGTTCTCTCACTCCAATTAACTAATTAACTAAACAAAATTTGAAAATAATAGGTTCGCGCCTCTAAAAGCAGCTTTTGCCAGTGTGTGACGTCATTTTATGTTGGTCCCCAGAAATTCTAACATGGCGTGTCTAGAGTATTATATGGTCTAAGAGTATAGGTGACAGAACGGTTCCTAGGTAAATATTAATCGGCTGACTTTTTTCCAGGGGAATGAATAAATTCGGACAAGTGAAGGAAAGCTTGGTCCTCCATCAACACCACTTTTCGCCATTTGTTCTTTACAATCAGGGATCTTTCGATAACTTTATTCGTGGATTATCGACGCAGTCATCCCTTAAAGCGGACCGTCATTTCACAAGAGAGGTATGGACGAAGGGATTTTATATTTTGGATGACAGAGAAACCCACATACGTTATTAATAAAGGCCAGCAATATACGTGCCTAGTATATTTGGTATTTTGTTTGTATGACATCTCAAGTTTGTCCAAGTAAAGGACCAAGTAGGTTACGCACAAACAAGCTATTCCAAGTGGCCCCTTGTTATGGATACATATGTCATATTATTTGAAGTTTCTTAAAACCTTTTCGTTCTACGCCGTCAGGCTCCAGCGAGAAATGGCTATACTATACTTACCATAAGCCTCGTAGGTTGTTTTGGTTAGCTTGACGTAAGGAGGGAGAGGGTGGTATCCTATGTACTCCCTCCGGGAGTTGAAGTTGAAAATACCATGGAATAAATATTTACGCACGTAATAACTTAATACTAGTTCAGTAGATACCGAGCCCAGAGAGGGGGAGGGGGACTCGTAGGCTCCAGCAGAAAATTTTGAAGAAAAAGAGCTTGCACACCTATGTAAATGCATATAATTATGTTATACTTCAATTGCAGATAACAGATCACTTATTCCAAGGAGATTTGGATTTTGGGCTAGATTTGGTTTCATTAAACATTCAGCGAGGCCGCGACCACGGTATCGCACCCTACAATGACTGGAGGGAAGTCTGTGGCCTCCCGAGGATTCAGTCCTGGCAAGATCTCAGCCAAGTCCTCGAACCAGATGTAAGCTAAATTTTTGCACTTTGCAGTACAGTTAGTATACAGTAGTATTGTGGTAAAATATGTATAGCAAAAAATGAAAAAAATCATGTAAAAGAAACATGAGTAGTGGATAGGGCCGAACATGGCATTGCAATGCGAATTTACTTGAAATGCAAGGCCGATTTAGTTTAAAAGAGAGTAGATAGCTAATTTAATTTACTTATAGCCTACATCTCTTCGTTGTTTTGTTCAACTAAACGTTAATAACCTATAAACATATGATATTATGAATCCAAAAATACTATACGTATAGAAAAAGCTGTACGATACTACCAACTATTAAAAAATACCTACCCTATTAAATTATGCAACAACGTTAGTGAACCAAATCTTAATTAACTTAATTTGTTAATTAAACAATTATAAAAGTCAATAAAAACAACGGATTTTGGGGTGCGAATTTTCTACGTAGCATCCTCACAACACGACAATTTTCAGGTTCGTAAAATTTAAATAAATAATTGAAAAATTAACACCACAATTAGGATTAGGTGTTAGCTTTTGAGGTGTCAGAAATTTTGTCTTACGTTTCAATATTTTTTATTGTTACAGAGTGTAAATGCTCTACAACGTCTGTACCCATCTGTGGATGAAATCGACCTGTACCCAGCTGCCATGGCTGAGACGCCTGCCCCTGGTGCCATCCTCGGTCCCACATTCGTCTGCTTGGTGGGTGACCAATTTTCCCGCTTGAGGCGAGGTGACCGTTTCTACTATGAAGAGGGTGGACAACCCTCGTCCTTTACTGCTGGTAAGTAATAGAGATTTTTAGGATACCGATGGGTACCGTAAAGGTCTTACAATAGCAATAGTACTGTAGACGATAATTTAGCAACGAATATTTGCAATTCATTTCTGATTTCTACAGTTGGCTTGAACAGAATCGTCACTGATAGTTTTTTTTAATCATAATAGGTATACCTTAGACAATGTTTTTATCTTACTCGTAGCTGCGCGTATATTTTTATTGTATTAGTATTTAGGTTATAAAGATTTGGTCTCGTTTATTTATAGAGGGCTATTTAATTCATACTTCAGTACTACGAGGAACATTTAAGTTTTTCTATGAAACTGATATTTAGTGAAATTTACTGAATTATCAAGTTCATGGAAAAATGAAAACAGAAAATATATAAAAAAAATACAATATGGCGTATGAATTTGTGTTACTAAATCTTCATAATTTAAAGTATTAGGGAATATAAACCAACCTATTTTGGGTTGATCCTGGGGTGGCCAAAATCAACGGTCAGCTTCCTCGTAATAATTGAAAGGTTGAGAGTAAGAGCACCTCTTATCTTACAGTCAAAGTCTAGGTACGTACCGTACGTATATAGTATGTACCGTACTTCAAAGAATAAATAGAATTCGATTTTTTTTCAGATCAAATCAGTCAACTAAAGAACGCGAATCTTGCAAGAATCTTATGTGACAATTCTGACGATTTGGCGGTCATGCAACCTTTAGCATTCTTCAAAGCATCTGTAGTGTAAGTAATAATTTACAGCCAAATTAACTTTAGCCAGGTGACAAGAATCACTGCCATAGGCTATAGAAATCACTCTCGAACAGCAAAACAATGTACCATGCCACAGTTAAATTAGTTTGTTACCAGAGAATTCTTAATAGAAATGGCGAGCGACCTTTTAAATAAGGATGCAGGTTATGTTGTCAAGTTACCAGAGTTAACTCGTTGCAGGGACACAACACATTATCATATTAGGCGGCAATTCCACCGGCGATTGTACTTCATTTGCGATTTGAGATTTTTTGTTTGTTTTGTTTTAAGAAGACTATTATGTAGATACTTAACTTATCTATTATAAGTAAAGTTATAATATGGTAGAGACTAATTAATGATGTCTGCTACGTAGTCTACTTAAAACAAAACAAACAAAAAACCTCAAATCAAAAATGAAGTAAAATCACCGGTGGAAGTGCCACCTTATAACGTTTGGAATTACGTTTTCAAATTCATCATAGCCTATATTAGCCCGGAGTCTCAGAATGTTCCATCAAACAACCAATGTACTAGCTGTCGACGCAAATTAAAGAAAGTCTCACTCAGAATTGGAACGTGGTTTTTAAGTAGTGTATAATAAAAAACATTTGCTATTTACTTTTATTTTAGTACGGTACTGAAAAACCAAGTCCCCATTCAGAGTGAAACTTCCTTGATACAACTTACTATACTGACTGATGTTTCATATTTCCAGAAATCAACGACTAGACTGCAAGAGTGAGTCAATTCTACACGTGGACCTGTCACCATGGAGAGGAGAACAACCCCAAGCGTAATTTGTTTTCGTATGTAGTATAAATTGTCTGAAGCTTTCCGCACAAGATGATGACTAATTAGGTTATTTAAGTGCTGGCGCTCTATCAAATTTTGTTAAAGATTTACAAGAACAATAAAGAGCTGAAAGTATATTGCCTTCAATTTATCATGTTAGGTTGACTTCTTGACTGATCCCTCCCAACTGCGATAATTAAAATGCCTTCGATTGACTCGTTTATAAGTGGCCTGTAATAGTTATCTGTTTTTACAACTGACATTAGAGAATCAAGAATAATCTGGACTTGGTGGGTTTCGAACCCACCAAGTCCAGATTTTTCATAACAGGAGATGCGAGGTGAGAACAGGTAACGACGAGCCGAAAATGTTAAAAAGCAGTTATGTATTGTATTTCATTGAAAGTATTTTTCGTTGACTATTAGTATTTCTTTGGTACGGTACCTAATAAGACTTTCAACCTGAAACAAAAACAGTTCTTTAATCGAGGACTTAAGTACAAAGTTATAAAGTGCTCTGAGCAAATTACACGTAGTCTACATTGCAATGTAAACGTGACAATAGTTCAGGCCGGAAATATAAAACACTAATTATTTTTAACGTAAAATTGAAAAAGGACCGAGAGTAAAAAGAAAATATGGTTCAAACTTCCAATGAATTCCCCAAAATTCTAGTAAGTTAGCGACCCAACAATAAAGTTATAAGACGATATAAGAACAGAAGCTTTGAATGAAACCCTTGGACAATAAAGAAGAAAAAGTAATAGGCTCGGATGAAAATCTCAGTAACTTACTTATACTTTATAACGGTGATGAAGTCACGAACGTAACTCTTTCCATGCACTTTATTATGCTATTCGTAGTTTATCAGATTACGTTTCTAAATCGGAGAAATTTATTGTTTCATTTACCAATGGGGAAATCTCATTACAATGCAGTACGGCTTCAGATGTTTTACCAACTGCTGACTATAACGGGTATTTCGTGGCGTAAGTGTTTCACTGGAGCACGTGTCTGGAGCTTGTGAGTGTTTTTTTCAGTATCAAAAGGTTCAAGTGACTTCTCAACTGCTATAACGTACAATATGAGTGTCTAAAAATGTTTCAACAAAGGGCCGAGAAAAGCCATCTACAGAGGAAAACCCACTAGCCCAGTTATACTTTATCAGCGATTTGAGACTTGCTCAACTCAAGGAGAAGATGTAAATGTGACTAGGGAGAGAATTTTTTCTATTCTTACCATGGACAGGATTCCCGCAGCCACTTGCAATGTTTCCAAAACTTAAATTATTTTTAAAAATGAGGCCTACAACGGGAAAGGCTATGTAAACATGTAATGAAGATATCAGTGCATATGGCTACCTGAATCCTGAAAAATTGTGACCTATATATAGCTTATAATAACTGTGCCAAGTTACGCATCCAGTTTAATATAAAACATTCTTGACTCTTCTTACCTTTGGATGTAAGTGAATATCATAATAATAGAATTGACAACGATAACAATAGTGACGACCAGACGCAGCTGAAACTGTAAATAACCGACGAAGATGTGCCATTATCTGGAAAGAGAAGTCAGGTTATTATTATCTACTGGGATATTAATATTAAATTGTACCTAATGACGAGACAAAAAATGTAACTATTCACAGGTGAATACAGTATAGGTACTGCTTCCAATTAAGCGTTCATAGATTTTTCGATCTTCTCGCAATAATGGCCATCACCGCGTTGGAAGCAAAATTAGTAAAGTTTAAAATATAAAACTGAAATACGATACTGTTGCTGAAAAGTTGAAAAGCCGTAGTTGGGGGATAAATATCATCTTTCTTTTCAGCCTCTACTTCGTACAAGTGTACAACTTTGAAAAGTGTCAGGTGGTAGATATAGCCTACCAGTAATTAGTAGCTATTAAATGAAGCATTAGCGTACAGTATAATTTAAAGAATAAGATTTATATTACATGGCAGTCCCCTATACCAGCGTGACCAGTATAAGAAAAAGAAAACAAGAAAAAAAAAAGAAACACTGTTTCGTCGAGTTCATGAATCTACTGAGTTTTCATATTACTGTATTGGAATAAGCCCACTGTTTAATTTCAATTCCATTGAGATGTACGATGCAATACAGCCTACACTAACCATGCACTTAACCCGAATCTTTCTTACTCAAAGTAAAATGGGAATACACCTTATAATGGGTAGTATTATTTTCATATTACGGAAAAGCTATACCGCGCTTGTAAATCAATTGGATGCTATTCCCGCTCATAGTTTTATTAAAATCATACAATTACTACCCAACCACGATAGGATGACAAATTGGAACACTTTATTTATTCAAAAACTTGCATAAGTGGATTATAAGTTTATTAGATTTTTATAAGTGTTCCAAATGTCATCCTAGTCGGGTAGTACTAGTGTTTCAAATTTAAATTCCATATATATCTTTTTTTGGGAGAGGACACTTACACTACAATTCGTATACGATATTACATCAACCGAAAAATTCACCGGAGCCGTTCCAGGATACCTACTTCATTTTTTTTTCAATTTTAAAGGTGATGCATTTTCAATAATTGACTACCTATAAATATATTTAGCCTACATTATAGAGACAGACATTGCACCAGTATATTATACACACATACACAATTTTATATACTGTATATGTAATTGTGTGTTATTTCAAGCGCTATTTTGTTCTGTTATTAATACTCACCACTTAAAAACCCCATGATATCTGAAAGAAATAAGCAACTGTAGGTTACGCTTCTTTCTTTTTAACTTAGACATATCCAGTGAGTTTTTCCTATAATTGAAGTGATAGTACACATATATAGTAAGTGTGACGTGTACAAATTCGTAAATTATTTATTACTAAAAAAAGGGAAAAAATGCAACTGCTCTTATAGACTCATAGGCACATATCGTACGTACCTACACTACAAAATTATTATAGTGCTATATGCGCACGTCATACTATAGTAGCAATGAAAACAGAAGGGGCTTACCAACTAAACACGTGATGTTCCAGCGCGCTACCCGAAGGAAATTTTGAAAATCTTTTGAAACCTACCCCTTAATACTCGTAATTAGGCATAATTATTTAATATGGAGTAATAGTAGCTCAAGAGTCACGATAATAGTTTATGATTTAGACGTACCAGGATAGAAGACGCTACTTTTCTTGGTGTAGTAGAGGGCATCAGGAATCCAAAGTTCGCAGTCGAAGATGGTGGGAGCGGCAAGCTCCAAGTCTTGAATCACAGCCGAAGCTTTGATGTCGTACGCCCCATTGCGGGCCACCTTCTCCACCACGCTGTCTTGTATTTGCAACCTGTAACATACGAGGATGTGATAGAGGAACTTGTTTCGACTAGATCTGACGACAGTTTTGATTTTCTATTAGTAGGAAAGTTTTGCAATGGTCAAAACTTTCGATTTCCAGATTTCAACGGATCTACACTTTTTAGGTCCCAGGTTTTTACGAAATGTCTGTCTGTAACTCGATTTGGGGCCAAAATTCTCGATAAATATGGATACAATTTGGCATGTAGCTTTACAAAATTATTGTCCAATTTAAATTCTTCATTTTTATTTTTTTTGATAGCTTCATTTTGGGGGTGTAGGTATACCCCAGAAACCACCAAAAACCTACTAAATCATTTTTCCTAAAAAAGTCTACTAAAATTTCTTTTAAATCCGCAGATATTACAGTAGGCGTACCTATTATTTTCAACAAAACGCTCTCGGTTTCATTCCCATTTATAGATTGGTTCAGGGTGTAAGAAAATTTAAAAAAGTCTCAATTTCCATGAAAAATAACTAGAGAAATAGAGGGACCCTTGTATTAATGCTTTTTTACTTTAGGTATGCTTTAGGTGCTAAATAGAGTAAGAAAATAGAACAGGTTGTTTTCCCAAGCAACATTTTTGTTTTGAAGGAAAAATTATTTTTTGAAGATATTATCTGAGCCCCAATACATAGCATAGGTAGGTACCATATCATTATTGTGTAGTATTGTACTATATGCCTATTCTCTACTACGCAATTGTCCCATCGATCAATGCAGTGCTTTAGGATACAGAAAATTTATATTTAACACGGGGCAACAGTTTACGATGGAAAAATTTACACCACCTATACTAATTGATAAATAGAAAAGCATATTGTGCGAGTTCATTCATACCAATTCTTTAGACTGGATCTGACGTAATTCGTTTATTAATTGAAACCTAAGAAGACTTGCATGTCCCTTGCTTTAGAGGTGGGCTTCTTTTGTTTATTCATCGCGTGGTCAACAAATACATCCGTAGTGACAGACCACCATGTTCAGTCTTCTCGTCAATTTATAAGCTATAATGACGTCAGATCCAATACAAAAAAATTGCTCTATATGTTTAATTAAGAAATTCCCGTCGATCCATCCACAATGGACTTTTTGTAGACACATTCTGGATAAATTAGCCATTCACATTGTTATGAATTTAGTCAATGCCCTTTGGATAAAATTTAACTTATGAGCAATTGCTTGAACTCAAAATTATACCACATTGCCATTATAAAATTCTATATTCAGGTATAGGTATGTCCACAGACCAGTTGACAAGATTCAAGCTTACCTACGCAGCCTACATTAAAGCATAACAAAACATCAAATCAGCAGCGCTAAAAGTCTTGATAAGGGAATTAAGGAACATGAATAGCGTTTGTTTCACGCTCAACGGCCGAAAATTCTCGAGTTAATCCCAACCTGCCGGCGAGGTAATCCTGCGTGCAGAATCAGCTCATTCACAAAAATAATGGAACGCAAATTGAAAAGTGAATTTTTAAAACAATCACGTCTGCCCAGAATACCGTACCTCGTGCACAGCTTAAAAATTCATAACAAAATGAAATTTTCCTATCTACGATAAAGGAATACCAACGAGATTCCAGCTTGTTCAACTATAGGCTTCTTCAGCCATAACTTTTCCTGCGGGCGTGTCCGAACAACGTTTACTCTTATAAACATTCAAGTGCGCTAACTGGCTGATTCCGAGTGGGCACCACCATGGCAATGATTGGGTGTCGCAACGGGGGAGCAACTCGTCCACGGACTTAACTAAATCGGGCTCACGGGGTGTTCAGTCGGCCAGCGGCCAAAATTTATGATGAAACAATGGCAATAATATCCGAACAATCAATAAAAAAACGTTTAATTGGCCACAAGTAGGATTTAGGTCCATAAAAAAGCTCATCAAAAAAATAATAGACCAGTTCACAGTTTGATGGTAATACCGCAGGCCAGCTGAGCAGTCAGCATACAGTAACAGTAGCAACGGAACTAAGTTTTTGGTGTAGTTTTAGGGGAGGAGAAGGCTGTTGGGGCAGCAGCACCCTATTACCCCTGACGCAGCACGTGAGTCGCCACATCACACATCGATCCCATACGTTACTATGTTTTCTCAACTCAAATTGTTTTTCCGCTCGAGCCTTACGTGATCTGCAGTGGGAAGCAACCTACGACATGTTCCCCATTTCAATAATCAACTGTAGTCATAGAAGTCACCAGTAGCTGCTTCAAATAAAAATCAATAAGTTACACCTTTCTTTGAAAACCGGAAGAACTTTTACTTTTATTGTATTATCGCACGTAACCGCAAGTAGGCTATATTAACTTAATGCAAATTGCATCAGCAAAAAGTAATACGTCACTGAAAAGGGTTGTGGGTAAAAAAAATGTGTTTCTCCAATGAACTAACTTATATTTTAATGTCAATTTTTCGCTACGAATGCAATAAATAGGATCGCTAGGAAAACAGGGTAAGCTATTGTAGATGCGAGTATGGGAATTTTTTAATCAATTTCCCAAAAAATCTCAGGCCGGTGGCTTAGCTGTAGAATTGCATGTAATAGCCCACAGGAACTACTCTGCCAGAGGATTTCACTTCTAATTCCTCCTACGCTAGTAATTCCACATTTTTGTTAGGTGGCCTACCTAGCCTATGCAATTGCGGTATTAAGCTACAAATCGAGATTTTGTAGCTTAGGGCTCATTTATAGCAGACGGTTGCGTAAAATAAACATAAGAAACGGTTACAGTTCACATATTCATATAGAACGTAGTCTCTTTTTAGGGAAGTTTCACAAGGTAACACTTTGCCCAATGCAAACACGGAATGACAAGCTTTTCCTACATTTATTTTAAGCCAGACTCGCTCCTGCAACCGCCTGCTATAGACACAAATTTAATATACTACTATTACTACTTGTTGCATTAAATTACTATTATTTTGTATTTTCGGTTTCGACTATAATTTCAATCGAGTAAAACTATATTATTAAGCCCAGGGGCAACCCCTTCGTTTGTACATAAAAGGCTTGAGAACCTTTTTGTTGGAAACACGCGTCTGCAAGCAATACGTGGCAACAGACAACGACAGCAGGGTTCTGCACTCTATTTAAAAATTCTACGAATCCCTGCCATGGTAATGAGATTGAGAATGAAAGAAAAATCTCTCCTAATGAGACGAGAACAATGAGTCCTTTCACAAACGTACCGAGCTGGCGGCCCCATACTGCTGACTGCTGAGCACTTGACTAGTTATGCGATCTTCGCTTAAGCGTGATTCTTGTGTCATTCTTGACGCTCTTCAAGTGTAGAAAAATATAGAAAAATGTATTCGCAGAGTGTGAACAATATTTTTCTTTTGAGTTTCCAGCGTCTTTTTGATCATAGCGTTTGACTCTATTCAGTTACTGGAAGAATTATCTGCAATCCGATAACTGGCACGCCTTTGTAAATTCATGTTGTGAAGGGGGAATGGCCCAAAATATACGGATAAAAATATACGGGGAAACCATACCGACATTTTCATAAACAAAGGAATAATTTAAAACAAATCATTGAAATTCATGTGAAAAGCGGCATATACATCATATGTGTAAGTGAATATGAAAAATGTTCAAAAGAGCTTTTATTTCTTTTCCAATCTCATTATCGTGTTAGTTAACATAATTATTGCCCTACAAATTTCATAGTTGCTTGGTCAATTTCTTACATAATAAAATAAGAACAAAATGAACACAGACAAAAATTGCCAGTTAATGTGTCAAATGATAAGTTTACAGTTTCAGCCCTGTCAGTACTGTATCTATTAAGAGTCGTTTCCAACTGTTTAGTAAAGGAATGGAACATTTTGTAACAATCGGAACATGGCGGGGCCATCTAATATTCCTTGCCGAAACATTTCTAATGGTGGTGTGCAAGGCTGTTTCCATCATCCTTTGAAAAGGAACACATTGGCACTTGGTAGATGGCGATTCCTCACAGTAATTCTTATTATGTAATTTTCAAAGGATGATGGGAACCGCCCTGTTCCACCATCGCTTGGAAAGTAGAGTGGTTAAAAATACTAGACGGCACTAGAGTTCTATGTAGGAGCGCTGGGTCATTCGCTCACTAATAATTTCTGGGCTCATCTGTCACGTCTTTTCAATAGCTGGTCATAGGAGGCAAGCAGGTGACACCAGAAAATTAAAATAAAGTAATTTTGGCGGGAAGCGGATGTCCCATCTCTCCTATATAGAAATCTAGGCGGCGTAGGCATCTACAAATGCATGGCGGTGCAGTGCAGTAGTCTTCATCGAAGTGCTGATGGGAAGGCCCTATAAGTAATTACCGTAACATGACGAAATTACAGTTTGATGATAAAATAGACACTTACTTTGCTTTCCTGTCGGGATCTTTGTATAAGGCCATTTTTGGTTCCGGATAAACTCCTCTAGCGAGACAAGTTATGTTGACCGACTCCATGTCGGGCTTTGATTGTGTAAGCATCATCTGCTTCTCTGGCGCTGTTGACAAAATTAGAGCTCTTTACGTACGGGGTTTCTCACTCCGCCACAGTGGTGGCAAATTAACCGGCTATGTAAGGCTAAGGATTGAAAAAAGTAGGCCTATTATGTGTTTATTGGGAAAACTATACGCAGTAGGTAGTAATTACGTTTCATGTTGTGGAGTCAATTTGTTCGCACATTTCCATAAATCCGCATGAATGTGAAACAACTCATTTCAAGTGAAAAATTGTTTCAACAGCTTGAAGCGACATATCCACTCATTTGTGTATTTTGAGTGAGTTACCTATATAGGATAGACCATTGGCCAAGAAGGACGCACTCTTAGCCTAATATTAACCTGCGTAATTTTCGCTAAATTAAAGCAGCCCGCGGTTACCTAGACCTATCTTTACTACTATTTTTTTTTTTACTATTTATTATTTATTAATCAAGAAAAACGCAATACAATTCATAGATGTCCAAGGGCCACACTAAGTGCACCCTGTGAAGGGGACTTGCGTCGTGGCCCTCATAACAATTACAAAACAAAAAACATTACATATTACATTACATAACAATTAATTATAAATAATGGTCTAAAACACTTACAAATCTTAGAATATTTTATCCATTTATTTATATTTAAGTTATATTATTTTTATCTCATAAATCTCATAAATCTCATATATTATTTTATCTCATAAACAATGGGAGATTTCACTTATCAACAGGGCCCAATAAATTAGGATGTCGGTCTTATCGACCTTATCATTTTTCACAAAGCGCATTAAATGGAATTGAATGGCTTGACACTATCCAGCCAGTGCAATGGTTGCAAAATTGATAAAATGCGAACAATTTTGCTAATATATGGCTATTTACTGGCTATTTGCGTTTGTTTAGAGGGAAACAGTATTCAAATTTCTCCAGAAAATGGATTCGGGATAGAAGGGGAAGAATTCCAAGTTCGAGTGGAATCCATCAAAGGCCCGTTTGAATCTTGTACGTAAGTATATGGTGCCCATTCCACATACGTACAACGTCAATGAAAATTATGAAATTGATGGTGGCAGCAGACATTAAAGACATACTAAAAATTCTGCTACCACCTTCAATTTCATAATTTTCATTGACGTTGTACGTATGTGGAATGGGCACCTATATAATATGTGTACTATAATGTGTGTTGATCGAATACCATAATCATTTCATTTAGGGACCTTGCAGATTTTAAAATTCGGTACCGTACTCTGCAGTAGTGTGAGGCCATCATTTGTAGTATAACATACAGCACAAAAAAAATTACATGCATCTTTGTACAGTAGGCCTATCTACCTTATAAAGTAGGTTTACATTTAGCGTTTAGGATGGAATCATGGCGACAATTCTTGCGTTAGGTATTGTCTACAGGCTACAATACTTAACAAAATGTACCCTAATAGACTAGTAAAAGAAAGTTCAAAGAATCATTTTAATACCGTAATTCAGTGGTTCCCAAACTTTTTTGGAGGCGGTGCCCTTTTTTACAGGGGTTTCATAGGCGGTGCCCAGCATGGCCCGAACTGATAGCTAATGCATATATTCAGTATTGTACATGTAGGCCTACAAAAGAACATATTCTACCTACCCTAACAAAATTCAACTTCTCAAATATAGGCTACATGAAATAAATAACTTTTGGCGGGAAAATAAAATTGTTTCAATTATAAGAATTTTTTTGTTTATAGTTTTAAATTATCGTTTATTTAGGTTTTACCCAGTCTAAATCCCCATGGCGCCGCGGTGCCCTAGCGAGTTGTCGCGGAGCCCTGGTGCACAGTTTGGGAACCACTGCTGTAAGTTAATATAAAAAAAGTAATGAGTATATAATGTACAATTAGGCCAGATCCGACGATGATACTTATCATTTAAGTGACGATTATTTTGTTATTATTTTTGTTATTATTATTGAATCGGCTGATGTAGTTAGCCCATGTCAGCCGCTTCAATAATAACATTAACAAGACAGGCGTCACATAAATGATAAGTATCAGTCATCGGATCGGGCCTTAATTGAACACACCTTATGCATCAGGATTAATACCGGTTAATTAATATAGTTTTTATTTTTAAAAGTTTAATCAAGTCCAAACAATTTAACGAATGTATCCGATTAACCTCTTCAATCGCCTCACTAAGGAACCTAATAGGTACTTGTGTCGAGTTACGACACGTCTCCGATCGCAAGTGTGTAGAGACTCGCACAATTACAAGTACGTTACCACTTTGCCACCAAAATCATTTAAAAGTTCAGTTTTAGTGCCTATAGTACTATCTCAGTCACACCTGTGTAAGCTTACAATTGATAAACTCGCAGTACAATCTTGTAATTATCCACTGGACATTTATACTTATTAAGTATTGCGGAGAAGTTATAATAAGAGTATACCGGTAATCTAATATGTAGTTGCTATATATAGGCTGTCATTATTTTAGATTTTTCAACAACACTATTGAACCAGACCATGGGAATTCATCGACTTACTGGGAAAATGAAGAGAAAACCATGTGTAAATTGATAATTCCATCCCTTGAAAAGAGGTTTAGGGGGCAAGGATGGTCAGTTTTACTCTCATTCCCCGAAGGTGAAACATTTAACAAGTCCTTCAGTATCGCATTGTTTGATGGCAAGTATCCCCGCCTTAGTAAACGGTTTTAAGCTACATTAAGTTAGGTTGACAATTCACAATTGGGTATATTTGACCATAGCTACTATATTTGTTCAACTGACTGAGGAATTTTCATAAAGGTTAATGTACAATGTATATTGTCCTATTTAGGTATAATATTGTATATTAAAATCTAACTTATAGGTACGAGTATATACTTGATCAGGATTTAGATATAGGCTACTGTATGTATCTGCTTATCGACATCCATATAATATATATATTGTAATATTGTAATATATCGGCCTTGATTACACACTATATTACTTAATCGATCCAATATTTATTTGATCGAAGAATTATTTGGAATGTTTATGTTGAAGTGTACGATTTGAATCGGCATTTAGGTTTTACACTTTCGAATTTTTCTTAGATCCATATTTATTGGGTCGAGTATTGGATTCGCTCCAATATTCGAGTGAGTAATAGGGGTTGATGATTTTGATACCGTACATAATTTTTTAAATTTCCATTAATTATTTTTACTATACATGTTCTATGCTTGGTTCACTGTTATCTATTGTAGTATATACGATCGTACGATGATGATGATAATAATAATAAAAATGCGTGTATTCATAAAAAAAATTACAAAGTTTACTGAACCACAAAGCCAAAAAAGCGCGTTGGGATCACCACTAATATCATTAAAATATCATTGGTGGCATAGTAAACCTATTTATATCAGCCGGCCCATGAATGGAATTATTAGCAATTATTTGCTGACTATTACTACCAGTGGGCCTACTTTGCCGTTCAGCATTTTATTTATTATTGGGGTTAAAATGTAAACTAAACAAATTTGAATAACACTCTCCATTCTAAAATGATCTTGTTTACATTTTTAATCCCAGGTTAATGTTAAAAATAATCGCCATATTGGGCCCGCAGATAAGTTTTCAAACAATACTTAACCCAGGGCCACATATTTTATGTTGTAGATAAGCCTGATTTAAAGAAAGAAATTGAAATCAGTGCAGTGGCTGGAACGCGTTTCAGTCAAAGTTGCGCGCCATCAGCTGTCAATAAGTATTATACTAAAATTTACAACCCTGCTGGAAGATTATATGACGAAGGAACGAACAAATGGTTAGAAATCCCATATGTTCGATTTGAAGATGCTGGTAACTGGAAATGCACCGTTCTCATAGATGAAACAGTGAGGGAGACCTACGTCGATATATTCCTAAACGGTGAGCATACAAAAACGTCAAGGAGGGAGGAAGACCAAGGAGGGACTAGGCCTGAGGACTAGTAGAGGATCCTCTCTATTGACAACTCCGTTGTTTGAGATGTGGTCAGTTTTTTTCCGTTTTTCCCCTAACGATAAAGGCAATGTACCGCTTAGAGTTGAGCAGACCCAGAACAGGCGGAAATTGTTTTCCTTTTACAAAGGTGACCATCATAAGATAATTCGTAAAACGTGTGTTTTTAGCAGGCGTGCAAGATGAGCGTCCCCAGCGTAAAAGCGGCAAAAAGTATTGACAGCAATTTAGCTTTCCCTTTTATATTTCTCCTTGCGTTTCACCGCTATTATCGTACTTAGCTTATGGTTTGGAGCCATCTATTCTGTTTCATATCTTTGGTATTTAATCTTTAAATAATCGATGAGCAATCTGAAAAAATATACAATATAATGTATGTTGCATAAAGCAACGTATGTTAATTTTTTTTACAAATTTAAATTTCATTCCGGTGATTCCTACACTGCTTTTGTTCAGTGTCAAACTCAGAAGTATAATCATAAAATCTTATCGTTCTTGAAAAGTTCAATGCCATTATCTGAGCATGAGTTGGGTAGATAGGTATATTTATTTACCAACTGGGTCGCGATGAGGAAATCTTAAAACATTCATCTACAGAAATAAAATTACGGATTTGAAAAATGTGTTTAAATTATATGAAAACAATAATGTTACAGGCCTATAACGATGTGCTGAGTTATAACGTTTTCACGATTATTTCGTTGCTTTGTCTCATTAAATAAAATAATAGACATTCCCAAAGTAAAACTATAATGCATAGGTAATCATAAATTAATTAGTATGAATATACTGTAGAATAAAATAACACCCTGACATTATATATCCGCATTGACGTTATCAATTGGCCTATTTTTCGTGTTTCAGTTACGGAAGAATTTTCTGTGGAAGAATCAGTTACTCAAACAGACAATGCAACTTACCTACTTTGTAAATACCCTACGAATATTACACCTAAGCCAACATGTATATTTGAATCCCCAGCTGGAGGGCTAGTATCTCCAATAGAGGGGGTTGTAATTGGAAGGTATACATACTTTGGAAATGTGACTACTGATTGCGGCTTGTCAATCAGTAAACCCCTTGAGGATTATGATATAGGCATGTGGAAATGCTTTATAACGTTGCCAGATTCAGCTCGTTACTTGTTGGTCGGAGGTAAGACAGTGGATAGCATGTAAGGGTGAAAAATTTGGGAATGACGATAACCTTATAAATCCTTTTCTATAATTAAATAGATTGAACAATAGAATGAAACTCCATTATCCCTGGGGTGAATTAGTCACCTTTTCCGGGACTGCCCGTGGGCCTTGTGATTTGTTTTGATTTTAAATGTGACTTATTGTATCTCTTCTTAAACCTATAGATTCGTCCTCGTCTAATGTTGCGAACAATGCATCTACAAAATTTTCACAAGTATCCATTGTACATGGTATGGCTCTGACAATCGAGTGTGAGTTGAGGGAAAAGATCAATTACTGCTATACAACGGCACCATCTGGCACCACGTTTTCTGCATTTTCCACTATCAACGACACTGCGCTATATACGGGCAAGGGACTTGGACTGGGCCACTGTCAGATCACGGTGCCTGCACATCTGCTATCAACAGCAAATGACACAGGGACTTGGCTGTGTGGGATGGGAACTGCAGGGTTTGCGGATGCAGTGATACCTATACAAGTTACCGTAGCCGGTAGGTACCGATTGCATTTGTCAAAATCATAAAATTCAAGTATATAGCTGAGTAAGCAAAGCAATACTCAATGGAGAAAATATACGTTTTATAAAAGAGGGCTGGAAGACGCCGTAAGAATGTCAAAAGACCGTCTGCCGAACAAAATGTAGATGGAAAGGAAGACATACTACAGGGACGTCCACGAAACTGGAAGGACGAATAAAGACCCGATCTCGGCGAGAATGGATCAGTAGATGGGGAAGATACCGCGATAACTGAAGGGGTGTTATCGAGCCGGCCAAACCCATCAAGGGCTGAAGATCTACGACCTCCCAGTAACAGAAGAAAAAGATTGGTAGTAACTACCAATCTTTTTATGATGCAAGCTTTCCACCGATGATATACATCACAACTCATATAATAATAATCTATTAATGCCGTCATGAAAGCATGCCAATACAATATTATCCAATTAGGGCTCAATGGGTACAGTAAATATTCATAGTTAGATGCCTATTGTACTATAAGAATACTCTTGAATGTGTCTAATTGACATTGCACTTGAAAAACTGGTTTTTATCCCAAAATAATAATAATTGTGTACTGACCAGAAATTTGACAACTACATTTAAGATCAAATAAAGAACCGGTCCGAGTTTACTCGAGCTTGCTTTCCAATTTATCAATCAGTAGATAGAGAAAATAAGTAATTTCATGGGAAATAATTTTCCTATGGTTTCATTTCGGATATCTCGGGGGGGGGGGGGGGGGTGTCCACCTGACGTCACTGGAGGTGAGGTAACCTCTATAAATTTTAAAACCTTAAAAACTCCATTCTATCTAGTATTATATTAATTATATATTAATCAAATATATTTCCAAACATCCAGTTCCCGTTGTTGTTTCATTTCCCTATGGGCTAGGCCCGTTTAAGGGTGGATTTTTTTTTTTTTTTAACAATATACGATTATATTAGTGAATGAAGATCAATGAGAACGCACGGTCTAGAAGTTTGCCGTCATTCACCTGAAACAGCCTGTTTAACAGGATAAATTCATTGGATTGTTCACTCTTTTTGCTTTCCAATTTATACGTAGTATAAGGAAAGCTTTGTGATGGTCGAAATTTTCGATTCCGAGATTTCAACGGATTTACACGTTTTGAGGTCCCAGGAACCTGGTTTTTACGAAATGACTGTCTGTAGCTCTGTCTGTCTGTCGCTCTGTCTGTCTGTCTGTCTGTTCATCGATTTCCGGGCAAACTGCACGGTCGATTTAAATGATATTTGGCATGTAGGTTTATACAAATCATATCTCCAGACCATTTTTCTTATTTTGAGCTAACTCAATTTGGGGGGGTTTTATTTTCAAAAAACTCCAAAAAAAAACGTCTAAAAAAATTATTTCTCAAAAACGGCTGCAACGATTTCTTTTAAATTCATATATATTGTAGTTTTTATTAATGTTGATAAAATGCGGGGGGTCGCTTGCCCCTTGATAGTTTGCTTCTGGGGATAAAAAAAAAATAACTAAATATTAAAGAAAAATGACTAAAAAATAATTTTTCTGCGAAACCTTTCTATCGATGATTTCTACCTTCAGGCATGCTTTAGGTGTTAAATTGGGTAACGAAACCGGACAGTTTGCTTTCCCAAAAAACGATTTGGTTTTGTGCAAAAAAAAATTTTTTTTGAAAAAATGAAAGCAAATTCACGCTAAATGCATTGCGGGCCTTGCCATTATTGCTGTGTGGTAATGTGTTGGTCTGTCCCATCTTGAATTTACGTCACCTCGAGTGACGTCTGGTGGACGACCCCCCCCCCCCCCCCGTGAAATCAGAAATTTGACCATAGGAAAATTATTTACCATGAAATTAATCATTTTCTGTCCTTACTAATTGATAAATTGGAAAGCATGTTCGAGTAAACTCGGACCGGTTCTTTTCTTTTTGCTTTCCAATTTATACGTACGGTAGTAAAAGGAAAACTTTGTGATGGTCGAAATTTTCAATTCTGAGATTTCAACGGATTTACACGTTTTGAGGTCCCAGGAACCCAAAAAAGTGGTTTTTACGAAATGTCTGTCTGACTGTCGCTCTGTCGCTCTGTCTGTCACTCTGTCTGTCTGTCTGTCTGTTCGTCGATTTCCGGGCAAACTACTCAGTCGATTTCGATGAAATTTGGCAAGTAGGTTCACAAAAATCATACCTCGGGACAATGGTTTTATTTTGGGCTAACTCAATTTGGGGGGGGGGAGGTTTATTTTCAAAATACTCCACAAAAACGTCTAAAAAAATCATTTCTCAAAAACGGCTCCAACGATTTCTTTTAAATTCACACATATTGTGGTCGTCATTAATTTTAACAAAATGCAGGGGGTCGCTTATTAAAAATAAATAAATTTTAATGAAAAATGACTAAAAATAATTTTTCTGCAAAATCTTTCTATCGATGAAATCTACCTCCTTCACGCATGTTTTAAGTGTTAAATTGAGTAACGAAACCGGACAGATTGCTTTCCCAAAAAACTATTTGGTTTTGTGAAGAAAAAAAAATGTTTTTGAAAAAAATGATAGAAAATTCACGGTCAAATGCATTGCGTGCCTTGCCATTATTGCTGTGTGGTAATTTGTTGGTCTGACCTATCTAGAATTTACCTCACCTGCAGTGACGTCAGGTGGGCAACCCCCCCCCCCCCCCCCCCGATAAATCGGAAATTTAACTATAGGAAAATTATTTACCATGAAATTACTCATTTTCTCTAGCTACTACTTGATAAATTGGAAAGCATGTTCGAGTAAACTCGGACCGGGTCATAAAATACGGTACGCATAAAAATGCATGATATTTTTCATTTCAGAAAGTCACTTTATTGCGGCGGAAAGCGTGATAGAAGCAAGTAACGGAGATGACGTGCTATTATTATGTCGCTCCGTTATGAAGTACGCTTTGAAATATTGCAGATTCACTCACGAATCTGGTCGGAGCTTCAATGTTAAAATGAATTCTCATTTAGACAAATTTTCATTTTATGGCGGAGGTTTTGAAGATGGTAAGTCATCAAAAATGCCAAATATTAGCCCTGAAGCACATTTAAAATTAAGTTTCATTTCAGGTCCGCGGTAATATTATGCCCAAGTGTAAACTGGAAAAATTATATTTCAGGTGAATGTGGGCTTCGAATTGAGTCATTGGCCATTCAGGATTTTGGTCAATGGACTTGCGCAGCTGGTATCATCGAGGAAGGAAATAAAGTTCGCGAATATGAAGACACTGTCAAAATCGAACCACCGCGTATGTATTGTATACAGTAAACCTTACATAGAAACAACTAACAAATACTAATTACGCATACCATTTAACAGTTCTGTACTGTATGTTGGTACAGTTTGAAGTAAACGAGGTATACGTTCAAATAAAGCTTGAATGCCCTTGAAGTAGGGTAAATACTAACTGTATGGCAGTACGAGATTAATGAATTGGCGTTGATTATGACCTACTTGGTGGTATATAGTTCTTTTTGGGACTATTATTCCAATTAACCAAAGTCAGTAAGATAAAAGGTCCAAAAGTTTCAATTTCCATGTGACAACAGTCAATCATACCTAATATAGCCAAAAATATTGCTCCTGTCACCTATCTCAGTTCAGTTCAGTTAACTGAAAATCAGTTATAGATGACAGAAAACATTCTTGGCTATGAACTGGCTATCATGGCATCTTGGCAATTGGCAGGTGTCGATTATAGTGGACCCATTATATCTAAAATCTGGCATTAGGAATATCATTCCTCATCAGTTATTTGGCTTTGATAAACATAATATGATTATACTGATAATAATTTTGGAGCGTGGGGTTCCTATCAAAATTGCGTAGGTATGCCAAACCTGTTATAAATATCTTTCAGAGAAGAACATTTTACATTTTCGTCTACCACATGAGTGCAGCGCGCAGCATCTGTCTCTAAAGCTGGCCATATAGACGAGCCTGTCACTCCAATTTAATTGGGAAACTGACAAGGATTTTCATGGAGTGGCGTGGCGTGGTGTGGCCCGGTTGGAATTTCAATTCGGCCATAAATCCACCCCACCACTCCAACGCATTGTACTAGTACGTGATCACAACATTGACAAAATATATGTTTGGAGTAGTGGAGTGATGATGGCTTGTATTGATGGAATTGGAAGGTTTACAATCATCGGAATGAATTTTTCCTATTGATCAAGGCTCGTTAAGATCCAAGCATGGCTTCATTTAAATGTTCTTACAGAGAAAAATTGGAAAATGATCTATTTAATGGTTTTATAGACAACCCATGTGTAAATTATCATTTCATTTATCTGCCATATAGTAATACTCATCAAAGTCAAAAAACATATGAGGGTAGGTACATGTTCCTAATACTGAATCTAGAACTTCTCATTATTGCCCCCTACATTCATTCATTCATTCATTCACAATTCTAAGATAGAGCACCAGAGGGTAAAAACAGCGCAGCATAGGCACGGGTGGCGCCTGCAAATTCATGATTATGCAACGGGCACTCTTAGCATATCCAAGACAAATTGAACATAATTTTATTAGTTTGAAACGTACGGCAAATTACATGTATTTTCCTTTACATGACACCTATATTACTAAACTAGTGCAATAGTTTCTTCGGTGGAAGCTGAAGCCCGGCAAATTCGGCCTGTAAGTTTAGTATGCCAAAGCATTGGAAATCGATCGAAAATGATTTCTGAAACATATGACTGGAGCCAACCCAAGTAACTCATTATAATCGATAAGTAAGCGAAAAAACAAGTTCCGGAACATAAAGTAAGCAGGCCCTACACTTGCCAATCCCTAATGTCTGTTACAGCTCTAAGTTCTTCCGTTATTTTGGGTCTAAGCATTGGGCTATCAGTGGGCATTGGTGTTGCCGTGGCTGCAGTTATCGCTTACGGACAAAGACGAAGAAGCCGGCGGGTGTCAATTTTGAATGTGGGCACTATGCAGTGGGAAGTACAGATACCCCGCAGGAGACTCACCAGTGCATCCGACACGAACTCCACCGGATCGAGGAGTCCCAGAATAAGTTTGAATTTATCATGAGGGTGAAAAATAATTTCATAATTGAACCATATTGGACTTTAGGTTAGAATAAGATATACCCCCGGAAGGTGAAAGTCATGAAATTCAGACTCTAGTTCATCAACTCATATTGCACGCTCATATATTAATTGTACCTATACCAAGTAGCCAAGTAAACTTGCCAGTTTTTAATTTCTAAATCTAACTCAATGACTATTAATACACATTAATATAGTAGTGTAAGGTTCATAAATTAGGTACCTATAGTCAGTGTACGAATACGAGTACGATGTCAAACTCAGGATTATTATTTCATATAGGTTTCTAAAAAAAAACCCTATCTAATTGTGAAAATAATGGTATAGGTTTAGTATTTGTATAGTAGTTTCCTATCAGGAGGTTCTCGCTTCCACTTCTACATTCTACTTACACAACTTTTCGCAATAGAAACAGCTAACGAAAAAACCGCATTTGGGTCAAACTAGGGATGAGTGAGGAAACTTGACTGGCGAGCTTCCGCGCACGTTGATGTGATTTCTCAACCAATTTACAAACAAAACAGCTTAGTAAAATGTACAAGTCAAGAATACACTATATATATGGAAACGAAATAATGACACAATAAGGGGACTTACCGAAAACCACCATTCTTTTATTCATAAAATCTTCGTCCCGAAATGTAGATACGAGGCACTTATAGTCACCCGACAGTTCTGTCGTCGGATGAAGTATATACAAAGCTCTGTACATGGATGCTTGGTGGTCGGTGGCTCTGTAGGCTAGGTCTAATCTTCCCTTCAACACCCCCAAGTCCTGTGGCCGCTTCCCTGCACACAAGAAACCAATGAATGAATGAATGAATGAATGAATGAATGAATGAATGAATGAATGAATGAAGACTTTATTGCAAGACAAATGGTGAACAATAAGACTATAAAGTCTTTTTTTCTATGTTAACCATATAACTTTATAACACCAATCACATATATACAGTGTATCTTTATAAAAATCGGGAGTCAACTTATTTGACGGGGGCCTGTAAGTATAGCAAAAGCGGAAAAGAATGATCCCATCTGGTATCCTATGTTTATTAATTAAACCATTTAAATACGGTGTTAAAATTAACCCGCTCTAAAGCAGACGACATTTAACTATTTTGCCATGTTCAGCCCAATAGAGCCCTGAAAAAGTTCCGCCTGTGTCTAGCATGTGCAACAATGAATAATAATTTCCCTCTCATGACAAACAATTTGTGATTTTAATTTTTAATACGGTTTTTGAGGCTTGTTTGGAATTATTTTCCTGCATGCGTTTCTTTTACATTAGTGGCGCTTGACCGGCAAGAGAATTAAGATATCTAAGGTGCATTCATATTTATATTCGATTTACATTGTTTAGATTTAGCTATCATATCTATACGTATACTTTATTTTTACGAATGAACATTAAATTAAGAAGTTGAAATTTTCACACAAAAAATGTCACTTCTTAGACTAATATTTTGATGCGAAGATTTTGGCACTGCCTAGTATGTAGTTACAGTGCACAGTTGCAGTAAATTGTACAGTATTTATCCACAGAACCGGTCCGAGTTTACTCGATCATGCTTTCCAATTTATCAAGTAGTAGCTTGAGAAAATGAGTAATTTCATGGTAAATAATTTTCCTATAGTTAAA
The DNA here is from genome assembly GCA_963971405.1 of Psococerastis gibbosa. Lineage (NCBI taxonomy): Eukaryota > Metazoa > Arthropoda > Insecta > Psocodea > Psocidae > Psococerastis > Psococerastis gibbosa. The sequence goes on from OZ020484.1 coordinate 21,930,760, forward strand.
TTTCCGATATATCGGGGGGGGGGGGGGGGGTTGTCCAACTGACGTCACTGGAGGTGAGGTAAATTCTAGATAGGACAGACCAACAAATTACCACACAGCAGGGCACGCAATGCATTTGACCGTAAATTTTCTATCATTTTTTCAAAAACATTTTTTTGCACAAAGCCAAATAGTTTTTTGGGAAAGCAATCTGTCCGGTTTCGTTACTCAATTTAACACCTAAAACATGCCTGAAGGTAGAAATCATCGATGGAAAGGTTTCAGAGAAAATTATTTTTTAGTCATTTTTCATGAAAATGTAGCTATTTTTATTTTTTTATCCCCAGAAGCAAACTATCAAGGGGCAAGCGACCTGCCACATTTTGTCAATATTAATAACGACTACAATATGTGTGAATTTAAAAGAAATCGTTGGAGCCGTTTTGGATAAATAATTTTTTTAGACGTTTTTTTGGAGTTTTTTGAAAATAAACCCCCCCCCCCCCAAATTGAGATAGCCCAAAATAAAAAAAATGCTCTCGAGGTATGCTTTTTGTGAACCTACATGCCGAATTTCATCAGAATTGTCCTAGTAGTTTGCCCGAAAATCGACACACAGACAGAGCGACAGACAGAGCGACAGACATTTCGTAAAAACCACTTTTTTGGGTTCCTGGGACCTCAAAATATGTAAATCCGTTGAAATCTCAGAATCGAAAATTTCGACCGTCACAAAGCTATCTTATACTACGTAGGCCTATAAATTGGAAAGTAATAACTGATTCGCAAAAAAATATCTACAGTAGTTAACTTTTACCTTATAATGGGGTATTTACAGGCAAAAAACATACTATAACCTACATGCAAAAGCTAGGTACCAACGAATGGATTAATTGTAAAAGTGGACCGAATGGTCCAAAATTCGCCCACATGGAAATAATGACAGATTTCTTTCTTTCTTACGAAACTTTATATTTATTGATGCAATATAGTACTATACAGTTTAAATAACCGTAATTTTAATAAAAATATTGAAAATAAAAAATTGAACTTCCATAATCAATATTGGTTATTTCTTTTCAGAGTAGGAAATGTCCGAAGATAGGAGTTTATGGACTTATAGCCGCTATTCGAATTCATATTTTAATTATTTTTGAGTGCAAGGGCTGTGTGGTGGTTCAAACCACTTTTTATGAAGTTAGAATAACTTTTTAGTGAGGACAAATTGTAAGTTTATAGCCTTCTGCTTAAGAGTCACTGTAGGCTATATTTATAAATCAGAATTTTCAAAAGCTAGTATACAGGGAAAATGTGTTAACACAAGTAAAAGCGGTAAAATCTGAGTCCCATGAAGAGTAAGAGGGTTCCAAAAGGAAGTTGAAAACGCGAAACGTAATTAGCACGTGAATTGAAGGCGCTGCGTTGTACGTGCATCGCTGACGCCAACGCACATACAAAGCTCTCTTTTCGAAATCTCCATCGGAGTATACCAATAAAATACCTATACGAGTACAATATCGAAAGCTTCAACTCGGAAACCAGAATTCGAGCGTAAAAACCGCACAGTTTTTTGTTATTAAAAACAGCAAATACCGTACTGTTTTTAAAGAGTTTCATAGTACCTATCACATTAAATTTGCAATGTTTGACACATTATACTGTACCAGTATTGTGAAAATGAAAGCAATTAAATGATATCTATGCAACGTACTAGTAACTTTAATTTTAAATTGGGGATCCCAGAGAGACTTATGAAGTGATTGTGGGACCCACTCTAAGTATATCAGTGGAGACGGAAAATAAAAATAACCAATTCGGTTATTATAGTACAAGATACTGTAAGGGCTGCACCCACTGCACTATTAATCATAGGTACGGTACCGATTCAAAAAAAAATGCCCAAATAATATGGTTAACATCGAGAAGTTTGTCCACAAATCGATGAACAGACAGACAGACCGACAGACAGACATTACGTTTTAAAAAGAAACAAAACAAAACAAAAAAAACACTTTTTTGGTTCCTAGGACTTCAAACCGTGTAAATCCCCTGAAATCCCGTAATCAAAAATTTCAACAACCTATAAATATTAAAGCAAGTAGCCTAACATCAGTTTGTGGCTGAATTGACCAAGGTACAATTCCTCTCCAGCTGGCTTTGATTATTTGGGAACCAGTAACCATTTTTTTTAGCTTTCTATCTGCATTCACTACGGATTACACCTCATGGGTGGTTTTTGTCCTCTAGTATAAGCTCATGGGGAAATAGCGGAAACAGAGGGCTTATCCTACGGTATTACGTCCTATCCGCATTGTACATACTGTACATTCGTAATTTAGTAGAGTTATTAGGGTATTTTACAAAGGTAGTGTCATAATTATGTGGTATGCTACATATATAGTACTATACTACAACAGATGAAGTTTTGAGAAATAATATGGAAGACTTGTGCGTTCCACTGTACAATGGTTCAAACTTAAGGCCGGTATACACAGACGATGCGAACACAGAAATTCACGGACAGTTTGTCATGGGAACGAATGGGTCGGTGATTGGTCATTATCTGAACGCATATAGTAAAGTTTATAGACGCTGATGCGTATTCTGGGCGTGCTCCGGTGTGCGGTCGGTTTCACGCCAGTCTCAGAAGTCTTCTGAAGTTGACTCTGGTTTTCAAACTACCCATTTGCTACAGTGACAAATTTCACAGCCAGTCACCGGCGTTCGACTTGTCCATGTGTACTAGGCCTTAACCGTAGAAATGAGAGTAGTCGGACCTCGGACGAGAGTTTGGCATTGACGAGGCATGTTTTCATACTCCATGTGTGTGATAAAGGGACGTAAGGACCATACGTGAAACCCCTCTGATGCGTATAACATAAAAAATAAACAACAGCAATCTATTTAGCGTCCACTACTCGAATGGGGTTGTTTTGGTCAATAATATGGCCATTTCCATACTGCTGAGGGTAAGGTGGGCTACCCGTTACAGTTGGATGGACCCAGACCCGGTGGAAAATTATTCCTTTTTAACGAACCTTCCGCTTCGTAGTTCTGTTCTGTTCTGTTTCTGGTCTAGCCAGAATAAGGCTTCATCGCTTGAAAAGACGTATCAATAAGTAATAGAGAACGGCAATGGTTGGATCAAACTAAAATAAACTTATTTACCTGGAATCCACTGATAAACTGGAGATGGTCCATGGTTAAAAAACCATTTGACAACGAGTCCACTGTCGGCACTCAGGTCTTCAGGTAAAAGGGCATATTCGCAGTCGAGGACAGCGAAAGAGCTTCCATTCTTGACAGCAGGAGGAACTCGGAGATCTGTAATTTGCAGACCCACCACACCTGAAACAATTCAAACAAATTATTTAGTTTTAAATAATATTTCATCCTGTTAAAATAATGTTAAATGAATTAATTGTGCGGAGTCACTAATGTGATCATGCCTTTAATTGAGCCTTTTCGGTATTCGTTTACGCAGTATTTTTACCGTGATCACTAGGCCATCCATCAATCTCACATAATAATCTGCGAGAATTGTCCGGGCCTTGATGAGAACCTAACAAATATTTTGTTTTGTTTTCCCTGTGTAATACCGTATGCTACATTCTTATGTATTTGTATGTAACAAGTGTCAAATAAAACCTTTTGCGCATAAGTGAAGTACATAAATAAAATTTATTTAAGTTTATTTAATAAACATGCTCTCAGCATGTACAGCATTTATTTCATGGAAGGAAACGAGAAACTTTCAACAAAGGAAATAGATTAAGCTGTCAATTAATTCGTCATTATAGTATCGTACGCCATTATGTGGTGAAGTACTTATGCTGGTACCCTCACATGTCGTCATATCTCTCTGCAATACAACAATACAACACTGTGTGCTCAATGATAAGATATAAGTTACAATGCATATATCAATGCAACTACAATATACACTACAATATGTACTAGTCAAATAATGTAGACTGTGTACATAGTGCACAGTACAAGATATACGATGCAAGTCGTTGGTCTATTAAGCAATTATTGTTGGTTTATTTTGCAATATATGGAAGGATTAGCATTAAAAAACATAATATAGGTTAAATATATATTGAGAATCAGCGGTAAAGGTCATGTAGGCACCAAAATGTTCATGTGAGTTACTAGGTATTAAATCATCATCAACAACGTTGACAACCGAAAACAAATATTAAGGAAACGTTACAGGGGAGCATGGTCAGAAAGAAAATTTTGTAGAATAGTCCCACAGGCCGCAACATAAGAAAAATTTGGCTCTACGTAAATGAAACATCAAAGAAAGTCCTAACGTACAATATCGTATACACAAACAACAGATACAGATATATAGTCGGGTCGGGTGTTTTGGTGAGGAATGAGAGGAAAGCTTTTAAGAATTTAGAGCCTTTTTTTATTTTATTATTAGACGGTGTTGGAAGCTGAAAGGTTGCTGGGTAAAACACATTTGCAGTCCTAATATTGTAAATGGAAAAGGGAACAGGGTTTCAGCCATGATATTCTGGCCGTGGTTTCATCACCGGTAATGGTTTCTTTGTTATTCGAGTACATTTAAAAATGGATCGGTTTGCTCACTTACTGCACGCAACACCTTTCTAAACTGCAGCAATCACTGTGATAGTCTTCTTTATGGCCATCTTTTAAAACCTTTTTGTGAATGGGTTGGGATCGCATTGAAACCTCTTGAGTTTCATATTTGAAAGGGTTTGTCTGAAACAAGTACTTCAGCAGGTTCCGAAACTTACATAAGACGTAGGTACTTTTATATCTGTGCTTAACTAAATAACTACTGTATCGCCGTTTTATCCCTAAGTAAAAAAGAGGTCTATTCAAAGATTAGAGGTTGATATACATAATTATGTAGATTTGTAGTGGACCTATTGCAGATGAAATTGACTGAAAATTAGTAAGTTGAAATACAATAGAATTACATTAAACATGGACTAGCCTATTTGTTAATTTACGTGGGTCGTAGGTACATTGTTTATTAGTGTAAAAACTTTAAATAAAGTCAAACCCCACAATTTGATGATGAATTACAGAACACAGTAGCGGAACCTACTTTTCATTCAAAAGAACTGCGCAGCGAGAATGTACACTAATTTGATCGAAAACATTGCTGCAAAGTAATCTAAGAGAATAATTAATCCAAACACTGAAGAAGAAGCAACGCAACAAACTCATCCCCCACATAGCCTAGGCTATATAAATCCAACATTACTGCGAATCGTAAATCTCACTATAGGCTGTCCTCTCGGTATAAATGTGGATCGTTAAAGTAAAAAAAAAAAAAAAAAAAAAAACTGTAACTGGCTTTTATGTATTTTCATCTGCTTATTTACACTTATGGTAGATTATTAACTTCTGTAAGAGTGAAATCCCTCTTATGCCATACAAGCAGGTTGAAGATTTCATCCCTAGACAGTTATTATTCAATACTGAACCTATCTTCTTCTCCGTCTGTCTCTACAGCCGTTTATGAGCTCGTCAACACTCCTCTTTGTGTACAACGCTCCACCATCTACAGACTCCCATCCCGCGAAGGTCAGTTTCAAACTCATCCTTCCAGCGTTTGCTGATACTGCTCCACTATTTGAAGTATTTAACGCCCCGACACTAGAAACTAGCTATATTGAACAAATTCTCATATACAGATACAAAAATTTTTACCAAAATCTTACACACAAAGCCCGTGACACCAGACTAGCAGAAGATCGTTGCCTCATAATACCACAATTCAAAACGTCTCTATTTCAACACTCCCATACATATCTTTCAACAAAGGTTTATAACTCCATCCCTCTATCACTTAAAAAAGCCCCAAGTCTGAATCTTTACAAGTCACTTACATGTAAGGAAGTCTATTAAAATTATCACGCGAAATTACTTGCCCTGAATTGCCTTGCTAAAAAGTTAATGTTAAAAGTTAATAATGTCCATTTTTAAAGTTAATTTTGCTATTTTATTATATTTTTGTATTTTAACAACTTTAATAATTTAAATACGTTGTATTTTAATAACACGACCTGAAGTTATTTTTTTTTCTTTGTAACCCAATTTTAAAAGAATTTGCTTTGTATTGTAGATTAAGTTTAGAATAATTTTTAATATAAGTGTTATCTATCACGGGAATTTCCAAAGGTGCCTCTCTGAACCACCAATAAAATGATGTAAAATGTATTTCTCAATAAATAAAAATTTACTTTACTTTACTGATACTGAACCTATACTACTACTAACCTATAGTACCTACACTCTCAGCCTATTTTTACAATGATCATGATGAATTATTGATTCTGCAACTTGTGCCATCAGCCTGTTTTTGTTGTATTCAAATAAAGAACAGTAGAGTACGGGGTGGAGACACGGTACACTGACAAAGGAAGTGATTTGAGCTCACCTACCGCGACCAATCTGCGCCATTCACGATATCAATGCCTATCATCACAGTGAATGGGGCAACAACCTGTTCCCCCGGTCCCCAACAACAATACAGAATAAACAAATCAAAAGCTACATAATATACAAATAGACTGATATAAGACCACTCATACAGACATGGTAAGGAATCCCCACACAAATGAAACACACATAACACAGCCTATTGGACCAATAGGCTTACATATTTCAACACATTTTAATTTTAAAACAGACCGGCTGACTCATTTTTCCACGAACCCTTGTGGGAAATATGGTATCACACATTCCCATGCTACTCTAGCAACAGCAGCAGCTGAGGTGAATGCATCAATGCCTCGCATAAGTTGAATCGGTTAAATATTTTAATGCTATTGACGGATTTGAAGCTGAATGGCCGGGAAGATCTAAATTACGGTGCACTCTCCGACACCGATTAAGTCGAAGCAAATATTGTTAGTAACGGTACTGTACATTTAGAAAACCGCGAAAGCCTGGTAGTTTGAGCGTAATATTTTAAACCATTGAGTGACTGGCATCGACGCGTAAATATGGCTGCATAGAATACAATCAAAATAGAGTAAACTTGTTTTGTTTGTTGGCTTTGTTATTTTTAATACGGCTATAGACCCCAAATACAAGGGAATAGAGCTATCTAATTAAAGCCGACATATGAGAATAATAATTCCCAACAATCCCGTTGACTGCGTACAAAATGAAATCTGGTGCCCCCTCCTCCCACGTAAACAATCATAATTACTCAAATTAGCCTAAATTCAATACAGTATATAGTAATAAAGTAAACGAGATCTGATTGAGATGCATGCCGCGCATATAGGCTGAATTTTGTTTGCCTCTTCGATTGAAAATTGGAATTAAAAAGTTAAAATTTGCCTATCATGAAATACTGCAGTCACAATTTACATACAAATAAAGGTATGTGATTCACTAACGCTGCCGGTTGATAATGTAAAAATCGAGAATAAACTAAGGCAGTCTTATTCGATGGTTGATTTTGGCTAAAAATTAATGAAGCCACAAACAATAAATAAATAAATAATGAAGAACCAGTAGAATCCGGGCTGATGGCCCGACGGCCCATCAGCCCGGATTCTACTGGTTCTTCATTTGACTCCGGCCGTGAAAGCCTTTGCAGTTACAAAATAAATAATGACTTTATTTTTTTTACAGCAATATGATTTCCGATTTACTATTAATAATGTTTCAAATTAAATCAAACTGCATAAAACTGTATAGACTGTAATAAACTGACAAGATAAAATGTGCACAGAATTTACAGATATTACCTACTGTATGCCCACTACATCTCTATTCTTTGTTTCAAGCACAGGCATAAACAAAATCCAAAAATCGATATCTACCTGGTTTACTAAAGGATTTATTCCGTGCTGTTTTGTCAACTGATAACTCCTGCTCTATCTCCATTTTTTTGCATGCTATTCCCAATGGTTCTGATTGCTGAGAGAATGGAGACAACAAAAATAATTTTTGTTTGTTTTCGTTCTTTACGTTTATACAACTGGAATTTTTCTCTGCCACATGCTCTGCTGTAATGTACAATAAATACCCAACTTTCACAAAACCAATGCAAAACTTTCCTTTGCTCGTTATAGCCTATGTATATGCTATTGCATATTAGAGTTGCATCGTATACTACTACTAAAATCCATAGTACCGGTACCTATTCTTATGAAAATATATGGATTAATATTGAAAACAAATGGAGTACGCCTTTATATGTTGTACGAGAAGTTATTTATAATTATGTCAATGTACTGTACATGCATAAGTTTGAGGAATTGCTGTTTAATCTCTTTTATTACTTACTTACTTACTTACATGAAGCAAAGATGAAACCAGTATATTTTGATGCATTACCCTAATTTACTTCATTTGCCTTGAAGGCTTTCAATACAATTTTGCAAGGCAGTCCTCCTATACATGGTGAAAAACTAAAAATTCGCACAGTGCGTGACCATTAATTGACTAAGCTATTGACAAAGTGCAGGGGGCAGGCAGGAGCAATACTTGCGAGATAAATTATGCTGTCAACAGTTGACAATCGTTTTGTTTTATTTTCAAACACGCAGTCCATTCATCTTCTGTCCGCAGCGTTTGGGGGAACTAAGTGCGGGGGCTGGGGAGGGGCTAATACAAAGACTACTTTGTCTCTTACTGCCTCAAATAAACGAATTTAGCCACTTGTTATATTGTGTGACACTAAGATGAGGTAGCATACCGTACTATAGGGCTCTAAACATACGAGTACCATACAGTATATTATATATTATAAGAGCCTTGCCTGCAGGCGTAGTATACGCGATCTTAGTTAACTTATTACCGGGGTTAAAAATGTAAGCAGAATGTTTTGAGAAAGAAAAAAATTTGTCTTTATTTCCCACATGGGCGAATTTTAGGCTTGTCAGCCCACCCGTAAAATTAACCCATGAATCCAAATCCCTATTTTAGCATCATTTTGTTTACATTTATAACACCGGTAATAAGTTAATTTGGTACCTCGTGCTCGGGCTGCCATCGGCCATGGATTCAATTCGCGTTTTCTCGGAATGGGAATGAGTAAAACATAGATTTGAGTGCACTACAGCATAATGAATTAATTAAACGAAATGGGGATACTCACACGGCCCTGGCTTTGGTGGTATATATTATGCGAAAATGTTAAAATATAAAAGAGTGTAGCCTATGAACCAAAATATATAAACAGATTAGCGCGTTTGTATCTCCATGAATTCGGTGGCAAGAGAGCCACAATTGCAACGAAATAAATATTGGCATTGCCTGATGCTCGGAATGCGAAAGTTTTCCACCCTTTTAGCTCAGGTAAAATCGAAAAGAGTGAGGAAAACGTTTTTTAGTGCCATTCTATTCTAATTTACTACTTTTATCTGAGTTTTTCATCGTCATATTGGTGTTTACATGCGTACAGTTTGCTATTAGATCCTCTTTCAGCGATTGACTATAGGCTAGAGACACCACAAAGTTAAACTTGCTTGTGGGAGTGTGGTTAGTTAAAGAATTCTAGGAACTTGGCCCGGGCCTTGTTCGCGCTTTGTTAGTATTGTAACCTATACCTGGGAATACACAATCAAATTTGGTTGTAAAATTTGTGCTGCCACAGACCAGATTAGGATCATGTGTGTCCAAGTTGTATTAAATATAAGATTTGGTTGGAGTGTTGATAATCAGGATCTACCTCCAGCCCTTGCGAGCCAAGTTCCTAGAATTCACATACTAGCCGTACAAGCAAGTCATTGGGTCTTGCCTAGCCAATCGCTGAAAGAGGTATAGCATAAATGAGAACACCCATCAGACCGCAGAGAGAGACTTTTCCATAAAATGAAAACCCGAAAGAATAAGCCTAATTTGTCAGCTACAATACAGACAGACATCTATTAGAATTGAGTAGGTATACAATTGCAAAAAGTCAATCAATCGCCCTTCCTTGCAACCAGCAAGGGATTATGGCCTACACCTTCTGCCTAAAACAAATTTGGTGTAGTGATTCATGTGGACACTAAGGAAGAACGAGGGTAGAAAGAAAATGAAGCAACAGCGACTGGGATTACTCTGCTGATGGATGACGTCAATTTCAAATCCAATAGGTTTCCAGACCTCTGAATGACCCAATAGGATTCTCCTAACATTTTACTCTTCCACGAAGTGAAAGTCTTCCATGGAAAGTGAACTTTTGTTTTGGGACTAACTTTAAGAAAAATTGAGGCGCCCAGAGGACCACAAGTTTCGAGATTGCATCGTCATGATACAAAGCTCTTAAGCGAAAAGTATTTTTGTATTTTTTTTTTTTTTGGATCTTGGGTAAATAGCCACATACACTGCAGCCTAGGTACAGAACATAATATGTTTGATATAAAAAATTGGGATGCAGTGGAATGAAGCTAAACGATAAAACACAAATATAAAGTTAGTAAAGTGATAAAAACATACAGTTCGGTGGAAATGTAATTTTCAATGACCGAATTCTATTAAAGTTGAACAATGTTTGAATAGACAGAATAAAAAATGATTGGTCAAACAACTCGTTAATTCAGTCCGCGTAGAACCAATCAAGTGATAACTGACTTTAACCGACTGTTGCTGAAATGTAGCCGACCGTACCGAATTTAATTGCAAAAATATTCATTTCAAAATTCAACCCCGCTCTCCTCGCTCATGTCAAAAAGTTTTTTCATTATTTAATATAAAACTCTTGTGTCCATGGAAGAGGATTTTATTCATATTAGGATACTTTAATAATGCGCTGCGGTAGTAAAATTCCTTACGTAATTAAGAAAGGGTCAGAAAAGGGCCCGTTCGGCCACTCATTTGCTTGTGGTAGGCAACGTTTGCATTCCAGAATTAAGTGGAGTAAATAGTCCACGTGAATTCATTTAATTCTGCATGACTTCTGTTAACTTAATTATTTTACTCAGCCTATTGCAGTACTATACACCCCATTTTCGGAGCAAAAACGTCGTCAAATGTTCATTAATGATAAAAACACCAGCCAAAACGTTTGTTACGGTGTAGCTGCAGTGTTAGCAGTTGCCAATGTACAATAATAATGTTCAAAAGAACATATCATTACAAAAAGTAATCGCACTCAAGGCTCTCAATTAAAAAACCAATGCAACAAATAGTGGTAAAAGGTTGATAATATGACATTTTAAAGTTCAATGCCAGCAGTCACTGACGCAGAGATCGAGACGCTGGGAATGCAAAATTCGAAACCAAGTAAGCCAGGCAAAGAATGTGAAACGGAAAGAGATACACCTGATGGCACCACTCATGACGGAACTTAGCTCAACAAAGGCTCACAAAAGCGTGCTGGTAACGGAGAACACAAAATCAGAGAGGATAAAGAAGATAATGAACATCACTTGCATATATTATTTTTGCGATACATCATAGGTTTCCGTATTGGAGGCATAAATAAAGACAGCCCACGTTTTAATTGCGATTTTATGCAATGTGTTATATTTTTTTTATAAAAGTGTTAATGAAAATTTACACCAACTTGGTACTGTAACTAATTAGATCTATGGGCCATGCAGAGTTTACAATGATTACTCTACAAGAAGGAGACTAGATCATTAGTCAAATTCCAATATCGAAATTCGATGAGTTGGGATGTGTACAATACCCTTACATCGATTCAACTACGCAACGCTTTTTCCTCTCATCAACTTCACAGATAAGGGAAAAGGAAACCCGGTTGGTTGTAAATTGGCATTAATAATTCACAGAAAATATCTTAGTTAATTTCTAGAATTTTGATATGAGGACCAATCATTTTAATAATGAGAGTTTTGACCTACAATATATATTGAGGACCAATATGTTGTAGGTTGGTTTTTACATTGAAGTACTGGATGTTGCACATGACCCTAGTAGTAGTAGTAGTAGTAGTAGTAGTAGTGTTCGTCAGGTTCATGGCCGCAGCCAAGGGGGGGGGTTCATGGGGATTCAACCCCCCCCCCCCCCCCCCCGAAATGAAATGGCTTCATACTAGATAGAATCGGATTTTTAGAGGAAAAATAAAAACCACTATGTAATACCTAATGAAATTTCTAACCCCCCCCCCCCCCGAAAAAAATCCTGGCTACGGCCTTGGTCATGTTAATAACGACTTAGGCCTCATATTTGGGCCTATAGAGCGACCCCGATTTGACTGTTCTACGCCAGCCCATTGGACAGTGGACCTCCTGATTATAGTGGATTCCGAACCACTTGGGAAACACATTGAAGTCACACGATTAGTTCGGAGGTGACCAGGACAAGCCTTACCATGTTTCCCTACCGGCACTGTGCACACGACCAAGTTATGTTAAATATATTGCACATATACACTAGCTACTATTCTAGTTACTCTCAAGTCACGTCGTGTTTTTAGTCGAGCGAAGCAATACTACACGACGAAAAAATGTAATCCAATAAAATGGATAAACGCATGTCTAGGGGTACTCCAAACTTAATTTAGAACAACCTATTACTCAAACTTACTAGAGTACAGTGATGGTGCTTACAAAGCTTAATTTATACTATACAAAGCAGTTAGTATTGTATAATACTGTACATCAGCCCAAAACATGTCATATACACACAAAAATATGTAATCGTATCCAACGCTAAATTACACGGATTATAAACCCATTAAATTCAATCCAGACATATATGCAAAAAGGCCTCAAAGAGACTTCTTGACAGGAATGAGATGAAAATTTCTTAATAGAGACTTAGAGTGTTGTAATAAAAACCCTTCAGATGATGTTTATCGGGTTATCGCTACTTTATTTTCTATTGTATCTGTACGGGTCAAAACCCATGATAAATGTACAAAAACGAACAAGGGGTTTCACACCGATTCATCCAATTCAGTGATTATAGTCCATTATGGTCCATAAGTACTTAATTTCGGCAAACTACTTATCTTGAAAAACAGTAAAATATATTCCTAAAATTACTGTTACAATAAAACTAGGTATAATATTTAATTATTGATTGAAAATTGTTTGCGAATCATTATTTTTTAATAAGGCATGATGGTGATTGATACTAGACTTTGGCACTATTATATACATTATTTTCAATACAGGATAATAGCCTAAGGGCGGATTCTACAATTTGTCCTACAAAGTATCCTTTAGACCTGTCTATACAGGCCATTAATATTACCGGCAAATCTTTAAATTTTAGGGTCTACCAATTCAACTCCCCTGTAACAATTACCGGAGACTCTAACGTTGAAGGAAGCATATACCATACGTATTGATTTTAAAAATTGCTATAATATAACAAAGAAATGTATGCAACCACCCCAATATTGTTAAAAATAAAAAGTAAGGAAGATGTAAGGAAGATGTAAGGAAGTAAGGATGTAAGAAGGTAAGAAGTAAGGAAGATGCCATCAATTCAATCAAAATAGTAAAAAATTGAATGAAAATGCCGCTATTTCGAACCATGTAATTGGACGGAAATGCCTCGAAATAAGCCATGGGGCCCGCTAGGAGTTTACATGACAGATCGGACATTTGGCATAGTGAAGAATATCGACTAATACGTGCATAAAGTGAACAATAGCGTTTCATCAAAATCAGATATACAGTATGTATCTACGGTAGTTAGTGTTTCTTAAAATCGATAAAATCTGTTTCTAAATCCATAGAAATTCGTTCAAAATTGAAATGGTTAGAAAAGAGCATATTAGAATCCGTATAACCCAGATTGACCAACCATATTGCGTTCAGAAGATAGCGTGCCGCAATGCTCCTGTAGATGTGAAGCCGTCAGAACCTGTGGAAATGTCTCATACTCGACAGGATACATAAATTTCTGAGGCCGGATATTGCTTCTTTCGGAAAATGCAATGGCGGAACTGCTAAGTTCCCATGTACCGTGCAGTGGGCCTATACTGTAACCGACAATAAATCAGCATTCCATTACAGTATACAATACTTTGGAAAATGCGCCTCTGAGCGAAAAGAAATTGTAAGGACTTTAAATAGCCATTTTCCTCCCGCCTAGATTAAGCTAAATGGCTTTTCACAACTGTGTACATCAGTAAGGAAAATTAATGGCAGCTACTGGGCTTTCAAACTTTACTGAAGAAAAAGAATTTAAAACACCTAATTTAGGAGAAATTTGCAATTTTACGAGTATGGCCTAAACAGCTAAACCAAAAAGAAATGTCTGCACATCCAAGTTTTCGGTGGTTGCTATATTCAGAGAAGTAATCCTGATAAGTACTCGTAATAATGATTAGGGAAATAATGTATCTATGCCACTGTTAGCATAATAATTTTACCATTTTCTCATGTGAGTCAAAAGAAAGTTCTTTGCCGGAATATTTACAGAACAGTAAGAAAAGTATATAACAACTAGTCTAGTAGGAACATAATAAGCTGATCGTTTCACCTTGTGTGTAAGTAGAGCAAACATGGTTGTATACATTCCATCGAATTTGTTTAAACATGGACTAGTTTTAATAATTGGAAACAGCGTGTGGAAACTGAGCAATTTTAACTTGAAAATTAGAAACCTTATTTATTCATGTAACCCCCACCCACAACATTCATTTATTTAAATGCGAGAACCAAGAAGCAATATAATATTCCAAAATATTGTTGATATCTTTCTTCGATCGGGAGAAAATCGAAGAGGTATCGGTAATATTGTATAACGGTATCAATAGTTTTTAATTTCCTGTTCCTTGACGGCCCCCTGTTTGCCCGGCCCGTATCCCTCGAGAACTATGCAAACACGGTGGAGTGGCGGGGCGAGTAAGGGGAGGGCAGGGGAGGGGCTGTCACCGGCAGCAGTAGACTTATTGTTAAAGTGTTCCCCGAGCTGCTAATTGCATCAACTGGTGATTAACGCTGTTGTTTCTACGTACTTCGTGTAAAAGCCTGCCTACCTGCTTTGCTTCTCGTCTACTGTACATTTAATTGCAAATTTTGAACAACAATGCAATTTTAAATTGATGCTTATTTTCTATCAATAGACTATTATAAACGGACGTTGACATCATCATGAGAAAAACCCTTTTTGGCCCTGGCCAATCAGTTATAGGGAGATTTCATAAATACACAGGTGACGGTTTCTCCTTCCCTAACAAATAATAACATATATATTGCAATATTAAAATACTCTAGAACACATTTCGCACAAGCGCCGACCCCGCTTCCCTCTTTTGAAACGCTATGTATGCGACTCTGAATTTAGTGCTAGCATCAGATTATTATCACTTTGACTGGCCGCCATCGTGAAATTGACATTATCCCATATATGTATAAATACATGCTTTCGGTCACATCTTATCCCATTCCTCTGTGACCAATATTAACTGAGATATGATTTTTTTAAGTTTTTGATCGGTCGCCATCTTGAAACAAAATTAATTTTAACATTTAACAGGAAAACGAATTCTTGATCAAGCCATTTTTGTTTCATCAAAATCAGATATACAGTATGTATCTACGGAAGTTAGTGTTTCTTAAAATCGATAAAATCTGTTTCTAAATCCATAGAAATTCGTTCAAAATAGAAATAGTTAGAAAAGAGGGGAATCAGTCGGATAATTAGGTAGGCTAATTGGGACTTTTTTGTCCTGAAGTTGGGAAACGGGAGGAACTCATCGCGAGTCAACAGCAGAAGGATGCAGAAGGCAATGGAAAACCACGGCATTACAATTCCAGAGGGATGAGTACTTAAGTACCACCGTCTGGCAGACTCAAACATACGTAGCAGGAAGGACATGCACATAGTGGACAAACGAAACACTAAGTGGACATCCCCTGTCACCAACAATCCAAAGCGTTCCCTTACCAAGCCAAAATGGAAATCCCATTAAAATGCTTAAAATTGTCCATAAAAGCCTACAAGCGAGTTCCGGGGAAAGGGAGCTGTGAGGTGCTGCACAGTAAACGGCTTGCCAAAAAGTAGGAATAAAATAAGCTAGAAAGTACAGAGTGAAAACGTTGTTGGGAAAACACCACAGGGGAGTCGGGGTCATTTCCTCTGAGCTTTAAGTAATTACTATCCGCCTCCAGCCGTTCCTTACCCTTTCCGAACTACTTTTTGCTCTTTTTGTCTTTTAAATGAGACCTGTGCTTTGTTCCACGCCTCTGAAGATTTTATATGATTTTGGAGAAATGTTCCAGAAAGAATTTTAGTAAAATTTCAAGTTTTCTTTTAAACAGGATAAATGCTTGGAACAATGCAAAGCGGAATGGAAATACTAGGTCTCTCCAATGCGTTGGAATTGGCATTTAGAATTAGTCAAGTAACTACATGTACCTAGGACATATCGCTGAAGACATTTTAAACATTATCGTCAACCTCTTAGTCCAGTGCGCTCCTGATAACTGTTTTCAAAATGTCACAATTCTTGCACACCCTACATGAAACGGCAAACTGTATTTGACGGTCCCTGGGCAACCTCCTGATACACTTCACGTCAGCTCACAATGAACACAATATACCAACACATAACAATTTAACAAAGAACTCGGTGGGCTTATAAGCAAGTCCAAGCTTGTGGGTGCCTTTAAAATAAATAAATAATAAAATGAAAACTAGGCACTAGCACTAATTCCCGGTAGGGACACGCAAAAAAAAAAAAAAAAAAAAAATCGAATGCAGCCCTCTTATTAATTTCAAATAAATTGCAACTTGAATTTTTAAGTATTATCTTATATTCCTCGAGTTAGAATTATAATAAAACGGAGGAAGGCGTATACGAACAATATGGCTGGAACGTCAACGGAGTGACAAGCGTGACATACCAAATATTGGACAGCCGTCATTCGCCTGACACCTCACAAAGCCTTTCAGCTACACAAAAGCTTCGTGTTTTGCATCAAAGCAACACCGGAATTAATTCAATGAATTCCCAGAAATGACTCAACTCAGCAAACTACCAAATCCAGAGAGCTAGTCAATAAAATTTAACTCGAAAGCCCGCAGTGCTGGATAGAAATTACAATTCTGGATAGGCCATAGACTTGGAGTGTATACAATAGAATGATTATGTCATTTGCTAATTTACTTCTGAACCGGGTTCTAATGGGTTGATAGCGGTACTACTTTCTTTGGTATATTTCAATTGTTTATGGTAGTAAAAAATGAAAGTTTTAAACTTTTTGCACGCAACTAAATTTAAAGTAGCGCCAACATACGGCATAATTTAATCAAAAATAAAAATTTTCCTTCAAAAACAAAGTCTTCCTTTAACACTTAAAACATACCTGAAGTTAAAAAGCACTGATAGAATATTTTTTATAAAAATTTATCCTTTTATGGGTGGTGTTTGTTTACATTAATAAGTACACAGTTATAAGATACAGTATGTAGGTAGTATGTGAATTCAAAAATTATCGTAGGAGCTGTTTTTTAGAATATATTTCTTTGTCGTTTTTTGGTTGTTTTTGTGGTACAAACCCTACAAAATTAATGGAAAAAAAATGAATCACAGACCCATGGACAATATTTTTTTGAACTTAAATGCCGAATTTCATCAAATTCTACCTAATAGAATCTGGTTATACAGACAGACATGTCATAAAACCACTTTATTGGGTTCCTGGGACCTCAAAACGTTTAAATCTCGAAACAGGGCTTTTCTAATAATAGCGTATTTAATAGGAAAGCAACCAAAAAGTTTATAGTATTTCAAGTACGGTATCCCACAGTGGCGTTTAGTGTCCACCAACACAATGGGGTGCCTTGCGAATTTTCTCCCATCCCATGCAAAGCTAAAACCTTACAACAAAGTTTCTGTCAGCTACTTTATCCGACAACCGTTGTTCACTGTTACGCAAGTTAAGCATTGCGTTTGATGGATAATCAGATTGTCAAACAGACTGCCACCAGAGTGGGCGTTGGATAAAGTAAGTAAGTAAGTAGATTGTCAAACAAACAAAAAGACAAAATTATGTGAAATAGATTTGCATTAAATTGTATGCACTATTACCGTTATAGCTTCGGCAGCAAAAACCCTCCAAACAGATGGTTATCTATTGTAAGTCTACCTTGTAGAAGTCAGTAAAAATTATTCCGTCAAATGAGAAAGGCCCTCGTTAGGGGTGGTGATTTCCTAGCAATGGCTTTCCGGGCACGAGTCAACCCAAGCCGTCTGCAGCAGTTGCCGCTTCCTGTCTCAGCTATAATCGCGTGCCATCCCCAGGAAGTTATGAAAGACTGAAGCTTTTGAATAATTATAGTGGACTTCTCCTATTAACCCTTTTAATCAAATAGCATTTTCAATTTAAATATTAATTTAAGAATACATTTGCGCCACGATGAAGACGTAGGCTACCTCCCTACTTAAAATCATCCAATTACATTACTAGATCATTTTATAATGCTGGAGAAGTATTGTATAATTGAATGATTTTGGGTTTCATCGGATAAAGCGCTTAATACACCTGCGTCAATAGTGCATAGTGACGTGGTAGCAGACATTTTTAGACTGTCTTTAATGTCTGCTACCATGTCAATACCACATTTACTATGCAGTATTGACGTAGGTGGAATAGGCGCCTTAGACATGAAATGGAAAAATAATACGATTAGCAAAATGTCCGAAAAATTACCGAGCCCACTTCTTATAAAACAAGTAAAAAAGTTACTGGAAACGTGTGTGAATTTTCCCATTTTCGGAGTGAGTTACTTCGGGTAATGGAATGCAATATGTTGTACAATAAAATATAGCCAAGGCTCTATTAATTATTACATTTATTCCCCATTAATATTGCAAGTGTAGCCTGTGCCAGTGTATTATACGGTATGTTGTATCCAATGCATAGTGATTATGTTAAATGTTTGATTAAAATAGTAACTTATACTCTACATTCGCTCTACATTAAGTAGGCCAACAATCACAAAAATGTGTTGCGCGCCTTAACTAGAAGTTATTTTGAGAGCTTTCGTGCTTAAATTATGGCAGAACAAGTGATAGCACACGAAATCTGAGAAAAAAAATGAAAAAAATCCAAAAATACTGCACAGGAAGTATTCAGGCATGTGAGAGAGAAGAGTGACAAGCTACCTGAATTACGTATTTACATATCGTGTTTCTTGTTACTTCACGCAAATGTTAAGCCTCGGCACGAACATGGGAATCAAAATACGCAAAAGACCATCTACGGTAATCCAAAAAATAAGCGGATTTTACGCTGATATAAGCATCACTTTGGTTTGTGCGAGCAGCATTTACTCCCATATTATGCGGAAGCACTGAAATGTGTAAAAGAGATGTCTTATGCGAATAAACCAAAAGAGTTATATTTAAACCCACATACAAACACTAGAGTAATGGTACAGACTCCAACTTTGACCCGAAAGGTTGTTGGTTCGAGTCACACACTTGCTACACTTTCTGACCATGCTTCGGAGGGCATGTAAAGCAGGCGATCCCGGGTCTTCCTAGTTAAGTGTAAGAGAGGGCTTTATAGCCCGAACTCCGCTAGGTTGGCTTAGTAATAAAACAAAAATGTCAAAGTCGAATTCTAGAGTCTACTTATTGTTAATCTATATTTTGAAGGAAATAAAATTTACTTTACTTACTTACTTAATTACTTTGATATTATACATACAGTATATTATGTAATAGGGTACAACAGTGGTTTCCAAACTGTGGTCCACATGCATATATCAGGTGGTCCACGGACCAAAATAAGAAATAAGAAAATAAAACATCTGACTTATTGGAAATTAAAGTAAAAAATACAGTAAGTTTTAGCACTGGACTATAATATCCAACCGATACCAGTCCTTAACATTTAATCAAATATTAGCACGTAGCCTATTGTACGCTCAAACTACTTGATCTTGGAACTAGAATTTGACGATTTTCCTGTCACAGCCATAGTGGTCCACGAAAAATCATAAAATAATCTAGTGGTTCACGGACAAAAAGTTTGGGCACCCCTGGGCTACAATAATACCTAGCGTAGTTATGTCACTTGTGGTTATCAATCAAATTCATTGTTATTGCGACAAGTAAGTATCTACTGTACAATTATGTTATAAATATTATTTTAATGACGCGTTTTAGATACATCCGATAGTTTTATTTTAAGGAAAAACTTAAGCTTGACAAGACGTATAGCTAATGCCTTTCAAGTATAAATATAAAATTTCTGCCCGACTTACTGGTGCGAAGTTGCACCATTTAATAAATTTTAGGTAGTTGTTCTGAAATACCTATTAGTTGTTCCTAGGACTCACTTTCATACTTGGTAAGTCGGGATAACACCTGCGGGCCTGTAATACAATACTTTGCCGTTTAGTATTAAATTATTGTTGGGGTTAAAAATGTAAATAGTGCTTTCTATTCGAAAATTATCTTATTTACAGTTTTTCACCTGAGTTAAGTTTAATAATAATCGCCATCACAATGTCAATGGTAAGCATGTCTGAGCTTGCCCATTGGCACTTGTAGTCGGTGTGGGTTGACATCGAGGAGTGAACCAATGGCTATAAATTCATTAGGAAACAATACCAATAATCGAATGTAAAAAAAAAAACAATGGAAAACTTAAAGTACTTATACTTGCCAGATATCCCCAGCTACTTTCTGACTTTTAAAGATTCAAGACATATGCAGTGACAGTACGGACACCGAGTTTCATTCCAGAATTACACATGCTAAATTTTCTGGTCATGCTGCGGAAGAAATGTAAAGCAAGTTCAGTTCTAGTTAGGACTCCACTAGATTGGCTTTGTAATAGAACAGAAAGTTATTATTTATTTTTTAAAGTATGTTCTCATGCGTGCAACTCCTGAGTGATGTCTCTATATTCACGATCCTTGATGAATTAATTTATCAACGCTTGCAATTTTGATGTACAGTATTAATAAAAGTCAGGATTCTCAGATCTCACGTTATTACATATTTCTCATGTATTTTCTTCCACCTCATGATATCATGTATTTTTTCAAAGAAATGAGCAAATCTCATATTTTTACTAAAAATTACTTAAATTAAAAAATCGGTCCATTGGTTTGGGCTCTAGCTCTGCGCACTCACACACATACAGTCATTTTAAAAAACTGTAAAGGAACGTTTTTTTTCACTTTTTGTCTTATGTGAAATGTTTTTTAGGTGAAAATATGAGGTCAACTTTTTTTTAACGAAAACAATACTTTCTCTAAGCCTATATATTTCATGTGGGCGAGAAAGCAAAAAGTGGAATGTAATGACAGTGAAAATAATCGAGCATTTTCAACAAAATAATCTTGATTCCTTGTTCAATAGTCATATTTTTCACTTATTCACTATACATAGGCCTATATTGTTCATTTGCTCATTACAAGTAATTTTTTAGCAATATTATGATCTCATGTTTTTCTCCCTAATCTCATGTTCCGATCTCATGTCTTTACACTTTGGCCATCTGAGAACACTGTTAGAAGTTAACCTCGTTTCGTTAGTGGCTAAATTTTAAACAAATCGAAACAAAAATAGGTATGTGTATCCTTAATGGTTAAATTATTGAACTGATCTCGAACGCACCATAACTCTATCAAGTCGCTATTACTGTATTATAGCTATAGCTTCATAAAAAATTCATTCGATTAAGCCAAATACGAGCCAATGAAATTGCTGCTATAAAAAAGGATAAACACTCAAACAGTTTACACCACAGAATAAATATTTACTGGTTTTCACAATATATGCATTAATTCCAAGTATTATTATCGTACTGTTATCAGTTGTGAAGAATAAACAAGCACGAAGACAACCAAGGCATAACTCAGGGCATGCAACGAGGAGAGAGAGGGTGACAAGAGTATATGCGGGGGACTAGGACTAGGGTAACTTTAGTCTTTAGTCTATGGTAACAGTCTCAGACTCAAGTTACGGTTACAACCCAACAAAGCAGAACAGAAACACCGTAAAACTGACAAATTTGCAGCTACCGCTTCCTAACAGTAAAATTATGTCCATAGTTATCATTTCTCAGGCCTGAGACAGCTATCTCAGCATATAACATAAAATACAGCAGCAAGCAAACGCGTATAAATATTCTGTATGCACACACAATCCATGTTCATTATGGATTTTAAATTCTGGACTCAATGGGAGGGAGTGTCGACGCCGAGGTCATGGAATAAGAAACGGAAATCATAAGGGCGATGCATCGTACAAGGGAGAGAGAGAGAAAAAGCAATTTTCGGAGTTCTCCAGGAGTCGCGACACTCAGTGCATTAATATCTACTGGAGAAATTGAGGGGTGTGGAGATCAATTATCAGCATGTCGCTGCTGACACCCACTTGGGTGCTAACGCCTCACTATTCACTCCTCAAGTAAACAATTCTGAAAGGGTTGTCTTTTATTCAGAGCTCGGTAAGGGTTCTTGTTCACACTAGCCATCGTAAAGGATACTCTACCCTCCGTTTCACTTACAATCCCCGACAGCAAAGGTTTACTTTATCACAGGTCGCTTTTTAGTGTCACATTGGTGAAAGGAAAAATTAAAAAGTACTAGGGTCACGATGTACTGTTTAAATACAATGGTACAGTATATGAAATATGAATATGCCGTACATATCAGGTACATCAGGAAACAGAACACAGTGTGTATCCCTACATTTTCGGAGGGCATGTAAAGCAGGCGGTCCCGGGCCCTCCTAGTTGAGTGTAAGAGAGGGCGTTATAGCCCTAACTTCGCTAGGTTGGCTTAGTAATAGAAACAATAAAGTCCATATTTATTTATTCCTGCATTCCTGCAAGGTTTTTGATTGTATTGAAATTAACACAGCCTAGTTCCTAATGGATCACGTTAACCAAGATATATAGCGAAAATACAGCAAAGTCAAAAAATATATCAGTGAAGCGAAATACATTATTGATGTTATCCAAAGGTGGCTATTCCACCGACGTCGTTTTTCAATGTGCTTGTGCATGACGTGGTAGCAGACGTCATCATTAATAAGTCTACCATATTATAACTTAATTTATAATAGATAAGTTAAGTATCTACATTATAGTCTCCTTAAAATATGGCAGAGACTTATTAATGATGTCTGCTACCACGTTATGCACATGCACATTGAAAAACGACGTCGGTTGAATAGCCGCCAAAACATTTTAAGCTTGGGACCCAAAATTAGTTCCCCAAAGGGATTTAGGGAGTATAATTAATTTTATACTTGAAAAATTTTGCATCCTAGAAACGGTTTGGACAAAAGACATATATACCATAGGCCAGTAATTATTGTAAATAAAAATTAAAACAACTTCTATTGCACCTAGCCTACATTCCCAATTCTAATATACAATTAGGCTAATCTAATTTTAATATTTCATCAATGATGGAGAAAAAACTACTAAGAAGACGTTAACCTGTAGTTCCTCATAGAGAAATGTGGGATTGTACAGTAGTATTGTATTATAGTATAAAGAGGTGCCTGCCTCTGTCATTATGACACTGTAGTCGAAATAGATAGTCTAAGTAGGTTTTTAAAATGCTGAATTAGATATAGATCAAGATCTTCATAATAGGCTTTTTAAAACTAGGTCAGAAACTAGCGTGCTGTAAAAACAACCCCTTTTGCAAGCTAATCCAAAATAACCAATCCAAACACTAATCATTCACTATGTCTAAGTTGAGAAAATTAAGGATTCGTTCAGGGACTGGAAGGGGAAGCTTCCAACTACCCTCAGGACCCCAATCAGCAGTCAGCACATTTCAAAAGTCGGAAAAATAGAGTAAGTAACGAAGAAACGTTATTTTTTATCGGAGAAAAAACAACGCTGTGGGAAATTAGAAAAGCTAGGGTCCGGTTGTTTGCGTCCGAGGTGTTTACTCGCCATGAATTAAGAATAGTAAATGATGACTCAAATCCCGTTCCTCCACGTTTCTCAAATATCCCCCATATTTTTTCGGTTAATGGGATTTTAGGGAGGAATTGAAGTACCTAACTATACTTTTTCTTCGTCTTCAACGCGTTTTAATCGTAAAATTGCTTTTCAGTACGATAACCAACAGAGTTCAGCCTTCCTTTTATTGCAAGGGCTGGCATAAAAAACCCTGTGAAAATTAGTATATATAGGCTTATATACTATATATTTAAGCAGACAGTATTTTACATCATTGAACCCCCAGAATGCAGCACATGAACAAGAAACAATTTACTAAATCCTCTAATTTCGATTATAACGAGGAGGTTGCCTCTTCATCATATATCAGTTTAATGTCAGTAGGTACTATATACAATATAATAAATTGAATAAAGCATTGCCTCTATGCAACAAAGTTAGCTCAGAGACGTGTTTGAATAGATTGTGTAAATTAAATAAGGACTTTTTTGTTCTATTACTAAGTCAACCTAGCGGAGTTAGGGCTATAAAGCCCTCTCTTACACTCAACTAGGAAAGCCCGGGACCGCCTGCTTTACATGCCCTCCGAAGCATGGTCAGAAAATGTAGGAAGTGTAGGACTCGAACCAACAACCTTTCGGGTGAAAGTCAGAGTCCGTACCACTACTCTACATGTCCTGACAGAATAGATTGTGTAGCTGGTGATAACCTGTCTAACAAAACCGAATCTTGTCGAAGAGCATACAAGTAGAGGTCCAGTGGTCAGGACGATGCCCGAGGTAAGCATGGATGGTGGTTCTGAATCGTGCCAAGTCCTGATTTTTTAAAATTCTCTAAATTCTGTTGTAACGAGGAGTGATGAACCAGTAAAATCCGGGCTGATGGGTCGTGGTCGAAACGTTTCGTCAACATTTGCTGTCGACATCTTCAGTGGAACTGCGTAGACTTCTAAGATTGTATCTTAGAACTTACAGTTGCTGCTGAGCCTCCAAGATACAATCTTAGAAGTCTACGCAGTTCCACTGAAGATGTCGACTGCAGATGTTGACGAAACGTTTGAAAGTTCGCTTTAATTTCGACCACGGCCCATCAGCCCGGATTCTACTGGTTCTTCATTCGACTCCGGCCGTGAAAGCCTTTGCTGTTACATTATAACAAGCAGGTTACCTCTTTAATAAGTTAGTTTAATGTCTGTATTATGTAATTATAATGTACGGTAGTTTATTATAGGTGTACAAATATTTCAACTATCAATCGTTGATACAGTTATATATATATAGATTATAATATGTATATAGAGAATAGGCCATAATCTCGTTGTATCTACAATATTTATTTAATATATTTTTCAATAGAGACTTTATTGTGATTATATTAGGCCTATTATTAGAATAATTTTTCATGCAAAAATCGTACTTTGCTATAATGCAGGCTACCGAATCTTCAAAGTTCAGTGGCTATGCAAATGCTCTGACTGTGAGCAGAGCGATAAACAATGACTGTATAATAAAATACAGTAAAATGTATTTAAATATTTATGAAAATCGATACGATACGGGGAGATAGACCCTCTCTTGCATTAATCAATGAGAATTATTGAATCGAGATGACGCCGAGACTTGATAGCCTCCACTGAAGCCGTCAGCTCTCAACATCGCTTATATTGTACTGAGTTCAGAGCACTTCCTCCCCTTCATTGTTTTATTAAAAACTGTATAGAAAACCTCATTAGAGCCGAGAGGTGAGATATTTTCAAAAATTGATTTTAATATTGGGCTGCATGCTTGCAAAAATCCTGAGCCAGCGTAAATATTTAAAATAAAAAAAGTGGATGTGTGTACTTATGTACACGCGTGAGAAGTTATACTTCTTTGCTATCATTAAAAATAAAAATAATACGTACGGATAGAACTATAACACATTTGACGTTCAATTGTACTTTTTATCACAAACTTTTTATTAAATTTATTTCTTTATTTTGTAAATATTAAATAGCCAGGTTAGTTAATAAATTAACAGTAACAATTTAATAATATTTAGTGCTAATAATTATATTGAATACAAATATTTTGATTTATATCAAGAAATAATACGTACGGATAGAACTAAGACACGGGTACAAAATGGCAGCTTCATTCTGTGAACTTTGTCTGTGAACTTTTTCTGTGATGTGCGCGCGCATCCTCAAAATTTACTCTCGATCGTAAAGAAGTATAACTTCAAAAACTCGATATTTTGCGACAACCACAATGCGCAAACAATACTGTATGGGCCATGAGTGGTTACAGAAAAGTAACGAAAACAGTACATCCATTATTTAGTACCTACATGTATAGAGAACATACCTTTAAAAAGAAAACGGTTGAAACTAAAAAATTGAAACTTAAGTAATTTGCAGGCTACCATTTTGTGGATAAATAATCACACTTTCTTTTGAACCAAGAATAAACTGCGTAGTTGCAATAGTGTCTGCTAGGGCTTTCTTTTAAAATTTCAACGATACATGAATTTGCATAGATATGCATAATGAAAATTGCCTACATGCCAGTCTCACTAGCATGATTTGAAGATATGCTATTAAATTGGACACATAAAAAATGTAAAAAAAAATATATGGGTTGGTCCCGCACACACGTGATGGAAGCATAAATGGAGATAGGGGTGAAAAGGTGAAAATGTGCCAGTGCACTCCACTCTTCATTACACTTGCCGTAATCTGGCGTATATTTGCAGAAGGCAGATTACATTCATTTCCGGTCCCCATTCACCAAATGGTAAACCTACGGCCATTTTTAATTACGTGATAACCCATGTTGTCACATTCTCAGCATCAATTCAGTTTCTCCCTCGTTTTTTTTTCAACCACACTGGATGCTTATTCAAACTGTGAATGCTCAATGTCTGGGGGCAAATGTTTTTTTAAAAGATAATAATAAGAAGTAGTTACTGTAGTACCCTTCTTCAAAATTCAAATATAATCTTGACGTATTATATTTGCTATAGAATACACAAATGGACGATGTGTGATGTCATTGCTTCATTTAAACCTTGCAATAGGTATATGCAGGCAGGCTTAATCTGAAATGTTCTGAGGTAGTGCCGGATTAACCCATGCTGGGCACTTGGGGCACAGGCCCCCGACCCCCCAGAAATGCCTAAAATTCCGCCCCCCCCCCCAATGAGATATTTTTATATTAAAATATAAAAAAATAGAAAATAAAAGTTTTGAAAATAAGAATAAAAATTGAAAGTAAAACCCCACAATTTCAGCCCTATTTTTCTAACATTTTCTCCTGGGGGAGACCCCCGGCCCCCCCGGCCTCCCAATTACATATATTATTAATGCCCTGTAATTTATAAACCTTATTCCTCTC
Organism: Psococerastis gibbosa; assembly: GCA_963971405.1. Taxonomy (NCBI): domain Eukaryota; kingdom Metazoa; phylum Arthropoda; class Insecta; order Psocodea; family Psocidae; genus Psococerastis; species Psococerastis gibbosa. Next base: position 21,957,923 of record OZ020484.1, read on the forward strand.
AAAATGCGTAGTATCCCAATATTTCAGACCTATTTTTCAACAACTTTTACCCGAAGGTAACCTCTGGGCCCCACTAGTTCACAATTATATTAATTCCCTGTAATACATATATAAACCTTAAATTTATTGCTTTCAAAATGTGTAAAACCTCAATATTTTTCAGCCTTATTGTTCAAATAATTTCACCCGTGGGAAACCCCCGGGCCCCCCTTGTTAGCAATTATTTCAGGTCTGTTTTCGCTAAATTTTTCCCTCGTGGGAGACCCCCGGGTCCCCCTTCACATTCTCCGAACCGAACCGAATTACGAGTAAGGTCATTATTTTAAAAGCTGCATACTACGTCCATGAGAACGGCTTTCCCTATTTTTTACACTTTTATCGAAATGGGTGGAGGGGCGCCAAATTATACACCGCCCTCTTCGAAAACATATCGTTACACCACTGACAAGTGCCCCCCCCCCCTTTTATGAGGTCTGGGACCAGAGGCGGACGCAGCGACCGGCACTGCTGGCAATTGCGCCCCCCCCCCCCCTTTGGACAGCAGTTATATTCTTTGCCTATAAAATCTAAGTGTTACAGCACTCTAAATGCGCAAAACCTCACTATTTCAGCCCTATTTTTCAAATTTTTTTTCTTACCTGGGGAGACCCCCGGGCCCCCCTTGTCCATAATTATATTGATTCTTTGTAATATGTAAGTTTTCTTGCTCTCAAAATGTGGAAAACCCCAATATTTCAGCCCTCTGTCTCCTGAGCAACTTTTATGAAAATGGGTGGAGAGGTGCCAAATTATACTACACCTTCGAAAACCTATCGTTACGCCACTGAAAAGTGCCTCCCCCTTCTATGAGGTCTGGGACCGCCTCTGTCTGGGACCGCCTCTGTCTGGGACCGCCTCGTCCGCCTCTGGTTTGCACCCACGGCCGCCCCCATATCATGTGCCCCAGGGGTTAATCCGGCACTGCTCTGAGGGGATTGCCTTTTCATCCAAAGTCAGTTTAATGTTTTAAAAATGTGTTCTATGAATGGAGCTTTCACAGGACTCCCTGCAGACTTGACGGACTTTACTACAATAACATTCTCCTTAACTGTAGGTAAGTATATAGCTGAAAAATCAACAACTACAAGGTACAACCAAATTGCGAGGATGATCGCCATTCTTCGTTAGAAGAGTCATTTAAAGAAGAAGAATTTAGGCCCTGTCCACCTTTGCAATCGCAAGGAAATAGTATTCTTAATTAATACAGGACGGCACCGCCATCTTTTGTGAAATAAGGCTTCGGATGACACAAAATTCGCCGTGGTCACCTCATATGAATCATAATGAAATAAGTAGTTTTTTCACACTCTTTTCCGCATACGCCTTTATTCTTATTCCAAATTATTATGGTCGTCCGAGTAGTATACTTTGTAATCTTGATTGTCGCCGGTCTTCCTGTTCAGAACAGCTCTACAAGATAAAGGTCGAAGTCCGGAAATGTTTAGTGTTAAATAACTATAGGTACAATATAGTATATATTGTATTCGGATTATTAATATACTCGGATTATTCGTGAAACGCTTCTTTTTATTCATAATAGTAAACTGCTAATTCATTTTCCTTCTTCAGTTTTTAGGCATAGTTAGCCATCCTGATAACTCACGTGCCGTGCAATATTACTTGCAGATACTTTTCAAGCGATGATGGGAACCGGCCTTATATCGCATGAGTCATCGGAAGGTAAAATTTTCTTTGAATAAGATGCAGTTTTGCGGTGGGTCTCCTCGTATCACCGTCTCAGGTCACAGCGCTACGTTAGAGACTATTGCCCATGCGTCACGATAAGCTACTCCGACGTAATTGCATATAACAAGTCAGAACGATGAAAAGAATGGGATCACCGCAACTTATACTGAACTCTTTGACTTCTGTTTATGGAACCATGAAGGGCATTCCATCCACCTAAGTCCAATAGAAAGTCAATCAATTCAAAGATAGGCTGCTTGCTATACCGTCCTGATAAGTATATGAAGATATTGCTTCACTAAATTAAAAAAGTACAAAGCTGGATACATTGAATGTAGCCAACTAGTGCCGGGTTTGGCTATGGTGCCAGGAGGGCAATGGCCTCAGGGCCCCCACAAAATAGGGCCCCCACAAAAAGCAGCAAAATACAAAATCGCAATAGATTAAAAAAAAACTAAGGTGGGGATTCCACCGACTTCGTTTGTGTTTGTCAGCGTGATATTGACGTGGTAGCAGATATTAAAGACTGTCTTTAATGTTTGCTACCACGTCAATATCACGCTGACAAACACAAACGAGGTCGGTGGAATCTCCGCCTAAGGCAATGAATAAACTTGTCGAATTATTTGGCGGGAAATTGGAACGTGCCGCGGCGTTAATGATTAATCGCCTTACTCTATTCTATATTGCATCCTTAGTCTCTATTTTAAAATGATAGTGGAATATTCGTGTAAGGATATAAGACTTTTCTGCCCAAGAAGGGCCCCCACACAATTTCGGCCCAAGAGCCCCCACAAGGCCAAACCCGACACTGTAGCCAAATCATTGTATAATATAAAAACCAATAATTCTCAATTAAAGGGTCTGCTTTAGCCCATCCCTGATTATTAATTATATTGTGCATTACACAGAACTGGACAGTGTGGGATTTGAACTCACAATGTTTGCCTTTCCTTTCATCGTGTTACCATTATATCCTCTACATGATTACATTAGGCCTTGACCCAGACCATGCTGTTTTGAGTTCTTTTTGGGCAGTTATAGGCCAATACTTATTGTTGTTTTTCTCGTTTCTGTTTGGTTTTTGCTTGTGTTTTTATTGAATGAGGGAAACTTTAGGACAATAACACTAGTCAATAACACTAGTCATAAGAATCTTGATTATTTTAATACTAACTATTCCTTGCCTTACCTGGGTTAGCCCATAGAAGACTTCCTAGTCTTATGGCTCGCCCAGGTAAAATAAAGTCGTTTTTATTTATTTATTTATGATGCTCATCGACAAGATTCGCATTGTAAGACAAGTTAGCACAGCTACACAGCAATCTACTTTAACAGGTCTGTGACCTAATTAATAAAGCATTATCAATTATTCATCATTAACTTATCACCAAAGCAATTAAAAACGAGTCGAACCTCAAATTACCCTATTGGAAACATTGCATTCTTATCCTTTGATTAATAATCCCCTCTCTTACATTCGTCAAACGAGGTTAATAAATAGAATAATCGAGTAGAGAGAAGTTGTTCCGTGTATAACGACATCATGCGTTAAAATTCAGCTTTGTCGGAAGCGGCACGTCACACTAGGCGACTGTGTGCACCAAGGAAAAACGAAATATCGCGTGGAACGGCAAAATTTGAAAAGGCGTCAATTCGTGCAGCACTGACGCGCCAGCCAACCCAACCAAAAGCTTCCCCGGGAAATTTAAAGCCAACCTTTCAGCACTTCCATGCACCGCTTATTTCTCTCATGACTAATTATAACACCTTTATATGCCTGTAAATGGACTGTTGCAGTGAGGCCTATGCAGACACAGTCCCAGATCTGAGCGAGGAAGGCTGAAATAATTAGCTATATATCGTACGCCATCTGATTTTGCTTTTTATTTCTACTTCTAAACTACATTTTTCATACCAGTAAGTTAGACGTATTGGGAGAATTTTCACGCGTTTAAAATTATTTGTAATTTTTTAAAGTGCTATTAAGTGCACCGTGAGGAATATAATTTTTAGGCAAGGTTCACTCAACTATAGTATTGTTAGTTCAGTCTATGTTAGTTCATGCCTATCTTAAGGTGCCCATTCCATTGACCGGCTAGGGCTATTTCCAAAAACGGTGACGTGGTAGCAGACATTCAAGACTTAGGTGGCGTTTCCACCGACCTCGCATTGCAGAATTGACGGAAATGTTTATTTTCCTCTGTGCCATAGTTAAAATTGATCAATCAATGATCATACAGTAAAATCACAAACAAACAAACTAAAATTAAAAAATGGCGTCATGGGATATGTTAAGTACAAACATTTTAATAGATTTCTATAAAAAGAAAAATTCTAATTTCCGTCAATGTCATTTGCATTCTGCAATGCGAGATCGGTGGAAACGCAACCTAATTCTTGAATGTCTGCTACCACGTCACTGTTTTTGGAAATAGCCCTAGCCGGTCAATGGAATGGGCGCTTAAGGCGAGGGTCGCACTACGCAGCCATGGCTGCCTGCCTGCCGCAGCCAAAAGAACGTGCACAATTGCATGGCAGCCAACTGGCTGCGCGCAGCCAGATTATGACAAGGTAAAGTGCATGTAAAGCATGTGGCTGCCTTCAGTCTCTGAGGCTAGGGACGCACTAGGCAGCCTGGCTGCGGCAGCCAATCCGACACTTGGTTGTTTATCGGAACCCGCGCACTACGCAGCCAAAAAAACGTGCACCATTACAAGGCAGCCAGATTATGACAAGGTAAATGCATGTAAATGCTGCATGTGGCTGCCTTCAGGCTCCGCGCACTAGTCGACGCAGCCAACGAAATTTACCTACTTTTCGTTTATTAGCTTCGTTCATCAGGTGATTTATCGAAGAAATGACTTTTGATACAGAAAAATTCATCCGAAAAGTCGAAAATGGACAAGCCATTTGGCAAATATTTTCGGAGGAATATAGCGATCGTGACTTGAAAACAAGGAAATGGGAGGAAATAGCAAATATAATGTGTGAAGAAAATTGAAGAAAATGAATTCGGTAAAAGTATTCTTTATTATACGTCACTTCACTTCACTTTTTTCCTTGACAAGTAACCCCGCGGACAAGGTGCATAATAATAATAATAGTAATAGGTAACTTATTTTTATATTTTGTTATTATATAAAAATAATAATAATATAAATATAAATATTCTGTGACTATCCCAATGCTACCCGATCTTGCCATTCAAGCGAATTTGTATTTATAAAACAATCAGAAAATAAATCTCTGTATGACGCTGATGATTGACTGGTGTAGGTCCTGGGGGCCCAGGGGAGTTTCTAGTTCTGGAGGGACGTACAATGTGTCTTGAAATTTATATCCATCTCTTTCTCGTACGTAATTATGTAATACACATCATGTTTCAATACCCATAATTGAAATCCTTACATCTTATTTTAGAAGGGGGCATCGAATGATTGTATGGACATTCTAGTGTAATTCAAAAACCATTCTGGATATCGTCGTAAATCGTTAAAAGAAGTTTTAAATAAGCCCTTCGAGTGCCGTTCCCGAAATACTGGATGAATCTAATATCTACTCTTTGTTCTGCGTCTCCTACGAGACAATAGGCACATCTCAACAACATCTTCCTCGTCCATTTTTATAGAGTGTAATGTAACGACTAACGAATAATAACGAACTCTCGGCTGGCTGCTTATTATAACTGGCTGCGCCATATTTTGGCTGCCGCAGCCAGGCTGTGCATCCCTAGCCTGAATATATACCAGTTGAAGCAGCCATTTTTCTACTTTCCTACTATTATCTTGTTTATTAAAATTAGTTTTTTTACACTCTCCTCAAAGTAATAACCAATTTTTCTTCTGGTATTATGCATGCTCGCATACGAGTTTCACGAGAACTCCATGAACTGTATAAAACTCCATATTGAGCCTGAAATAATAAGCTATATGTACGCCATCTGTCTTTGCTATCTATTTCTACTCTAAACTACATTTTATGATTTATCAGACGATCATGTACCATCAAGTTTGACAAAAAATTTATAAACTTCTGCGTGTTAAAATCTTAAAAAGGATTTATAATTTTTTTAAAATATTAAATGCACCATGTAGAAAATTGTTATTTTTGGCAAAGTCTACTACTCAAAGTCGGCTATACTACCTGTACAAAACCCGCTAGAACCACTTTTCATTCAATGCTGAATTGGTTCTGTATGAAAGGCCAAATAGTACAATTGTCTTATAGAAACAGATAATGCTCGTGTGATAAAAATGAAGTGCCTTAAAAATATTTGCGTTAGAGATTTAAGATAAGTCAATGAAGAGCATTATAACCCTTGCCAACAGAAATTTGTTTAAGAGGGTACAGACTTCCATAAGCACTACTTAACCAACTTGGTTAATTAGTGAGCTTTCGCGAAATTCTTAGCTGTTTGTTTTAAGAGGACTTGAGAAGTTTACAATGATTAGTCGATAATTTGGCTGAGAATTCTGTAATTACGTTATTCCTGTATGCGTTTTAAAATTGCGACTTTAAATGCCTATCTGATTAAAAATAGGCTAATAAGATATTAATAAAGGCTAAAAGTTTACAGGCTATTCTTAGCTGTTAGTTTTAAGCTGGCTTGAAAAGTTTACAATGATTAGTCGATAATTTATTGGCTGCGAATTCTGTAATTAAAGTCCACACAAAATGAAAAAAGTATGGACATGGAATGTTTTGATCCTGTGCAACACAGTAAAAATATTCTTTGCACAATTTTTGTTATGCCTTGCTGCCAATGCAACAAGGTAACACAAAATGGTGCAAGGAATATTTTTATAGTGTCACACAGGATCAAAACATTCCATGTCCAAACTTTTCTCATTTTGCGTGAACTATACCTTATGTTATCTAATGTTACCTTATGTTATCTTCCAAGTTCCAACTGAAACCATTTAGGTATGATGATGGTAAACTTATAGTCTAGACATAGAAAATTCATTCAATAAAAAATTCCTTTCAGGAACATGACCTAGAGAAGCTTCAAAATATTTATTTACTACAAACAAAATATACCCTATCACAAAAGCATTGCATGAATTGATAGAAGTATTGTCAATAGCGTTTACCATGGTTGATCGTATAATGACGCAACTTTTCCTGTCCTCCGGGTTTTCAATACCAAAAGGACTGTTAGATAAGGAATATGTACTAAAACAATGAATCAACAAGGCGTCTATTGGTCTGCCGGAAATCAAAGACATGAGCCACATAAATCATCGTCCGAATCCGGCAATTCAAATTTTTCAATTCGAGACATGTCATGCTGGTTTGGTTCGTCCCATTCATTTGGGGGAGCAATGAGCTGATATCTTGTTTGCTTAGCAGGGTACAATAATGCAGGAGGTACAATAGTACACTAGAGCTGTTACAATTTTTAATTTTTATCGTTTTCTTTAGAATTCTATTGTTGTGATCATACTTTGTGCTTATGTAAAATCCTACTCTATAAACGTCGTAAGATCATTATGTGATTAAGAAGACTAACGCGTATCGCGTATTAAATACCCAAATGGTAAGCACGACACTCGTTTTGAATCATAAATCCATATTTCCTTCTCTGATTCCTGAACAAAGTGGATTAACAATAATAAAAAAATCTCGTTCGGCTCCGGCCGATCAGGTAGGTATATTTCATGCAAGCGCAGACCCCGCTTCACAGATTGGTGGTTTCTTCTTCCCCAGTAAATGATATCATATTTATTGCAGAACACATTTCGCACTAGTGCTGACCCAGCTTTTCCCATATGTTACGCTATTTATGCAATTAAAAATTAAGCAGACTTAAGTAAAATTACGCTCTCCTTCATTTTCCCGTTGACTAGACAACATCTTGAAATGGTCTGAGCGTTAATTACCATTATCATAGATAAAACTACTGGCTTTCATTCCATTCCTTTGCGACCAATATTAACGGAGATATGATTTTTTACGGTTTTAATCGGCCTCCATCTTGACATTAAATGACAGATCAGGCTGGTTAAGAAACTTGATCAAGACATTGGTATGATTAATTTTTGTGCCACGTTTCATCAAAATAGGATTATAATAAATAACTAATATCATTATTATATAAAATTGTCTCCTTAGTAACTTTGTAATAATTCGAACACATTATAGGAGGGGAGCCCGTGATGCTAAATGGGGATTTACTCGAGTGTCATAGAGACCTATTGGGTTGCAAAGCTTAGATGATAAAAATAAGAAAATGTTCTATAATGTATACCTTTTCAGCGGTGGAGTACGCTGCTATAGATTTTCAAAAATGTAAAAAAAAACTGTTGCGTGGACATACCCGAGGGCGTCAGATATTGATATATAAGGTTCATCTATATATTCTAGACGTGCTGTATAATAATCTGACGATTATCTGGAGGGATCTGCCTAATCTGACAATTAAAAGAAAACAAAATTTTCTTCGATTTTTTAAAATCATTGCACTTAATTATTTGAAAAGCTCAGGAATTATTAAATATACTATTATATTATATTCATATTAATAATATTAAATAGTAAATATTTATAAACTTTAATTCTCATAACTTTTATTAAAAATCAATTAAAAATAAAAAAATTAGCCAAAACCTTGGAAATACGCTGTAAATAATATCCTAGCGTCATGGCAACAGAACTCAAAGTGGGGACGCAATGAGAAATACAGGCATCACGCAGCTGCACATCCTCAAAGTCCTCCCGTTTCTTTGGGTCACACTCAAATTGTCAGATTAGTGAAATATACACTACTTAGCATGCAATGAACTTACCATACCTTAATCTGACGCGCTCGAGTAAATCCCGAAATCCCCGCTTGGGCTCCCCTACTATTATAATAATATACCGTAGCAACAATTTAAAAAAAGAATGAAAAATATTCAATCATATGTAGCCTAAGTAAAAAGAAATGTTAACATTTCATGTTTTAATAACTAGGTTGATGTAAAATGACTAAAATGACTAATCAGTGTACGCCTACGAACGGGGGAGTTAGAAAATTAAGTTACCACTTGTGATTAAACAATCGAGTCTTACAGTCAGGGATCTACATCAACCGAGCGCAATGCCCGATCTCCTGTTACTAATATATAATATGATGAATTTGCTCAAGTATAACTAAAAGAAATTAATAATTAGGTAATAAGTAGGATTAAAGAACATTGTTGTTGCAACCGTGATGTCAAGTTACACTTCTATCGTGTGGTCACGACAAGCACACGCCTATTTATTAAAGCCTACACATTACCTACTTACTTAACGTATCCGGGCCTAGAACACATTGATCCAAAACATTGCGGGCTGGATAGCCTTGTCATTTGCATCTGAAAGATCTGTCTGGGACACAGCTCCTTCTAAGTTAGGGCAAACCAGAAGGTGGCCCTCGTCTTGTTATTGTCCGCATTCGCCTACACATTATATACAGTACCTACATAGGCAACATGCGTACTATATACAATATGAAATATTGTAATGGGTACAGTAGAAGCCAACAAATAAAGAATCTACCTTCTCTATTGTACGTGAAGAAAGATCACCGACGCTAGTATAGCAGATATGAATCTGGCCCAGGCGACGGATACATAACTTACGTGCTAATCATGGGTAATGCTTTCTTAATTCAATCACAATCTAGTCATCTGCACTCTGAATCCTAAGTGCTTTCACAATGTCCAATCCAATTGCTATGAATACAGTATAATCAAAGTTTTGACACTGTGGCCATAGGCATTTTGGGATGATCATAGCGAAAATTTGGATTATATGCCTTCTTTGTCTGCACGTACTCTCTTGAAATATCTGCTACAATTACTTTACAGCAGAGACGCCATTAGCTGAAAGACAAGACAAGTGAGAAGTCTAAATCTTTCCACGGTATATAGCAGGACGAGATGGGAATGCCTCAAATAAAGTTCGATTTTATAGATGATATGAGTAGTGGAGTATCACAAACTGCTTACAAGACAAGCAGTTTTAAAAATGACTCAAAGTCAACTTCGCGAATTTTTACGATTAAAGTAGACTAGCATCATGCGTGGATAGAAGAAAAACAAATTCAGCCTAAATAATCGTATAATGCTTTAATGTTACCGAGTATTATAGATTCTTATATAAAAGAAGTCTCGTTGAGTCTCAGACAAAAAACGGAAGACATATAATGACCTACTGCCTGCACTTTCCAGTTTCCAGGAAGAGAGCTGAAAGGACAAATTTAGCAAATAATATAGACCAGAGGTTCCCAAACTGTGGTCCATAGACATATATCAGGTGGTCCACGGGCCAAAGTAAGAAATAAGAAAATAAAACAGCTGAGTTGTTGGAAATTTGAAATAAAATACGGTACAGTAAGTCTAGGCACTGACCTACAAAATCCGCCCAATACCAGTTATAAACATTTAATCAAATATTAGCACGTATTCTTAGGCACAAGCTTGCTCCTAGAATTGAACGATTTTCGATTTTCACAGCCACGGGGGTCCACGGAAAATCAAAAATAATCTAGTGGTCCGCGGACAAAAAAGTTTGAGAACCCCTGAAACAGACAGAGAAGTAATTCAAGAGCCATAGTACTAAGTGTATTATATTGATCGAAAAAACTTATAGAATTTGTTAAAAACAAAGCATCCCACATGTCAGAAACATGAAATTAAAAATTCTATTACAACAAAACTATTTTCTTCTGTATCATTTATTCGCATGAATTCAGAGAAAGTTTATTAATTCCGTTTTCAGTTAGGCGGGGTTTCCACATACGTCAATGGTCAATGAGAAATATGGTTTTGACGTGGTAGCAGAATTTTTAGTATGTCTTTAATGTCTGCTAAAACGTCAATTTCACATTCTCATTGACCATTGACGTATGTGGAAACCCCGCCTTACATCTGTTCAATAATTCACTACATTATCTTCGATAAACAGTTCGCAGAAAGTCACACTACGATCCTGACAGAAAATATTTTTTTTAAGTTCATTATCTTCTTTTCTTACAATATACAATGTTATGCAATAATTAAAAACATATTTACCGCAATTTGTTTCATTAAAGAATAATTCACCTCCTATTGTACGATATAATCCCGTTGACATAATAATGACTAGGCAAGTACAGTATATGCCTAATCTTAATTAAAATCAGTCTTTGTCAACCCCTAATTTGCGATGTAGGTACCGTAATTCAATTTCATATAGAGTCAACTAGCTGAATGACGAAAATTGATGGAGTGAATTATGAAGTGGTTGAAATATAAAAACGGGCGTTGGCCTTCTTTATATTAACAGCAATTCTGCTCCGAGTGCTTTTATCTTGTCACACTAATGGGAACGAGGTCTAAGTGAAGCAGCAATTAAGGTTGTAACCTATCAAAGGAGAATGTTCCCGTGTCGAACAATTTTATAAGAGCTCCCCCATTAAGTACCTGTGACATTTTTATTTATCACCAGATAAAATTTTGCACTCCATCCCCTCCATATCAGGAAATAATACTCGTAGACTGAAGTAAAAATCTGTATACCATTGAATGGCTGATCGTACCGATGGGAAATATCGTATGTGAAAGCTTTGTTCTGTTTTCAGTTGCTTTCAAGAATATTTGAAGCGATATTCCAAATCTATGCTCTTACAGTGTGCATATACTGTATCTGTTCAGGTTTGATATTCCCCCATATAGACAGTAACAACACATGGGTGAGTAGGCTACAGCAGTGAAGAAAAATTTGAGATAAAAGAAATGGGATACAGGCTATTTTTTTATTTTTAATAGAAACACTGAATGAAAATTGATGGTATATTTCATAACCTGGTGCAATACATCGATTAAATATACTGTATTATATATGCCTAGTATAAAAACATCTTAACATGTAACTTGTAAGCCATATATTTATCCGAAACACCGCGTAAATATTGTGCTTTCCATATTGATAATAATAAATTTGCATAATGTAAATGAAAGATGGATAAGCCCCAAAGGGTTGAGTAATGAGATAAATATTAAATAGTAAGCTACGGGAAAATTCGACATGTGCAATGACGTGCACGCCCTAATTAAGCACCAAAGGTTGAAAACAAAATGGAGCAAAATGAAAAATTGAAGGGGAAACAGTAATTAATTAACGATGAATCACATCCGTAACAAAATAATGAGAGAAGAAAAATCCAAAGACAGTCCAGCGTCCCCCAATTATTTTCAAGAGACTCTTGGAAAATAGGAAAAGCACACCAGCAGCATTTTAGGGCCAACAGCAGGGGCGGAAAATATTCATTTTCAGGATAGACATCCAAGTCATGAATCTCCTATAATTCAGCGACATCAAGACGCTGTGCTGGTTATTCAAAAATAAAATTGAGGTGGACCCATCAGGAGGAAAGGCGATTTTGTTTCCCCATAATGAGAGGGAGAAAATGTTATTTTGTGTTCCCCTCGCGCGATGAGATTACATTTCGAGGGAGCAGGAGCACGTGTAATCCCGGATGATTAATTGGGCGACGTACCTGCCACCGGGGACACTGGTCCCTCATCTCGTCTATTTTCTTCGGAAAATGTCTCACAACATGCGAGAAAACTGATTTATGCAGGTACAAAAATTTTGAAATGGAAGGGTAGGAGGAGAAAGCAATGTAAATCCATTTTGTATGAAACAGAAAAACTAATTTAGAGTTATGACTCACAGAGCTCCTCTACCGGGCGGCCGAACTTTAATCGCTAACCTACTTCAACTGTTTAAAATTTTATATTAAAAGATAAAATTTAGTTTAGCACATAAATCAATATTAGGCTACTTTTGGGCCAGCAATTGAACTTTATACGCACACACTTGAGAGCAACGCGAACGTCTCCACAATACGCGTTTTTTGTACAAAGTCGTAGAGCTATCAAAAATGTCGCATCCATTGTAAGAAAAAAAAATACTCCTCTACATTTTGGTATGTGATACTCGTATGTGGGCGTCATTAATTTACACTGGTTTGCCACAGTTTTTTAACTGCTTCCCCAGGACGCCCTCACCTACCGTTTTTGCTAAAATCTAGTTTTAGACGTAATATATAAACATTTCTCATATGGGATCTGAAATTTTTTACAGCTGTAGATATTTCATGAGATATTTCATTTTGTACACTTTTAAGGTCTTCCAATTATCTCATAATATTCCTAGTTTGCCTATAACCAAGCCTCACCTCCCAATGCAAATTTGCTATAGGTATTGAATTTTCAAATCAGTTCGAACCACTTTCCAAGGCCAACGGCCTTACCATGTTGATTCCATTACAGCAGAGCATGTTTCAAACTGCGGCAACTTGGTAGTGTGCACAGCGTTGGCAGGGGAACCTGGTGGGACATGATAACTCGCTTAGGGAGTATAAGTCGAGTCCTGGTCACCTCCGATTTAATCGTCTGACTTTACCATGTTCCCCAAGTGGTTCGGAATCCACTATAATCAGGAGGTCCACCCTGTTAGTCAACTCCCCTTTCCCCGAGGTGAAAGAGTCTGCCCTTAGGGTGCCTCAAGTTAACAAACAGACTCACTCCCCCCGCCAGGCTGACAGGGTTACTTAAAGTAGAAATGCTGAAAGCAGGTGTTAGAAACAACAACAACTTTCCATGTGTTTGCAGTGTAGCCAATACACAAATTTACTGGGGTTTCAATTTTTATTTTAATGCAATAAAGGCACGAGCGGGTATTGTAAGCTTTTGGACCCAAAATTTCGGTCAATCATTCAATCCAAGGGACGAAAATACAGTAGTGTCTTCAAATATTGAGATTGGCATTACTTTAATGTATGTAGAGGGGAATTATTTTAATATCAACATGGCGTTGGTACTTAAAAATGCAACCACACAAGTTACTTATGGGCATTTATACACTGTGATGTAGGCATTTTCCTTTTACGTTAACAGTGTAAAATCTATGCTTTGGAGGGCATGTAAAGCAGGTGGTCCCGGGTCTTCCCAGTTGAGCGTAGGTGAGGGCTTTTAAATAGCCCTCACTCAGCTATGTAGGCTTAGTAATAGAACAAAAAGGCATTCTTTATTTATTTATTTATCCACAAATTTTTATGTTTAGGTTTTGTAGTAAAAAACCAGACGAGACGCATTTTCTCCAATTAGTTAAAATGCTACCTACAATAATTTTGTTATTTGTAGGGAAACAACATAATATTCTTACCTCAAAATGCCGGCTACACATGGCATTTGAAATTGGCTTCTAGGAAACTGTTTCATTTACTAATTGACTCGTTTCATTTGCTAGGCCTTATACTGTACGTGTGTAATAATATTTAAGTGTTGACATAGCCCCCCCCCCCCCAACAACCTCAACATGCAATTTTATTCGACTGGAAGGTTTAATACGCGAGAAATAAAATAAAGACACACGCTATCGCAAAGCATGAAATGGCGAGAAAATTTAATTATCAGCAAATCATGAAAGAAGACCGCAGCATGCGAATTATCCTGCTGGGGCTGGTCAAGACTTAATTCCATTCCCATTAGTTAATTAACACGTATAAGCTCTGGTTATTTCGAGAATCCCAATATAAAATACCTTGATTGGATTTTCAGTAAAGAGCTATTTCGGGATGATCAATGTGGGGGATAAAAGCTCCTTTATGGGGGAAATAACAATTCAGTATACGCAATAGTAATCCATTGTCTAGCTTTCTAGGTATATACAGTACAGTAGTTTATTCCACTATTGCCATCATCATTGCCACCAAACCAACTAATAGCTCATAGCTTAGTGTTATGGGTGTTGCAGGCCACCTCTTTGAATTATAGACCAAATATTTTTAGTGAGTTTTTGGTTTTGGCGCCATTCCTGTCCTTAACTCAGAGTCATTGTATTACTAGATCCAACATTTTATCCTTAATCCTCCCCTGTCGCTCGATAACGGCGCATTTTCGGCATAAAAATAAGTGGGTTATTTTTGCATGAAAAGGAACTGGGCACAGGGGCGTAAAGGGGGGGGCACGGTCCAACTTGCCCCTCCCCCCCCCCAGCCTCGAGCAATGTAAGACGTGGTTCATACTCCATGGTCCTTTTTGCAGCAACATGAATGTAAGCATTTCTTTTTTAGCTTTGTAAAATCTACAGCTATACTTTACAACTATTAAAATGCTTAAAACCCTACTATTTTGCTCTTATATTTTCAATTTTTCCTTATCTTGCCTGATGACGTCATAAGGTCTACTTAGTTTTGCCCCTGCCAACATTCTAAAACTTTAGACTTTACGCCTCTGACTGGGAATACACCCTAGAAGTTTGTCACAGTTCGTCTGAAACAGCCTGTATGCAGTACATGTTGTAATTTATCCAAGAAAATAACCAAAATAGATTAGGACATGTTTAATCAGAATTGCTGACTTCTTATAAGCTTCAATATCAAGTTTACATATACAAGCAGTCCAGCGGCGTAGCCAGAAATTTTTTTGGGGGGGTCCAGTCTTCATGCAACACGATACGATAGGTTTTCGAATGGGGTGGTGTTTCGTTTAGCACTCCCCCCCCCCCCGCGTATTTTTGTAAAATGGGAAGGTTTTTGAAACAAAATAGGCTTGAAATTGTGAAGTTTTACATATTTTGATGCATATACGTCTTGTAACATATTCTAATAATGTTTAGTAGAACTACTGCAAGAAAGGGGGGAACGGGGGAATTATTTTGAAAAAGAATAGGCCCAAAATAGTGGAATTTACGCACTTTGAAAGCATTTGTATTTTACATGACTTGTGAAGAATATTACAGCTAACAAGGGGGGCCTGGGGGCTACCGCGGGGAATGTTTTTAAAAGATAAACCTGAAATAGTTTGCCGGCAAAAAAACATTGATTTTTCAGACGATAACTTTATTAACTAAACTGGAAACAGGGGGATTGGGGTCTCCCCGGGGATTTTTTTTTAACATAAATATCTGAAAAATTTTCTGTTTTGCTAAATTTTGAGTGGGGGGTCCGGACCCTGCTGCCACCCCCCCCCCCTTGACTACGCCCTACAGCCTACTCGTATAGAAGGCATTTATGTACTATAATGTATCTAATTAAACTTACCTATGACAAAGGGCAGAAGATACAGGGGCAAGAATCCCACAGCGTGTATCGAAAGCATGGTGTTACTGTTACATCAAAGAACGTGCTAGAGCGCTGTATAGTTTAGTTGGAAGCTGATGACATGACCACAGGCCCCTCTATTGTTTCCAATAAATTACTTTCCAGTGCAGAGCCCCACGGCATTTCCAATAGTGCATTCTGAAACAAGAAATTCTATTAACCTGTAGTTCGGCGACCCAGATGAGAAAGGACCACGCGAACATTGATTTTCTCTTATGTTCAATATATGCGACAATGCTAACTACCGTATCCAATAGGTAGTAGTGATGACACTGGGGTAAGTAGGCACCTTTTTTATTGTTCTGTGACGCTAAGAACTAAAACATTTGTATCTAAAACACATTGTTTGCATTATTATACTGTGAGCAGGTACCACGGTACTTTTAGCAGTATACGTGAGGGTGGACTTGCATTCACTGATACACTGTACATGATATAAACCCAGAACATATTTTAAGTAAAGTTCACTGGGTTGCACAAATTGAAATCCTATTCTATATAGTGTAAATTTCGCTTGTATCCCCCCCCCCCCGTCCATAAGGCAGCTATTCCACCGGCCAATTTGCTTCTCTAATTCACTTGTGGTTTTTTGTTTGTTTTGTTTTAAGGAGACTATTATGTAAATACCGTACTTAACTTATCTATTATAAATTAAGTTATAATATGATATAGACTTATTAATGATGTTTGCTACCACGATCAGTGAAGCAAATTAGTCGGTGGAATAAATAAGTTCAGATTAAGTCTATTTTCCTTTTTACTGCTGCCACGGCTTCTTCGGTCAAGTTGAAAACTAAATTGACGCCATAAATACGACGGACAACGTAACTTTTGACTTTTTTTCTTTTTTTCCTAATTTCTAATTTTTGTTAGTCATGGAATTTGAAATTTGTGCCCAATTTGTGTGGGGCAATATGCCCAAAAGTAGGGGGCAAAATCACCTCACTGGGGGGCACGCTTGCTCCAATGGGGATTCCTTAAAATATGCTCTGTATAAACCAGTATAAGTATCCATGAGAGAGTTTCCCAGTGACTTTGTGGAAATGATGCATGACAAATATTGTATAAGAATAAAATTATAAATAACTTTGCACTTAATTCAACAAAATATTTTTTTTTTAAATTATAACAGCTGTTTCGGTGGTGACACCATCTTCAGACTAGTTCCCACAAGTACATAATACACAAATCAGTATTAATTTTGGTGTGGAGGGGGAATGAAAATGTCACCATTGAAACAGCTGTCATATTAGACTAAAAAAAAATTATTTTGTGGAATTAAGTGCAAAGTTATTGGTAACTTTATTCTTTTTTGTCAGTATAAGTATACCTATTGTACTACCATATTTGTTATTTCCAGATATATTCTGCGAAAATTTATAAACCAGGCTTCAGATAGACAATTCCGAACTAGGCTAGTTAGCGTTTCCATGGTTTATTTTACACCATAACGTTTTCTCTGACTCCAGAGTTTCAAATTCTGATGGGGGCTGTATACGCATGAACGTATTGGAATATAACACAATATACAATAGTTACAGACAATTGATCACCACTAGAACACACCGACCGCAATGGGACAAAGGCAAATAGTGGGAAATGCCCCCTCACAGTGACAAATATTATGAAATGCCCTCGTCTCGTTATCACTGATTAAATCATAGGGCCGGCGTTATTGTCATATCTCGTCCACTGTCTCGGAACGCTGATCGAGACACGGCGTAATTGGTTTTAATCAGCTGGGACTTCAGGAGGGGACGTCACCAATATACGCCCACTAGTATAGGCTAGCATAGTATACTGTATATGGTGGAAGGGTCGATACACAGTATGTGTATAGACAATTTAGGCATAGCCACGAATAGATATATGATAGCTTTTTGCACATAGTTGGCAAATTTTGTTATTTCGCCACACTGGCACTGGCTGTAAGGAAAATAATAACAAGGTGGAAGCTTAAGGCAGAGATTCCAAAATATTTTGTAAGAAAAGTTTATATTAGCATTTTCGACTAATTAATTAGTTTTTTCGCGACAAAGATTTATAATGGTTTTATGAATAATGTCTATAAAAATTACAAGCTTTCGCGGACAATTTGCGTTATGCACCTGAAATATTATTGAAAAACACGGTTAGATCGTTAAACTGGTTTTATTAACCTAACCATAAAACTTAACCAAGAAAAACATTTTCACAATGAGTTCTGATGCGAGTACTAATTGATTACATTGATTTCCTTGTATTATGGAATAGTCTTTAGAAATATTTTATCTATCAGACCAAAATACTAATACTAGCAAATTGAAATTCATTTCTCTCAGAACTACTTTTCATGTATGGTCACTACAGAGTACAGATTGCTAATTTACCTGAAGTAAAGACGCCTAGTGATAAATACGCGGAGGCTCTCCTTGGGCATTTGGTAACGACCATCAAGCTCTAATATTTCTTGTCGCAGGGTGTCCAAGCTTAACAGTCAGCAATCATCCTAGGATGAATATACATAATTATGGGGTTCCTTATCACATCACATTCGTCGAGATCGCGTAGTATTATTGACGTCTTTTTTCCTTTATATTTTTGTTGATTTTATACCCCGACGGACTCCTAGACTCTGTTATATCAGAATTGACGCATATCTGACAATAAATCACTGATATAACTTTCAACTTCCTTAAATAGTTCGCAAAGGTTTAAAACCATCATTCATGTCTCCTTGCCTTACCAAACGGTGCATGCGGAAATGTTGCTTCAGTTGCTTCCTCTTACTAGGCCTGCTTCCTTTGGTAAGACTTAACACTCTTTTCTGTGGTCTGAATGCCCTTAACTTCGATATTAACTGTCTACTTTCAAATTGATCCATTTTATAATACAGTATAGCAAGAAGAAAATTTTATAAATTTCTCAAATTTCTCAAAAGAAACGGACTAATAATATTTATAACAATAAATATTGCTTTGATTTTGTTCTATGATGACCCTAAGACCGTTGCACTAACGGTGCTACAGTAGTTGAAGACAATTAACTAACATTCAGAAAATTTTAATTTTAATTTTGACAAAGGAGTCGTGAATTCGTAAAAAGTGCAACCGATCGACAATTTTAGCTAAAAAAATAAGCAATGTCCACTTGTGACCTTAATGCATTAAATTTGGAATGGAACCCCAATAAGTTTTGTTTATACAAACACATGCAAAGTAGTTCTATCTGATTTGAAAATGCAGCATAGGGAATTTTCATGGAGAGGCGGGACTTGGTAAAGCATTACGGGATATTTTCATGTGCATTTGCAAACTTTTCTGGGCGAACAGTATGCGATTTAACCTATTTAAAATTAAAAGAACCGGTCCGAGTTTACTCGAACATGCTTTCCAATTTATCGATTAGTAGAGAGAGAAAATGATTAATTTCATGGTAAATAATTTTCCTATGGTTACATTTCAGATATCACGGGGGGAGGGGGGTCGTCCACCACCTGAAGAAGACTTAAATTCTAGATAGGTCAGACCTACACATTACCACACAGCAATAATGGCAGGTCACGCAATGCATTTGAGCGTGAATTTGCTTTCATTTTAAAAAAAAAAACAATTTTTTTGCACAAAACCCAATAGTTTTTTGGAAACCAAACTATCCGGTTTCATTACTCAATTTAACACCTAAAACATGCTTGAAGTTAGGAACCATCGATAGAAAGGTTTCGCAGAAAAATTATTTTTTAGTCATTTTTCATTCAAATTTAGTCATTTTTATTTTTTTACGCCCAGAAGCAAACTATCAAGGGGTAACCGACCCCCCGCATTTTATCAACATTAACAACAACTACAATATATGTGAATTTAAAAGGAATCGTTGGAGCCGCTTTTGAGAAATAATTTTTTTAGACGTTTTTTTGAAGTTTTTTGAAAATAAAAACCCCCCAAATTGAGTTTGTCCAAAATAAAACAAATGGTCCCGAGGCATGATTTTTTTGAACCTACGTGCCGAATTTCATCAAAATCGACCGAGTAGTTTGCCCGGAAATCGACGAACAGACAGACAGACAGACAGACAGACAGACAGACAAACATTTCGTAAAAAACACTTTTTTGGGTTCCTGGTACCTCAAAACGTGTAAATCCGTTGAAATCTCGGAATCGAAAATTTCGATCGTCACAAAGCTTTCCTTATACTACGTATAAATTGGAAATCAATAATAAGAACCGGTCCGAGTTCACTCGAACATGCTTTCCAATTTATCAAAATTATTAGATAGAGAAAATTAGTAATTTTATGGCAAATATTTTTCCTATGGTTAAATTTCCGATATCTCGGGGGGGGGGGGGGGGGGGGTTGTCCACCTGACGTCACTGGAAGTGAGGTAAATTCTCGATAGGTCAAACAAACACATTAATTACCACACAGCAATAATGGCAGGGCATGCAATGTATTTGAGCGCGAATTTTCTATCATTTTTTTCAAAAAATAATTTTTTGGGCAAAACCAAATATTTTTTGGGAAAGCAACCTATCCGGTTTCGTTACTCAATTTAACACCTAAAACATGCTTGAAGGTAGAAATCATCGATAGAAAGGTTTCGCATTTTTTAGTCATTTTTTCATTAAAATTTAGTTATTTTTATTTTTTTTACCCCCCAGAAGCAAACTATCAAGGGGCAAGCGACCCCCCGCATTTTGTCAACATTAATAACGACTACAATCTACGAGAATTTAAAAGAAATCGTTGGAGCCGTTTATGAGAAATAATTTTTTTAGACGTTTTTGTGGAGTTTTTTGAAAATAAAACCCCCCCAAATTGAGTTAGCCCAAAAAAAAATGGTCCCGAGGTATGATTTTTGTGAACCTACATGCCAAATTTCACTCAAATCCACCGAGTAGTTTGCCCGGAAATCGACGAACAGACAGACCGACCGACAGACCGACAGACCGACAGACCGACAGACCGACCGACAGACAGACATTTTGTAAAAACCACTTTTTTGGGTTCCTGGGACCTCAAAACGTGTAAATCCGTTGAAATCTCGGAATCGAAAATTTCGATCATCACAAAGCTTTCCTTATACTACGTATAAATTGGAAAGCAAAAATGTAAACCAAAGACTCTACAAACCCCCATTTCGAAATAAATACCGAATATTATCCGACTCTATCGTATTGTAAGTATTGTCTGCATAGATGTAACTCTCCAAGCAACAAATAATTCGTCACTCATAATTTAAAGGATGTATAATACCCAGGAACTTGACGTGATAGTATTCTCTCGGTCACTGGCCCTCTCAGCGATTTTAGATCTACGCTACTCGAGTAGCGTCTAACAAAGGTTGATAATCGCAATAATCTCACTTTACGGAGATTAAACTCGAATTGAGTAGGCTACAGGAATTTAATTTACAGTTTCAGACTACTTCAAAGCTCAATGCACCCACATCAGCTGATCAACTTAAGACTTATCTGTTTCTATGAAGTAAGGAGGGAGATACTGCTAACAAGTGAATTCGATATAATGCAGAAATGTTTAAGGCGCCCATTCCACCGACCGGCTAGGGCTATTTACAAAAACAGTGACGTGGTAGCAGATATTCAAGACTTAGGCGGGGTTTCCACCGACCTCACATTGCAGAATTGACGGAAATGTTTATTTTCCTCTATCCCATAGTTAAAATTGATAAATGATCATACAGTAAAATCACAAACAAACAAACTAAAATTAAAAAATGGCGTCATGGGATATGTTAAGTACAAACATTTTAATAGATTTCTATAAAAAGAAAAATTCTAATTTCCGTCAATGGCATTTGCATTCTGCAATGCGAGGTCAGTGGAAACGCCACCTAAGTCTTGAATGTCTGCTACCACGTCCCCGTTTTTGTAAATAGCCCTAGCCGGTCGGAGGAATGGGCGCCTTAAGAGAATTTCAGACTACGGTCAATTTCACCAAATACGGCAATAAAAAGTGTAGCACTGTTTCAAAATCTGATAAGCACAATTTCTCAACACAAAATACAATTAAGCTTCCAACGAGTGTGATAGACGTGATTGTATATTATTTAACAAAGGGTTAGTTGGACTTACATTGCCCTTTGTTAAATAGTATTATGCCATTGCCATTAACCTTAACCAATGAGTATATTAAACTGCATTTTGTGACACATTGTATGTTTATTTTTATTTGGGCGAAAATACATAGAACATAGAATTTGAAGTCTTGCATCACTGACATAATCATCTGACTTATCACGGTATTTGAGCTGTAATCCATTGGCGTAAATTCCCAAAATTTCTGGGGGGGCTTTAGGACCCCAACACCTTGAAACCTTGAAATCGATAAATTGGCCCAAATTATTGAGGTTTTACACTCGTTATACCCTGGAGAAAGGGGGAGCCCCCCTCCCAAAAAAAACTGATAATTGTGAGTGCAAGTGTGGTTTTATAAATATTTTATCCTGAAGAAAGGGGGGCCCGGGGGTCCCCCCGGAGAAAAAAAAATGATGAATAGGCCCAAATCATGGAGGTCTTACGCATTTTGCAAACAGTACCGTTGAGATTATACAGACGAATAAACCTACCACTGAGGGGGGCCCGGGGGTCTCCTCGAAGAAATTTTTTTTTTTTTAAATAGGTCTGAAAGTAATACATTTTTTGTGAAAATGACTTGGTCAATATGTTGATTTTTTTCATGATGTCTTTCAAGTGAAATAAGCATGCCAAGAATTAATTTCCCTTTCGTTTTTGTGGATACTATGCCTTTCGCCTCCAAAACGTCTTTGTCACCAGAAATCCTGGGGGGGGGGCAGGACCCCCCTATTTACGCCAATGTTTGCAAGAGGTACAATTGAGTTATTATAACGACGAATAAACCTACCATTGAGGGGAGCTCGGGGGTCTGTTTGGAAATTTGGAAAAAAAAGCTCTGAAGTATTGGGGTTTTAAGCATTTTGAATAATAAATTTTTTGTGAAAGTACTTGGTCAATATGTTGATTTTTTTCATGTAAAATAAGCATACTAAGAATTAGTTTCCCTTTCATTATTGTGGATACTATGCCTTTAGCAGCCAAAACGTCTTTGTCACCAAAAATCTGGGGGGGGGGGCTACAGGTGGACCTGGGGGGGACTAAGCCCCCTATGCTGTAATCTTTAAATTTCCCATTTCAATCGATCGAGTTTGTTAGCAGCTATCTTTAGCATTATTCTAAATACAGGAATAGGACTGTATAGTCGTAGCCGTTATGAGGGGATTTTTCAACCAAAATTTAAAAACCAGCCGCGTGTAAACACGGTGGGACATTGTAATTTTATGTTTATAAAAACCATCCGCATTTAAATTTAGGGCAACATTGCCGTTTTATGTTTCAACTGTTGATATATAAGGTGACAGTGTCACTGTGTTATATACCACTAGTGTTTTCTTTTTTTGGTCGGAATGTCACCACAAAACAACTACAACTATGTTGTACTTAAATCGGCACTAATGCCCCTCCCCCCCTCAATTACGGACAGCCCATGTAAAAGTTTTTTTTAAAACCTTTAAAACTTAAAATGGCATTCTACTTCACAATTTCTAACTCGCATCAGTACACTATTAGGCACAAACTCGTCGTAACTTACGAATTGTACAATTTTATGTAATTTTAAAATGGAGAAAAATGAAAGTTAAAACAAAGTTTACATAGGTAGTTGTATACATTTTATAGAGTTGGAAGTGAAAAGAATAAGTAGGCCGGTTTTCTGATGGGGGAGGGGGCGGAAAGAAACAAAAGGTGCAAACTTGTCGAAAGGGAAGACGGAAGACGGGGGGGGGGGGGAGTTTTATTATTTTTGTATAGCAGACTTGTTTGCTGTGAATTCATCGCTAGAGTTGGTTATGGTAATGCAATGAAAACATTTCGGGTTGAGAGTAAATTACAAGCGCAAGCTAAAGGCAATAGCAGGCAAACTAGAGGCCCTTTGTTCAGCGGAGGAGGCAATTTAGAATTTGTAAGTCTCGAATATTGAGATCCAGGTTTTCTTCACTTTGCCATTGCCCCCCCCCCCCCCCCCCGTCTCTTTCCAGGGTATATCCAGAGAACGAATTAAGTTCAAGCCTTTTCTCAAATTATTGAGCGACCAAACTCATATTTGGTGAAGCAAACTAACCAGCATGAGGCTAAAAAATCAGTGTTCCGTTACCTACCTTTTCTTGCTCAAACAGATATTTCGTAAAAACCACTTTTTTTGTTTTTGGGACCTCAAAACGTGTAAATCCGTTGGAATCTCGAAATCAATAATTGCGATCATCACATAGCTTTTCTTATACTGACGTATAAATAGGAAAGCAAATAGAAGGTAAAGTATAAGCGCATTTTTCGGGCAATGATACACGCACCTTTCATTACCAGGCCACCACGATGTGTGGATTATAACATTTCGTATATAGGCAAGACTAAATATTGGCATTGGAAAAAAATAAGTTTTTAATGCAAGAAAAATAGCAACCAATGCACAGTACGTGCCACATTCTTCAAAACAATAAGTAGGCTAGTATTTCTATCATATAAACCGGCACAGTACGGGTCCGGTAGAAAACTGGTCCATCAAACGGAAGGTCGAGATTCAAGCTCAACACTTTTTAAGAAAGAATTTCCACGAAATATTTTATATTCAATCAACCTTAGTGGGTAAAACCGCGACTGCTAGGCATATTTCTGGACACAATATACCAAACTCAGCATGGTAGGACGATGATCTTCGACCAATCCCCAGCCCTAGACCCTTAGGCCTTAATGCCGTGGAGGTTTTTTTCCTGACACACAAGAACTTAAAATATACAATGGGTGGGCAATAGTATCGTACTAAAATCAATAGCGGATCCACGGGGGAGATCATGGGGGTAAGCCCTCCCCCCTTAAATGACTAAATTCATAAGATAGTACAATAAAAATGTTTTTTACAAAAACGATTTGGGGTATAGTGGGGGTATAGGCTGAACACCTACACAGACAACTTGTGACCCCCTCCCCTTAATTTTCCAGTGGTTCCGGCCTTGACTAAAATAACAAAAAAATCTATGACGGCGTGAAAACCGTTAAAACAATTTCCTCTTCAAATTCGAGAGAAAGTGTGAGAGCTTTATTTGGAAAATGAATTCTGTTAATGAGATCGCATAAAGTTGCAGGCACGAGTTATGATGATGTCACTTCACTTCCTTCCAACGCCAGTTTACAGCTATTATTTAAATCATGTGTTGCAAATTACTTGATAAATATTAATCGGCTAATTTGTCGGTGGAATCAGAGAAAATGGCGCGCTCTGTTGGCTGCTGCTGTACAGCCCTAATGAAAATCCCTAGGAACCAACTTTCATCAGCTTTGAAATATTAATGAGAACACATGGCTTCTTATTATTAGTTTTCGCTGTTTGACTGTAACTGCCGGCTTGGCACTACTTTATAACCAGTCTCACAAGTATAAGCCAAAATTTAAGTTTTCACGTCCCAAGATAGTTACAAATCTTAATTTTGACTTATTTGAGACGAAAATCTTTATTTTGTTTAGTTTCTTATCCAAGTCAAACAATGCGTTTTGAGAAAGACGGATCACTATAAAATTGAATTAAATTTATGCCGTTGTTGTGGAATTATTTCATCCACAAATTTTTTACATCAAAATGCACTAGCTTTCAGTCACATGTTATCCTATCCCTCTATGACCAATGGTAACTGAGATATGAATTTTTCAAGTTTATGATCGGCGACCATCTTGAAAAAATGATGGATCACACTGGTTAACGAGTTAAATGTTTGTGCCAAATTTAATCAAAATTTGATAAAATTTACAGAAGTTGCAGTGTTTCCTAAAATCGAAATACTGTACATCCATACATATATACCGTACTGCATATATAAAATTTTGAACGGGGGGATGTTTAAGACTCAGGGGGTCATGAATTGAAAAGTTGTGAAGAAATTTTGTCTATAGGTAGGCCTAGATGAATCTCCCTAATATTTTTCATGCGACCATTTGCGACTGTGGAACGAAAAATTAATTAGTTTCGCCTAAAACAACCTAGACATCCCGTGCTTAAACTTGCTTAAAACATATTTGCATGTATCTCTTATTTTGAGTTTATGAAATAGGCCTACAATTTTTTAGAGTCCCTAAATAAAGTACTAAAAAACACCTAGGCTACTGTGGGCCCATGAACTCACAGTACTTAATAAACCTGAATTTTTGAACCATTATTGTTTTACCATTTCGTATATTTTAGTTGTCCCAATCTAGATGTGATACAATTTAGCATTCATGTCAGTTTTATACGGTAAAATTAAGACCTTTATTGGCTTTGACGTGATAATTGTGAAATTTCATCGTTATTGTAAGCGATGGACTTTTAATTAATTTTTCAATTAGCAGTCGTCAGGTAATTATAAATTCCGTTGGACGTTAAACAATGATTACTGCTGAAGATAATTAATTTCTGTTAACAAAGTGGGGTGGTAAATCAGCTATAGGCCTATATACAATGGTCGATATTGGCTTTGAAGTAAAATTTATATCAATGCCTCTATAGTCTTTCCTTGAAAATGCGCAGGTTGAGATGAAGTATGGACACTCAGTAACTATAGGGATATATCAATTATCTGTAACTCTAAAAATATTTCTTGGTCATAAAATCGTGGCAAAATCATTTACAAAATATGCTTAGTTATTTTAATCAGTAGGTATTCCGGGCCAGTTTAAAAGCGAATTGCCTGCCTATATACACATGATTTAAAATTGACAGTTGACTAAATTGTCCGTTACACCAGCAGCGGTACCCAGGAGTCCATATATTGGTCGCAAGTTGCAACCCAGTATAGTGGGTAGCATAATGAGATCTCCGCGAAACATTGGTAAAAGACCCGGTACACGCGATGCCTGCCTTTATACACAAGATTTAATTGACAAATAATTGACAATTGACTGAATTGTCCTTTATATCGGTACCCGGTACACGCGGATGTTCGAATGCGGATGTTCGAATGGTGATTAATTGGTGCAAAAACAAACAGTTTATTTCTTAACTCAATTCAGAAGATGAATGAATGAATGAATGAATGTATTAAATATTTAGAACAATTTAAATACAAGAATTGTAAAGCCCCACATGGAGACCTATAACAATTTACCCTACTCTAAAACTAAAGAAAAAGAAAAAAAATCAATTAGACTTAATTTAACTTATTAAACTACACTTATATATTAATAACAGATCTCTCATAAACACATAACAGTCTAGTCCACTATTTCAAATAAAGATTCCACCTCTTCCCGTCTCATCAGCCATTCCCGGACGAATTTGGAAAATTTATTTATTGACAGCGACCCAGGACAAATATTAAGTAAGTTAAATAATTTTGGTGCTATATATTGGTAGGATTTGGTAAAATTTGCTATGTATGCCCTTGGTACTACAAGGTGCTCAATTCTTCTAGTATTTGCTGGTCTGGGTCTCTGTACCATGTCCCCACTGATAGAGTAAAAAATTCGCAATGTCTTGTAAAAGAACAAGTGCCGCAGCGGGAATAAACCGAGAGACGCAAAGAGAGGGAATGATGGCCAAGTTCTAGGTTTTTTGACTATTGTTCTAATAAGGTATTTTTGGGTAACTACAAGTGAATTTAAATTTGTAACAAAGGTCCCACCCCACACTTGGATACCATACGCTAACCGAGATTCACAAAGTGAGTGGTATAGTTGGATTAAAATTTTTTGAGGGCAGACCGTGCGGAGGTAAAAAAGTTGTCTTAAAAAATTTCGACATTTTCCGTTTATCGATTTTAAGTGGCTGCTCCATTTCATATCACTGTCGAAGTGGACGCCAAGGTATTTCGTCGTTTGTGCTTTAGTGATAGCTGGGCATTGACAATTTGGATTTTGTAAGTTGCAATTATACGCATGGCATCTCACTTCGAGGGGCTCATCTATACTTCCTGTTCTTAGATTGTATGGCAGAAAACAGGTTTTACTAACATTAATTGTAAGGCCATGGATTTGGAACCAAGTGTTAAGATGTTGTAAATCCTCAGTCATAAACATTTGTATCTCATTCCAGTCTCTTGCAGAGTAGCAGAGTGCCGTGTCATCAGCGAAGCTAGTCAAAGTACCATGTAGCCGCAAGTTGCATAGTTGGTTAGTGTATAAAATAAATAATAATGGGCCTAAGATTGAGCCTTGTGGTACAGAACATAGTTGTTCCAAAGCGTCACTATCTACAAAACCAACTGTTCCACTTTTTTGAATTTGCAAACGTACTCTCTGAGTCCTCCCGATCAGATAGCTCTTGAACCACTCCCACGCTATTCCTCTTACCCCTGCATTCCATAAAATGTCTAGGAGCAAATTGTGTTCGACAGAATCAAAGGCACGGCTTATATCTAAGAACAAGCTGGCTGTTTTACGGCCTTTATTTAGAGAATCGTATATGGGTCGGGTAAATTCTATTAACGCTAAATCTGTTCCTTTTCCTGCCCTAAACCCAAATTGATTTGAACTTATCCAATTATGTTTCGATAAAAAGTTGTTCAAGCGAGCTGCCATAAGTTTTTCTATGACTTTACTTGTTACATTGAGTAGACTTATAGGACGATATGACTTTGCAGAGCGGCGATCCCCTTTCTTATGCAATGGTATAACTATTGCTTCTTTCATTTTATTAGGAAATATTCCTTGTGAAAAACTGAGATTTATGATATGTGTAAGATAGGTAGTAATATGAGCCACAACATTTTTTAAGCAGTCTGTAGATAGGCCATCAGGACCAGCGGAGTTTTTATTTTTTAGTCCAGAAATAACTGTCATTACTTCATCGTGGGTAACAGGCGATAAAAAAATAGACTGTTGTGTAGACTTTGAGTCCCACCCTGACATAGTGTGTTGGTTTAACGGTGGTTTTACTAACTGCTCCTTTAATTGCAATGGTAGATTCGTAAACAGCCAGTTTAACTCATTTGCCACCAGCTTAGGAT
This sequence comes from Psococerastis gibbosa, assembly GCA_963971405.1. Taxonomy (NCBI): domain Eukaryota; kingdom Metazoa; phylum Arthropoda; class Insecta; order Psocodea; family Psocidae; genus Psococerastis; species Psococerastis gibbosa. Next base: position 21,986,752 of record OZ020484.1, read on the forward strand.
CAGAGATCGCTACTCCATCGTCATTTACAATTTCAATCGGTTGTTTATCCTTACTGCACACTCCCATTACTTCATTGATTACTTTCCACTGTTTTTTACTATCACCAGACGCTTCCGTAAACTTGTTGCTATAAAATGAATTTTTTTCCAGCTGAACTTGTTGCTTTATATATGTCTTTAAGAACTTTAGCCTCTCTTTACTCTCATAATTTAGAGGAATTCTCTTTTTAGAGTTTATAATTGCATATTTCTCGTTTATGAGGGCTTTAAGTTCCCGAGATAACCATGGCTTCCCCGGACTTCTGTATTTGGACATGCGTTTGGGTATAGTTGCCGCCTTCTGTGCCTGAATCATTTTATTCTCGAGTAGTTCGTAAGCGACATTAACATCCGTACAATTTAAAATTTCCTCAAAAGTAGTTACATTTACAATTGCCTTAAATCTATCCATGTCAAGCTTTCGCACTACTTGCCTGGGATGATAATTTTGGACGACATCAGCATTAATGATAATGGAGGTCATATGATGATCAGTAACACCTAAGTCAGTAACAACACTCTCATGGATATATGCTAGCGAGCGTAAGTAGATATGATCTATACATGTGGCTGTTTGTTCAGTTATCCTTGTATGCTCATTTACGAGACTAGTAAAACCATTCATAGCCATTACTTCTTTGTACTTGTTCCCCTCTTCACAATCCCCCATTATATCAATGTTGATGTCGCCAATAATCAGAACGTTTTTACATTTAATACGTTGTAAAAGATCATCCAGTTCGTCAGAAAATGCTGTCTTGTTGAATCTTTGCAGGCGATATACGGCCAAAATAGTTAAATTTGTTGAACCTACTACGAGAGAAAGACGTTGTATGTCGGCTGTTCGAAAAGAGCAATCAACATGTTGTACATTTAGCCTTGTTTTGCAAAAAACAAACACCCCCCCAGCAGCATATCCCTCATTGCAGTTGTACCTAATAGGTTTTGTACCCATCCAGATTATATAGAGTAGAGCCTCAGCATTATATATCCATATTTCACTAAGAATTAATATATCAGGCCAAAATTTCCAATTTTGCATGATACTAACCAGGGTGTCAAAATTTGCCCGCATGCTACTAATATTAATGTGGCTGATAGTTAATCTCAATTTAGAGCTTTGTAACAGTTTTTTACTGAATGGGCATATATCTGCATCTATATTAGAATCCAACATTTGTGGGGGATGTAGCACCACAACGAAAAGAAATTGCATCCATGCTACGGTACTTCTTACTGGTAGGCAGTGACTCAGAGTACTTAGTGCCCTTTGCCTGTAGCAAGCGTTCATCATGCCATATTTTCAGTTTCTTTTCGCTCAGCTGCCGTGCCCTGTTTATTAATGAGCTTACCAGATCCCTCTCATTAGTCGTTAGGTACTGGAATGACTTAGTATGGCGGGATATAGCCACTATAGAGTGGGCTATACTATTGTACACTTCAAGAGGTTTAGGATTTATTCTGCACAGTAGGACATGTTCTTCAGTTTTACCCTGACTTTCATGTATTGTGCATATTTGTAGTTTACCTGGGCACTTACCCTCAAGCGCTTTCACTAATTGTCGCTTTTCTGCCTGGGTAAAAGTCAGAACAAGTGTCCCCGATTTTAACTGGAAAAACTCTCCATTTACCAAAGTAGGGGAAATTGATCTTAAAATGTTATTGTGGCTTATAATATCCGGATATTGTTTTGCCAGTGCATAGGTCACATCGACAGGGCAACGTTTAGTTGTCATTAAAAATAACTGCGGTGTGCAGAACCCATTGACATTATGAAAATGTACCTTAAGGGGACTTCTTTCAATGTAAGGTATTTGCTTCGTATCGCCCAATAATAATATCTCCTTTGCTCCTGTTAAATAGGCTATAAACCCAATATAACCAGCATGACCTAGGGAAACCTCATCAATGAATACCCTTTCATATTTTTTCCCCGTCTGATTTATTATGAACGATGACACTGTTCGATAATCCTGCATCAGCCTCTTGTTGTCCCTTAAATTGTAACGCCGGGCAACTGCTTTGCGAATATCAGCTACTGCTTCTCTGGTGTGTGTTAAAATGAGATCCTTATTAGGATGATGTTGCTGTATTATAAAATGAGATTTCCCTGACCCTGGGCAACCCTCAACCAATGTGATTTTTGGCATCTGACAATTTTGAAGGGGAATTTTGGACACCACTTGAGTTAACTCGGCATTGAGCATTAATTCCGTTTTCTCTGTTACTAGGACGTATTTTGCTGAGGTCACGAATTTCTGTGTTTGAGTGTTGAAATGAACATAACCTTCATTTAATGTGTACCCCATTCTGTACACAGTATTAGTTTTAATCAGGTACTTTTGAGTCTCATTATTGAATAAATTTATTTTCCGTGACCTAATTAGGCTAATAGCACTAGCCGATGAATTGTTTACGGGTGAAAACGCTGATGCTAATAACTGACTGTATTGAACGGCGTTTGCACAGTCAGCATTTAGAAGTAGGTTACGCAGTTCTATCATACTGTTGATATAAAACTCGGAGTGGGATTTTGGCACCATGTACCCTGTAGGGTTTGGCACTGATAATTTCTTCGGGGCTGGGATTTGTAGAAAATCCAGGTTTCTGTAGCCTTTATTAAAGAAGACAAAGTAAAGGTTTTCGTGTTTTAAAACTGTTTAATACGTCTAAAGCTGGAAAATCTAGGTACCCAGTCATGGTGTATATATCAATTCCAATGACCAATGGATAGTTTTGGGATGCCCAGTGGTCCAGAGAGCTAATTAGACAAGCCCAATCTGCCATGCCGCATATCGAGTCGCTTGTTTCGAGCAGTAAAAAAATATTTTTCAGAGATGAGCAACACTGCCTCAGGGGCAGTTTCGACTTGTGGCAAATTTGGGTGAAGTTGGCTAGTTTCTCCTTGTTTATTGTGCGATTTTTTAAAAGTTTGGACATCCCTTGAGAAAGCCTGTATTTTTTATTTGTACAATCATAGTGGGCAAAGCCTATTGTGATATCGACACTGTCTCCATAGTTATCCACTAAGTTAACCTTACTCTTAGGGGTGGAGGCGTTGGAAGAGAATTTAGATATTGAGTTTAACAAACTTTCAAAAACTATAGGTTCATTTTGCTTGAGCCCCCGTTTTCTATTTGGTAAGAAGAAAAGCACATTATTCTTGAGAATGTCAGTTAGGGCCATAGTTAGTTTTATCAATAAGTTGCCCCAGAGCTTTTAAATAGCTTGGGCATTCAGGAGAGCTGACCTTGTGCTTGAAGTCCGTATAATTATTCCTTTTACAATTTACACAGGTTGGGTTTTTATCATTACTTTCTAGTTTCTTTACAAGACTTTATGTCATGGCCCACTGTACCACAATGACCACATGTTGATTTTTCCTGCTTACAGAATTTGGCTGAGTGAGCGAAAGCCTGACATTTATAACATCTCGAAATCGCTACATAATCTTTAACTCTACAGGCTGACCAATCTATATACACTCGATTTTTCTCCACTAAATATTTTCTAGCTCTTGGTGAGCACTCGACAATCCAATGAACGGTATTTTTACCTTTAGGGCCTGTTTTGAATAGGGGGATGATCTCCGGCTTATCGCAGTTTCCCTGCATGTTCCTGTTTAAAATTTCGTCCACCATGACTTCTTTCGAGATGTAGCTGGGCACATTGTAGATAATTATCCTTGGCTTTCTTTCCGATGGCTCCGAGACGTCTAGCTCGGGATCTTGCTGGGCGATCTTTTGCAGGACTAACTTTTTATCCTCTGAGGGATCTAGCACTAAAAGAACTCCACCTCCAGAAATGTTGACCGCCCTCTTTATTTTAAGGTTTTGATGAGCCGGTATGGCCTTTCGCAGGGACTCACGTACCTTCTTGTTTGCCTCTTGGTCATTTCCGCCATTTCTTTGTTTCTGCTTTACTATTATGACGCTGTCCTTTGGCTGCTGTAATTTATGCTCTTGGATAACCCTCCCCTTGCTTTGGGGCTGTTTCAGGGCATCTGCAAATGTAATTTTCCCTGCAGGAGGTTTATTTACCTGATCGGCCATGTTTTTCAGGCATGATGTAAGGCCATCCAGGTGCTCATACGTAGGTCCAATCATTTGGCACATTGTTTTTGCCCTCGTTTCAATTTTGGCTAAGTGCACGGTCATTTCTTGTATAACTCCGCATAAGATGTCGAAGTCAGCTCTCAGGATTTTTCTCTTTTCGAATTCGGCGCTGGCCCAAGCCTTTGCCGATTCCACGGCACCCGCCATGACTGAGATGTCCTCTTCAAAGTCCTGGGCAATACTGCTCATGTCTCTGATTAAAACCTCACTTGGAGGACCCATTTCCTCAAATTCGGCCACAAGGCCCTTTGGCAAAGTGTCGAAAACTCCGCTTGTCATTAACCGAGGAAACACTGATGACAGAACAATACCACACACATTCACAGCGGTCTAATCTAAAAAATAAATGCGCGATTTGCGGACTAACTAAAACTAGGTACGGTAACGTAAACACGTCCTTACTGCACCGCGGTTACTACGTGTATATAGATTTCTGGTGTATCGCCGGCATGTCGAGGGGAAACCTGCGACGTATATATGTTGAAGTAGACTCTGGAGCCCATTTGCTCCCATGCCAAATTTCTCAGCGAATCAGTGGCGGTGTGTACGGGGGATAAAACAAACTTCATTCAATCTTTAAATAAAAATGCCAAAAGTCGTATTGATAAAAACTAACAACAATAGCTTCTAAGAGTCTGATGCTTAATCACTATAAGCTTTATGTAGCCTTTGAGTTATGACCTTGTCAATAACTTGACAAAATTAGGCCTACTTTAACAAGGATTTTCTCGGACAGTCAACAAAAGCCAGGGAACGTGTCCGGGATAGGTTTTATCCGGGATTAGTCAAAACAACGTTGGGGATCAAAATTAACATGTTTATAAAACGACTATTTCGCACCACTTTTTTCTTCCATGGGAGACCCCGAACCTCCATCCCCGCTTCAGCTTTACCATAAGTTTATAATTAAATTATAGGACCATTCTCATTTATACAAGCAATGCAAAGGGTGCATAAAATAAAAATATATATTAAATAAAATATATAAAACGATCACGTAGATATTGTAGAAGGAAACAAAGGAAATATCATACACTACTTACATCCAGTACGTATAAAATGCCTTTTACTATTGGTTCCCTGTATACATAACTGGTATGAGTCACAAAGTTCTTTGACTCTAGTTCCGAAAAAGGTTGTGTACACTGCCCTACAGTACTTTAAGTAAAGCGACCGTCATTAAATACAGCAGGCAAGTTTGATTGTCTATGAACACCATAAAAATTCAAAATGGAAGCAGATATAAAGACGACTATTTTATTAATACTGTTACACAGCATTCAATGGACCGTTCAGGTAGGCTACCTCTTTGCGTAAACTGTGAATAACCTTACTTCGATACGATCTGTAATTTGCATTATAGTCATGCGTAAAAGCTACAGTATAAGCCACTAGCAACAATAGAACGACAGTCTAATGGGTCTTATTTAGGTTCCCATTGATACCATATAAAATAGAATCGTAGCTAATGTGTGTAGCAATAGAAAACAGGCAAGAATTTTCCCTTTACTTGTAAACAGTAAGCGGGAACTTATCCATCCTCAACATACTCTATTACAAGAGTTACAAGACAGTAATAATTAGCAATGCATATTATACCTACACACTGTATATACTGTATACCTAGGTATACTGTACGTACATAGTAATTGTATGGCAGCAATATCAGCAGGCTATTCAAGGCAAGACATTATTTAAGCGTGATACAGCATAGCATCCCTAATAAAGGTCTAATCTGACGATGCCTCGCAAAACACTTTGGCGGGATAAAGCCTTGTGTTCGGGTAAGATGGGAAATAAGACACTTGGATAAGGTTAATGGCGCTCAATTTACTTTCCTCGATTTGAGAATGTAATGAAATTGCCATAGTGCTGTAGCGGAGGGAGTTTCGCGGCAATATCCCAATTACCGCCGCGTAATCCCACCTAATGGAGGCACCGCCTCCGCCCCGCTGCCGCTTCCAACCTCCCTATGCCTAACACAAACTGGTAGGTACGTCAGTGCAGATACGATATGCCATAAAAAATTTAAAAAAATAAATTAAAAATTAGGGTTAGCATGAAAACAACAATATAGTCTTACTGTTCGCCTTTTGTTTTTTTACCTGACAACGTCTATTTATAGCCGTTTTTCAATTCAATTCAAATTCAATTAGAAAATATGTCAAGCATTTGAAACTGAAATTAGAAGATAAATAAAAACTGTACTTGGCGGGATTCAAACCCACGATCTACGCCTAACCGGGGCGTCGTCTTAACCGCTCGACCACAAGCCCGCATAAGAACAGTTAATGAATATCCTCTACTTATATGCTCGTATTTCGACATGATTCGTAATGTTAGACAGGTTAGCACAGCTACACAACTATTTAACCGAACAAGTCTGTGAGCTTACTTAATGCCATAAAGGCAATGCTTTACACATTATTGCAGTATATTATATGGAGTATATAACACTGACTTTTTAAATTAACTGTTGGTTGAAGAGACAACCTCCACGTTATAACTGAAATTAGAGGATGAATAAAAAAAAAACTGGACTTGGTGGGATTCGAAACCACGATCTAATCACGATTACAGCAACAATTAGGATCAAATGCTACTAAGTTATATAGTATGTAATAATGTACATAAATTCATTCATATGATATAGCGTTATTTCAATTTCATTTGGGGGGGGGGGGGGACTCGATTGAGACGCAAATTTTAAATTCAAAGTGTTAAAAGAACTTGGTTATAGGTACCCTTAAATCGTCGAACTCAGTAGCAAGCAATCAAGCAAACAGTAAAGAATAAGGAATGAGGATCTATTTATTTCTAGTAAAATATATAGTCTGAAAAGCCCAGCAGCCGTTATTTGACTTATGGAAAAACAGTTTATAAACTAGCTGGACATCCCATATTATTCATTGTCAATGGATGAAAAGAAAATATCTTTTTTTTTAATTATTATAATTAACAATTAAATGAATGTATCCGAATAACCTCTTCAGCCGCCTCTGTAGGTAATACCTGTGTTGAGTTACGACAGGCTTCCGATCGCATGGTGCGTAGAAACGCGCACAAGTACGAACAAGCTACCACTGAATGATAATATACGGAAAGTAAGATATAAGCTATGAACAAGCTTGTCTAATTGAAAGTAATCGCCCTAATGAAATAATAACAGGGACTGCGCCACCATGTACGTATATATATACGTACAGTATAGGGGTTGAGCTGATGCTTAAAACACGCAACAGCGGGAAGAATAAAACCTGATAATATTTTTATACGTCGATATCTGGAAGCTACAGGGATGAGGGACGCAAATTTCGAACAGGACAACCAATCAATTGACGTTATACATTTATACAGGAATTCCGTTCATTAATAGGGCTATTATTTAATTTAATTTAATTAAGAGGATATGCTACGTAGATAATTGGCACCCTAGAATTAAGTACTTCTCATTTTTTTCTATCATTAACTTACCAAGTTATTAAACATTTGGCTCATTTAAGTTGTAGAAGACTACTTAATCACACAAAATCGGTTTTTTTTTTTTACTTTTCGGCTTCGCAGTTTTTCCAAAAATCCACTGGTTTTTAAGAGAGAAATAAGGTATCAAAAATGTAATATTTCTTATTATATGATGCATGAAGTAGTCTTCTACAACTTACACGAGCCAAATCTTTAATAACTTGCTTTGTTAATTAATTAAAAATAAAAAGTCAATGAAAACAACCAATTTTGGGGTGCTAATTTTTTACGTAGCATGTACGTACGGTACATTCATACACCGTCGACGCAGGCGGATGGCGCCTCCGCTGTTTCCCCATTTAAGACAATTAACGTTAATTGTTCGGCACTATAATTTTAAAGTCGATAAATTTAGCCAACGCATCAAACCCAACCAGCTACAGCTACCCTAACCATCAAAAAGTTACCACACGGACTGATGGTGTATTCAGAAATTTACGTTGAAGGTTGACAATTATTTTACAATCTTCTTTAGGGCGGTTCCCACAAGCACTTGAAAAATATCGGTAAAGAATACTGCACAGCACCGCCATGCATTGGTAGAGGGCCATGCCGTCCAGTATTTCTTATCTTTTCAAGCGATACGGGTCTTAATTAGAGGAAAAACTGATGAGCATTTTGACACCCAACCCCTCCGATCGCATGTCACAAACTCCACAGCTTTACTTACCGAAATAACAATCTAATTAATTAATTATTTAATAGTCATCAGTTCACAACACTTAACCCACAAAAACTACAATAATGCATAAAAGCAGAAGGTGAAAAATTCCTAGAAGACTATCTAGAAAATATTGACAAATGAAAGCTAAGCGCGAAACATGAGCTTCGAGTGGGGAAGACCGCGCAAGCACTGAAGTGGGCAACAGAGTGCCGCTACAGACTGGACGCTCCAGCGAACACCACAGGGGCAGTTCCAGCGTTCCAGTGCCCGGTAATGGCTCAGCTGACGGTGGACTCGTGCCACGCTTCGCTGCATCCCCCGATGGCACTAGGGGCAGGTGAGGGCCTACGGGCCTGTTGCCATTTTATTATTTGTTGGCTTTTATTAAATAATAGGTGAAGGTACATACTGTATATATACTATCACGGAGGATTTTCTAGAAGACTTGCCGTGTTCAGCCACGGTGTTTAAACAGTTTGGGAATTCATACAGTACCGTACAGTATATGGTTACCCCGTGAATATAAAATTCAATATAATGTTACTATAAGTCACTCTTGTGTCAAATTAATAATTGCCACAATCTTCAAAAGTCCCCATTGGTTAAGTTAATTAAACATGTACAATTTCACAACGTATACCGTAAGCTGCATTGAAGCAAATAGAAGTTTTCAAGTTGATTCGCTAATGCAGAAAGCACGTTTACTGCCAGAAGCTGTGATAAGTGTCAGCGAGAAAACTGCTGGAGTTGCTGAGTGTCATCGTGATCCGACGGATGGACGCCCAATACCGAAACTGATCAGTGATAAAATAATGGGCATTTCATATATACTATACATGAGTTGTAAAAGAATAATAAGAGGATTATTCAAGTACGGTATACAATACATTATAGTCAGGACATGTAGAGTGGTGGTAAAGACTCCGACTTTCACCCAAAAGGTTGTTGGTTCGAGTCCCACTCTTGCTACATTTTCTGGCCATGCTTCGGAGATCATGTAAATCAGGCGAACCCGGGCTTTCCTAGTTGAGTGTAAGTGAGGGCTTTATAGCCCTAACTCTCCTATGTTGGCTTAGTAATAGAACGAAAAAATTCAAAAGTCAATATACTTGTTTTAGAGTAGATCTGACGTTATTTGCTTATGAATTTCCCGTAGCGGTGGACAACCAAGCCCAGTCTTCTTATCGATACAGAAGATTCGTATCAGATGTACTTGGTCATACTTTCGCCTTTTCATTGCGTCAATGGTAAGTCTGTCACAGCTTATTATTGCTTATAGCCGGTGTAGATTGACATCGAGAACGTATACCAGTTTGCCAATGGCCAAAACTTCATACGGAAACAATACCAGTAATGTCCGGAATCCATGGTGTCTTTGGCATTGGACAAGGGGTCTAAAGGCCACTATAAGTAGGCCTGGGTCCGTCAAAATTCCTTCAAAAAATTACAATATATCCATAAAGAAAAAACCAGAAGCAAACTATCGAGGGGCAAGCAACCCCCCGCATTTTATTGACATTAATTACAGCTACCATACATGTGAATTTAAAAGAAATCATAGGAGCCGTTTTTTAGAAATAATTTTTTTAGACGTTTTTTTGGAGTTTTATGAGTATAAAGCCCCCCCCCCCCCCCCCCCCCAAATTGACTTAGCCCAAAATATAAAAAAATTGCCTCGAGGTATGATTTTTGTGAACCTACATGCTAAATTTCATCAAAATCGACCGAGTAATTGAGAAATTGATGAACTGACAGACAGACAGACAGACAGGCAGACCTCAAAACGGGTAAATCCGTTGAAATCTCGGGATCGAAAATTTCGACCATCACAAAGCTTTCCTTATACTACGTATAAATTGGAAAGCAATAATGATGATAGGTCTAACATAAACAAGTTCTACTATGTATAATGTCGTTTTGTGGTAAAAAAAAGCTAGATGTACATAAATAGTACAAATAATGAGTAAATTGATAGGTGCCTAGATCTGGCCCTGTCGTAACGGATGCGCGGCCAGGTGGAGCCGGTGGAGGAAGGACATCCGTGGGCACGCGACCCCATACTAACGGACGAGCATACCCAAGTTTAATCATGATCAACCTTTTATCAATGAGGTGCTCGTACGGTCGTACCTACCGGCTACTGGCTACTCGCGCAATGCACTTGTTAATGCTCCTATTGCATTTTCTCGGGTATAATTTACTACAAGCCCGTAGCCAGGATTTTTTTTCGGGGGTGGCTGCGGCAACTGTGATCCTATCCAGTGTAAAAAAAAAATTCTTGAGAATTCAATTGTATCTAGTGTATTCTTTTGAAGTAATGGTGTTACTGAGTACATATATGATAGCATAGCCACACCAAACGTCAATTTATAGGCGGAATTAGCTTTGGTGCGAACATTGGCGTATAATATTTTGCGGATATGCGGACTAAATCGTAATGTTATCATAACGACGGTTTAAATTGCATAGAAATGATATTGCATTCTAACCCAATGAGGGGGCCGGGGGTCTCCCCCGGGGGAAAAAATCCACCTATAAGTGCTAAACAGTGGGGTTTTACAGCAGCAAAGCTTACAAAGGAATGCATATTCACATTGCTACAAACAGGGGGGCCCGGGGGCCACCCCCGGAGGAAAATTTGAAAATATAAGTGCAGAATAGTGTGGTTTTACGCATTTTAACAGCAGTAATGGATAGATTTTACAAAGCTTACAAAGGAATGCTTACTCATAGAAATCATATTGCATTTAACCCAAAGAGGGGGGTTCGGGGGTCTCCCCCGGGGAAAAAATCCACCTATAAGTGCTAAACAGTGGGGTTTTACAGCAGCAAAGCTTACAAAGGGATGCATATTTATGTTGCTACAGGGGGGCCCGGGGGTTTCCCCCGGAGGAAAGAAATTTTTTTTCAAAAATTTCGGGGGGGGGGGCTGCAGCCCAATAAGCCCCCCCCTTGCCTACGGCCTTGATTTACTATGACTGAATGTATTCATTGACTTCAGCTATGCACGTAGGCTATATAAAACAGGTACCTAACTTACTAAATTTTTTTGCTCCAAGTACCCTATTCCACTCATTCGAGGGGCAGTGTCGGACTCTCGGAGCCTATGGGCTGGAATCTCGTGGGGGCCTGCCTTTGTCGTTGGGTAGGTCAGTAGCGTAAATACCACCCCTGCAACCCCCATGGTACGGGGGGGGGGGCGCAGCATTGCTGGGGGCTCACTTCGGCTCCCAAAAATATTAAAATAATTTAGAAATCTACGTAATTAATGAACATGTACAATTTAAATTTGTTATCCATGTTGACTATTCCACTATTGACTATCACTCATAAAAAAGATGAAATAATGAGACAAGGTAAGATGCACCAAGGGCTTGCGGGGAGGGGGGGGCGCAGCAGAAGGCAGAAGTTATTTACGCTACTCGGGTAGAACCATCTATAGGTATATAACCCAAGAACATGCCTAATAATGATGATGGTTTCGTTTGTGCGTTTGTGTAGATCAATTCGGAGAAATTTAAAATAAAGATAAATATAATATTTATATATATATATATATATATATATATATTATATTTTAATAAATGTAATATTACAATACGAAATAAACAAGCATAAGTTCCTCGTGCATCAACATAAGTTTTATTTTTTAAAGAAAGAATGAAAAATGTCTTTGCGTATAAAATAGTCGTGACATGCACCCATAAATTTCTTTACACTTTTCATTTCAGATTGGGTCCGCGGCAGATCCAGTTCCAAAGCCTCACTTCATTTCTGATTTGTAAAATGTTTGAGCTTTTTTTTGGGGGGGGGGGCGGGCTTTTTGTGGGAGGCCAATCCGGGACTGGCGAGGGGGATGAACACAGCCAATTGTGTAGTCTAAACGATTTTACTTTATACTTTCTTGCCGATTACTTGTTAATTACATGATTTTATAATTTAACAGAAATATATATTTATTTATTTCCTATTTATTTACCTATTATCCATATTCAATGCCATTTTTTTTCTTTCAACAAATAGAGCAGAGAACACGGCTGAACGATAGCATCATCGATCCCTGTTCGGCAGTCATCCCCGATAGAAGTAAAACTCAATTTCGCTCATCGCTGAAATCCTTTTACTTGGACGGTACACTTAGCTCTCCATCGTGTTGATTTTAAGATGAGCTTTTTATCTGAGACTTGTTAGTAATGAGAATGAATGAACTTTGGTTGTATTTGCATGAGAGGTTTGTCAACAGTGGCAAGTCTCAAGTGCTTCCGTGACACGTGATACCACTCAAAGCGACCCAATAGCAGCACATTTTCATCAATACTTTCCTTCAAAATCCTCTTTTGTTAGTCCAATAGGACATAGCACTATACAGTCTGCTGCCCTCTACTCTAAAGATTTCATCACTTCAAAAATTCAATTCGATAAAAATATCAAATAATTGCTCCCTGATTTAAACCTTTCATACCTATTTAAATATTAAAACGTTCATGTTCTTTAAAACTGCTCATTTTCTTCCGATTCATACATTCTGTGGCTCTGTTTAGGTAACTTTAGCCCATCAACTACTTTTTTTATTTTAAAGATTATTCGCATACAAACAATTCAATGAATGCATCCGAATAACCTCTTCAGTCGCCTCTGTAGGTAATACCAGTGTTGAGTTACGGTACGACAGGTCACCGATCGCATGTTGTGTAGAGACTCGCACAAGTACGAACAAGCTATACCACAATGCCAGCGAAGGCAGTTTCATTACAAAATAAAGTTGGATGCTTCTCACATTGTATATGCCGTATTTGTCGAATCTACATACTGTAATATATCCTTATTTTATAAACCAATCCAGAGCAGAAACCACCTTTTATAAGGTTGCCAAATGCCATACATTTTAGTCTCTGAGTTAGATGACTAATGCTAAAAGACACTACTTATGAAGTGCTTTCAAATCAGAGTTATGTAGATGTATTGTATTGTAGTATACGCGCTACAACTACAATTAGACAGAAATCTTTCCGTTAATAAAAACAATGGAGTAAACAGCAAGGTACAGAATGTCAGATATGCTTAATACTCTAACAAGGCGCAGATATTTTTTTAATGAATATACACCTTGGATTTATTCAGAGTAAAGTTAAAAGAACCGGTCCGAGTTAACTCAAACATGCTTTCCAATTTATCAAGTAGTAGCTAGAGAAAATGAGTAATTTCATGGAAAATAATTTTCCTAAAGTTAAATTTCGGGCATCTCGGGGAGGGGGGGGGGGGTTGTCCACCTGACGTCACTGGAGGTGAGGTAAATTCTAGATAGGTCAGGGCACGCAATGCATTTGACCGTGAATTTTCTATCATTTTTTCAAAAATATTTTTTTTTGCACAAAACCAAATAATTTGTTGGGAAAGTTCGTTAACACCTAAAAAAAATTTAACACCTAAAACATGCCTGAAGGTAGAAATCATCGATGGAAAAGTTTCACAGAAAAATTATTTTTTAGTCATTTTTAATTAAAATTTAGTTATTATTATTTTTTTACCCCCAGAAGCAAACTATCAAGGGGCAAGCGACCCCCGTATTTTGTCAACATTAATAACGACTATAATATATGTGAATTTAAAAGAAATCGTTGGAGCCGTTTTCGAGAAATAATTTATTTTTTTAGGCGTTTTTTATGAGTTTTTTGAAAATAAAACCCCCCCAAAATAAAGCCCAAAATAAAAAAAATGGTCCCGAGGTATGTTTTTTGTAAACTTACATGCCGAATTTCATCAAAATCGACCGAGTAGTTTGCCCGGAAATCGACGCACAGACAGAGCGACAGAGCGACAGACAGACATTTCGTAAAAACCACTTTTTGGGGTTCCTGGGACCTGAAAACGTGTAAATCCGTTGAAATCTCGGAATCGAATATTTCGACCATCACAAAGCTTTCCTTATACTAGGCTACGTATAAATTGGAAAGCAATAATAAGATTCTACAATAGTAGGTATGAAAATGATAGGTACTTTAGTGGTAGATAAATATGGTTATGTAAGCAGCAGTAATCAATTAATATAAATTCCAAAACTAAAATTGATAAGAGGCATTTAAATAATCATAAATACTGTGACTAGTATGAATAGGCTACTACAATTTATTATTGTATTATGACGACAAACATAATTAAAAACTCATAGATAAAGAAATGGTACAGGGTCTCATTATTTTTTGATACAAAGTACTATGTTTTATCTGTTGAAGGCGTCAAAACAGAGTAATGACCTTTGATTTGCCCTATCCAACACATTAATTAAATTTGGAAAGATAGGCTAATTTGTAATCAGGGTGGTCAAGAATATTAATATCAATATTATAAATAAATAGCAGGATCTCCCTACTTATTATCCCTATTACGAGGTGTCGCGAAAAAGCAGCGGTAAAAGTGCCAAAGATTTGAAAGGAATGAGTTCCATAAATATTTATTCAAAAGTCAAGCCTTAAAAAGTAATTTTTATTTATTTATGGCAGTAGGAAGGGCGAGTCATCCCATCTTCCAAAAAAATGGGTCGGGAGGTAAAAAAGGTTGGGAACCACTGAAATACCGCATAGAAATTGCAAGGAATTTAATATAAGAAAATAATATGCTTGATACAGTAAACTATAATATTTATTAAATTAAAATTTACGTGAACCGTTCCATCTAAGTAAATACCAATCAGGAACGGAAACCGCAAATATTTAGAAGTGTTCCCGATCCTAAGTGACGATTGGATGGACCTCCAAGCAAATTCTAGGTTCTACAATAGTATGAGACGGATTTTCATATCACTGTAGTACAACAGTACAAGCACCCATTTAGGCCTACTTGCGGTAAAGTGTGGAAAGTCAGGGAAGACACTAGAAGAAATTAGAGACACAAATAAGTCAGTAAATGAACAAAACTTCAACTGTGTTTTATGTTTATATTTTTTTTTTAATCTTTTTATTCTTTTCCACTTCACCACAGGTAGCCTACGTGAGTTCCACTATTATTGAAATTGCTCCAAATTCAACTCGAAACGAACAAACAACACGTCTGGTAACGGTTTTCAACAAATGCTCCAGTTTCTACATGTTTATTAGTGAAAGAACCCTGACATGCTTTCCTATTTATCAAATAAGTTAGTATAGGTACCTATTTGACTCCAGAATGCGCTATGGGATAGCAACATGGGGAAGCGCCACTGAGTCCGATCGGGTTTTCAAAGTCCAAAAGCGTGCCATTAGAGCTCTGATTGGGACATGGGATCAACGAGTGTCTTGTCGACCCTTATTCGAGAAACTCGATATCCTGCCTCTGGCATCAGTGTTTATACTCGAGACCCTGACGTATACTCGTAGGCACTTGCACAAATATGCTTTTAATGCAGAAACTCACCACCATCAGACACGGAATGGGGGTGACTTGCACCAGGAGCAATACCGTACAGCCGCCATGGGAAATTCACCCCACCACTTAGGTGCAAGGTTGCGTAACCACCTACCCAGCCTCCTAAGGCTTCCAACAGCTATAACACCATCCCAATGTAGGAAGGGCGTGATTAGGCTTCTTGGTGTGAACCGCCCTTACTCCGTGCCTGAATTTTTTGACCACAACTACAACAGTTGAGTTTATATCTTATGTACCGTATTATATGTTTCTGTGTTTCTGTTTGACGTAATAGAGTTGTAACGACGCCGAGAATACCATTGTATTTTTAAAATGGCCAATACATGACTTATGACTTATGACTAATGACTTAATAGTTCCATGGTAAATAATTGCGCCCATGGCTAAAAATGGGCTGCCTACATATTTTCCCCATCCTAAAGCTTTGGAATGTTTGATGGGACAATTGCATAGTCCAAAATGGGATATTAAGCAGTTATACACAATAATAATGGTATGGTTTTCAATCCATTGGGGCTCAGGTTATCCATAATAACTTCAAAAAAATATTTTTTCCTCAAAACCGAAACCTTAAAAAAAAAAAAATAGATAGCTCTAGTAAATTGAGCCTTTTGTATTTCAATACACCCTGAATTTAAAGAAATCGTTAGAGTCATTCTTTACTATTTTCTCTTTTTGTGGTATTTAGGGTATTTAGGGTATAACGACCAAAAACCTTGGGGATTCCTGGGACCCTATAAAACGTGTAATTCCGTTGAAATCATGAAATCGAAATTTTTTTTTCTTTACAAAGCTTTCCTTATACGAACGCATAAATAAGAGAGCAATAAGGATTGCCACCCTACCTATCTTACCGTAGATGATATTACATATTTGTAACCTTAATGCCCATGACCTAGGATAACTTTTAAGCCCGTAATAAGGCCACACAATAGGACATAGATATCCTATCTTTCAGACAGCTCACTGAGATTAAGAATAAGAAATAACCACAATTTTTTCTTCCTGTAGCCTATTCAGCGTTATATAAGGCTTATCAATATCTATTCAATTAGAAAACATTAATTTAAAAAAAATCACCGTTTCATTAAAACAAAATCCATTGTTTTCACTGTTGAGATCATGTAGATATGAGATTAAGTAATTTCCTAGCTATTGATCCCCTTGTACTTAAGCAATACTTCAAATATTGATAGAAGAAATCTGGTCGCAATTAGAAGTACTAGGCCTATCTCAAGCTCA
Organism: Psococerastis gibbosa; assembly: GCA_963971405.1. Taxonomy (NCBI): domain Eukaryota; kingdom Metazoa; phylum Arthropoda; class Insecta; order Psocodea; family Psocidae; genus Psococerastis; species Psococerastis gibbosa. Next base: position 22,003,735 of record OZ020484.1, read on the forward strand.
TGTGATGTCCGGCAGCACATGGACTGTCAGTGTCAACTGAAGTCTCACCCGACCACCATGGCAGCAGGCAATTTGAGCATATTATTTAGTTTGGCCCTGTCAAATATCGTCCTGACAGGTAAGCGTCACATTACAACAATCATCATCATCACAATAAAGATTTATATCCATATCTGTCTAAGAAATACATTGTTTACATCATACGAGGTTATAGTTAAAAACAAAATAACATTTGTTCATCAATATTCATGTGGTACCGTTATATATATGAAATAATGCACGTAAATTAACGATTTTTGCTATTTTAGAAATGTTGTATTACTTTTTAGTTTCGTCTTTAAATCTCCATCCCTTTATAATTCTATTCAGTTTTGGGGCATGATTGTGGTGCTATATTATTGGTCCAAAAATCACGCACAAGCAACAATGATTGCTGGTCACGATTTGCCAAAACTATTTTCATCACTATACTATTCCAAACTTTTCATCAGTTATTGACGCACTGAAGCGTCCAGAGCGAAATTTCGTGTTTGGCAAGCTATCGGCCTTCATGAAGGAGCTTATAAACATTTTTTTCTCTGGGGAAGACTCACCACATAGACTCACCAAATAACAAACCTCTCGCATGTTTGCCACCACCCCCCCCCCTTCAGCTGTGGTTACAGCTACGGCTACGGTATAGTACAGGATCAAATGTAATAAAATCTAGAAAGAAAAAAACTACCATGATCCTGTTTTTGAAACTTACACAACATTGGCGTAATTAGGGGGGGGGGGGTCTGGAGTGGGCTTAGCCACCCCCGGGTACTTGTCAAGCTCCCCCCCCCCCCCAGGGTTTTCGAGGAAATAAAACAAATTCACTGAAAACACGTCTTAATAAATAAACGAATAATTAGAAATACGTTTAGAAATACTTTTTTTTCACAAAGAATAATAATATATTTAAAAAGAAACACTTCATCGCGAAAGTGCGACTCTATTTTAATGAATTATGTTGGCAATTTAGCTGTTTCTGAATTCCTTTTGTCAATGTTTACGTTTGAATCTGCACTGAAATCAAGGATTTTAATATCTTGAAGTTGCTGTGGTTCTACATCTCCACCCCCCCTCCCCCTGATTTTGACAACTAGGGGCACGGAACAAATGGGGTATTTTGGCAATTTACCCCAATGCTACATAATATACTTTTATAGGCTAACAAGAAAAATAATATTGCCTTGAACAGATTTGGAAAGATTCAAAAAAATAATTGAAACAAATGCCCGTTGATATGAGTCAGTGTAATGTCGAAGACTAATTGCTGTATAGCTGCAGCGCATGTCACAGAATTATTTTCAACAAAGAGGACTCTTATTTGTTTTCATTAGACCATATGAATAGGCCTCCTCAGTATACGCCTTACGATTTATTTTACCGGAGGGTACGGAATTAACTAGGTATCGTATTATAAGACACTGGAGGCTATTAATGGATCCCTCTTTTTCTGGATAAGATCAGTCATAATTTCTGCATTAAGAGGAAGCTGAACCCAAGGCCGTGCCCATTTTTAACGTAATTTATTAATGAATCAATGGATAAATTCTTCAAACCATACAGGTTTACATGCAAAAATTTGTTTCGGGAGGGGGGGAGTCTAGACTCCATGGACCACCCCCCCCCTCTGGGCACGGCCCTGGCTGAACCCACATTATTTCCTATTTTTTAAGTGAAACTTCTTATGGAAGGGATTTGAAATTCTGGTCAGCAACCTTTCAGAAGTGTGACAAAAAGTGTTTCGGTTGTCCAATTGATGCCTCGCTTGCCTTCGGGTATCGGAGAATAGTGAGATGTAACGCTCTTCTCGCATTCTTTTTCGTTTTACATGTTAAAATTGTCGAAGAATTAAAATATTTGATTGTCATACTCTGTCACTTCTATCGTGTATATCTTTACCGTACAATTTTATTTAATACGTACTTTATAAAGATCTGGATTAGTAGACAACTATTTCATACTTGTACATAGTACTACAATATAAAGATTTGTTTACTTTAAACGGTACAGTGATTTTCCCGTGAAACTGGTAAGCGACGGAAATTTAGTGAACTATCAAATTAATGGAAAAATATAGGCTGGGCTAGGTCAAGGACGACGTTGAATTTTATTCTTCCAACCAAACCACTCACTCCCTGTTGACGAGTTGACCCAAACATACTCAAGGCCGTAGCCAGGATTTTGTTTCGGGGGGGGGGGGGGGGGGTTAGAAATTTCATTGGGTATTACATAGTGGTTTTTATTTTTCCTCTGAAAATCCAATTCTATCTAGTATGAAGCCATTTCATTTCGGGGGGGGGGGGGGGGTTTGAACCCCCATGAACCCCCCCCCCCCTTGGCCACGGCCTTGAACATACTTGTAGTATATATTAGATCTGGCGAATTATGTGTTGCAACAACTCATTAGTTAACTTTGTCTTACATTTTCCCGTTTTGGAGGAGGGGCCACTGCCGCTCCACCCCTAAACTCTGGAAATATTTTTTTCTTGCGGAGTACTCATATATATAGGCCTACACATATACATACATAGCCTCCGCCACCCTCAAAACTACTTTTTCTCTCGAAATCGAATATTTGGTCGATCACAATACTTTCACTATATAACTTAATTTGTAAGCTATTTGAGTGAAAGTAAAAAGCAGAAGGAAAAATATGGCGTTGTCAAAATCAATTTGTTGGAATATACCTGCACTGTGTGCATGAAGCGAAAGGAGTAGGAAGTAGGGACTCGGGGACAGTGATGATCGAGTCACACAATCCGCACCAGTGTCCCGGATGACAAAATAAAGGTGCCGGATTTATCAAAGCAAAGTTTCCGAGTCAATGATTGCGCTGCTGTATATCGACAGTGACGTCATTCAGTCCCTTAGGATCGTTGCGAGGGGGAATTTGGATTTATCAGGACAGGACGAGTAGTGTCACACTTTTTCCCACGGGTTATATCTCATGCTTTCTATGGCCCAGTATAACCGAAATGGGGAGAGTCTGTCAGTGTTATCGTTTTAGTGAACCCTTACGAAGAACAGACATTAAAATAGAATGTTGTCAGTGCAGAAAAGTAGGAGATGCTTTCACATATTTACATTGGCAATGACACTCAGATGTGCAATTTAGCCATGAGGTGACATATTACTGCTGTTTTGAATTTTTTAGGAGAAGCCTATAAATTCAAATTGTCCGTGTACTTGATAGATCGACAGAAATATCTCCAATATTTTCTTGAGCTCCTTTGCACTTACCCCACTTTTCCTCTTACGTTTCACCGCTACCAGCATTACGTACTTAGCTTATGGCGTCATTTTTTCAATTTTATATTTTTGGTTGACATATTTTAAATTTAAATTATTTTTAATTGGGGCAATGTCGCTCACAGAGTATAGTAGGTAAAGCAGATAGTACAATAGTTCAAAAATAAACTTATCGCTGAAATTAAATCATCCCAGTATTTCAGCCTTATCCTGATATAACTCAAGATGTATCTAAAATTGATCAACTCTCCGTTGTACTGAGATATGTCTTAATAAAAGAAAATTACATGCTCCTTCTGCTGTTACTTTGTTCTGGTACGTTTTCCATTATTATTTTATTATTTATGCTGCAAACGATTTTCTTCCCATTCCACTATTGATTATCACTCATAAAAAATATTAAATGATGAGACAAAGTAGGGCGCATCAAAGGTCTTGCGAAGGGGGGGGGGGCAGCAGAAGTTATTTACGCCACTGGGCACCACCATACATTGGAGCATGGCGCTGCTGTCCAGTAAGTATTCCTTTACAGAGGCATTTCTAAGGGTGGTGTCACTTGTGCGCAAGAAGTATCAACTATTTCTCGGAACATTTAGTTATACACGTCTTAAAGCCACAAGATAATAAACGTTCTGCTTGTAATTCCAGTGGGAGCCGATTACACCGTGTTTCCCAGTGCCGTTGCCGTCAAACAAGGTGGAGGGTTCGTCCTGCAAGTCGTGCCGGCCGACACCCCCCTCAAGTCCTGCACCCTCCGCGTCGGAACGGCCACCATACCCCTCACTCCAGGTGGCGAAAACGCCTATGGAATGACGTACTGGGGACGCAGCTTGGACAAAGGCGACTGTGGCGTTAAGGTGGCACACGCCAATGCAACTTTTGGGGAGAAGTGGGTTTTTGTCATGGTCACAGTGAGCGCTGTTACAAGAACTGCATTTAGCCACGTCGAGTACGTAGGTAATGTATCTAAGTGCTGTTATTATTAATGTAGGACTATGCAATGCAATGCATAATTCCGTTTAGCCATTTCAAAGTCTTGGAGTGTAAAAATGTGTGAGACCCCAATTTCGGGCTTATACTTTGACACATTTCCCCCGGGCCCCTCTATCATGGGCCGATATATGTTAATCTTCGTCGGTAAAATCTAAATTTTACTGTTATCAATATGCGTAAAACCTCAATATTTCGCGCCTATATTTTATCAAACATTTTCCATGGGGCCATTTGCAGGTTATAGTAGGTTAATTATAATTGTTCATTGAATACAAAGGCTATAATTTTACTACATTTCATAAAACGAGTGTACTGTCGACTGAGCCCCCCCCCCCCCCTCAGAATTCCTGGGTACGGCTTGGGCTAAACCTCGACGCTGATGTTTGAAATCAGTTAGAACTACAATACTTTGCATGCGTTTTTATGCAAAACTACTGTAGTTTTACATTCCAAATATAACATATACAATATATAAACATACTTTATCCAGACCAGGCGTTTATGGATAATTTAAGTTTACTGTATATGATTTAATAAAGTGCCTTCAAAATATACTCACGAATGAGGTATAAACCGGTCTAGGTTTGAATCCTGCAGTTCTGAGGCGGCTCAAACTGAATCCTTCGCGGGCGGTGTGTTTTAAGAATTAATATTTTACAAATTTAGCAATTAGGTACGGTAGGGACTTAGTTCGATCACTTGCTAAATTATAAGATTTCTGGAGAATATAACATTTTATTGTAGGTCCAGACAAATAGTGGCTTGTTTCTATAGTACAGTAGATGCTTCCAATATTAATTCAATAGTCGATCGGTACAAAGTGAAGAAGACCAAATTCAAAGAAATTGTACATTTAAATTAATTTAACTTCAGAAAACTTTCCGGATTTCGTCAAAACTTATAGTTACTGAAAGTGCTGCTATATAGAAGTGAGAGGTAACTTCAATTACCCTACCCACGTACAACTCGTGTAAAGGTGGTGTGTAAAGGTCATCACAATAAAATCTCCTGCGGGGCAGCAGCTTAAAGGAAACCCATCGAAGCCTTCTTTACAACAACTAAATTTTCGAGATTACGCTATTAGCTATAGCAGCGGGCGGCGAAACGGTATAAAACAAGCTGTTTCATTCAGAGACCTAGGCATTTATTTAGGCCTGTGGTATACTAAGAGCTTAAATATGCAGGAGATAATGGAAGTCAAGATAGAAAACCATTGCTGCAGACCCATCGACAGATTGTAAATGGAGCAGGCTACCTTCGTAGTGCTGAATAGGAAAGGCTACAGCAGCGCTCAGCAGCAAAAAATAGAGCATTATTTTAGGACAAGTACGATTAACAAAATTGATTAGTACCTAATTTTTCTTGGTCTTAATATTGCTAAATTTCAATGATAAGGACGTACAGACTGTATCGTATTTTTGTAACTGTCGCGGGATCGTTATTATTGAAGACATTCAATACAGTATGTACACATATTTTCATCAGAACATGTAGAGTAGTGGTACAGACTCGAACTTTCACCCGAAAGGTTGTTGGTTCTAGTCCCACACTAACTACATTTTCGGGGCTGCGTCGGAGGGCATGTAAAGTAGGCGGTCCCGCGCCTTCCTAGTTGAGTGTAAGAGAGGGCTTTATAGCCCTAACTCCACTAGGCTGGCTTAGTAATAGAACAAAAAAGTCATTATTTATTTATTTATTGTAATGCAGTATATTCCAATACATTTATGAAACTGAAAAAACTATGAGTTTCGTTAGCTTCAATTCCTGTTCGCACTGCAGCAGCCCAATCATGGCGATTTGGGAGGATTATAATACCGGGGTTTATTTAATATTTTTAAACAAATGAGTGCAAAATGCGCGGGAACTTCAAATTGATAAATTAATATTTTTGGTGAGTTTTCAATTTTTTCTCTCTTATATAGATGTAAGTTTAGACTCATAAATTAAAATTCTTATTATATTTCAAAATTCTACCTGTACATTTTAATGTATATTAGTATTTCCTTCAATTATCAAACAATGCAACCATTCTCTTGCATTCTAATTATTTATTAATTTTAATTTCCCGTGCATATTTTAACACCGTCACGTGACACCTTACTACTGCGGTATTAAAACATAAACCCCGGTATTATAACAATCCCAAATCGCCATGATCAGACTGCGGGCAACTGTAAATGTTAAGTTGTTATTAGTGTTGTTTTTTCGGAAAAATAAATGAGCGGCAGCATGCTTTGCCAAGATTGAAATTCTCCAATTTAATGAAAAGCTTCCTTCCACTTTAAGTGTTCTATCAGGGTCCGGGTATTTTCCATCAATCCTATTTAGAAAAGAAATGGTGTTAGGATGCACGCGGGTCATACTCACCGCGAACGGACGAGCGGGAAAAAGCGCACGCTGATGTGAGGAGGGTGAAATACTGGAGACTACAGGCCACTGGTTGCATGTCGCTGCCACTCATGCGCCCCGGCCCCTGTCCTCTCAAATATTTACTACTTCTTCTTACCCAATTAGTGTCTACTGTCCTACCTGGATTGCAATCTACTCCGCAATAATTTGTTCCTTGAGACTTATGGCTTTTTTAAGGGAGTCTCCATCAGCCTGTCTTTTCCTGCAGTAACCATACCATTGGTCATGGCTTCATGGACACGGCAAAATCAAACCACATGAGAATTTTTCTCTGAATAATCCAAATTATGGCTACATTCAGAAGCCCGTATTCTCTAACATGATGCTTTACAGGGGCTATGTAATCCTGTCCCACTGCAGCAATGGAGATAGTACTGGATTTCCCACCCCTCCATGTTGCAGTGGAAACTTCAGCAGAAATGGCATTATTAGGAGTGGAAGGGCAATTAAGAGAGACTCAGCCTCTCTGACGACGTCTGACCACTGCCTGGATCTGCCAAGCGATAGAATCCATCCAAAATACGGTTTTAGGAGGGAATTCGAAACTATATTAGGGACAATGAAAGAATGCTGCGAATCAGCAGGAATTCTCAATAGTCACACAATCAAGTGGTTTACTGATGGCTCTGCTCTAGGCTAGGAAGTACCAAACCAAGAACAGGCCTTGGCGTCTTTGGTCCTGGGGTTAAATATCTGGAGTCTCTTAGGGAGACAACTATAGTCTTGCAGATTTTGCGATGAAGGTGCGGAGGACGATGCGTTGCAATCGCACGAAGAAGAGCAGCATGCTCGGAAAGCTTGCAGTTACATGTAAAAGACCTGCCACTTCTGAATCCCCTCAAGATCCTGGCTCTCGTGAGAGAGATAGGCCTCGAGAAAGTGATGTAGAAGTGATGTAGATACTTTGTTGTAGGGGCACAATAGGCCAATAGGCTTAAGTGCACACAGGTAACACCTGTACCCCAATTTATATGAAAAAAAAGGGAGTCTCCAACCATGAGTCGGATATCTTGCCAACATTCTTAGATAGATAAATTAAATTAGCTAGATAGATAGATATTCAAGAAAGAGACTGTGCCCCCTCAAGCCGGAGCATATGAAGGGGGTTATCAACTTTACTATTAACAGCAATCTAAACAAAATCCACGCAAAATGAGAAAAGTATGGATTTGGAATGTTTTGGTACTATACGACACTGTAACCTTTTCGATTGCACCATTTTGTTATGCCTTGCATCCATTGCATTTCCCCTATACAGATATAATGAAAACACTTAGGACTGTTTTGTTCGAATGTTGTATACAAAACTACAAAGCTTCTGTATTCCATATTAGATGTAAAAAGGGCATCAATGCGGATACGTCGCAAACACGATCGTAGGGTGTCATAAAATAAAAAACATGTTCATCTTAGTTTTGGTATACAGTATGTGGCCGTTAACTTTTGGAACTCATCCTCAGTGGCTGATACTGTTGGCGTCTCAGAACAGCCTCGGAATTAGGGACACGATCTCTCCAAGATATGCGCTGCATTCATCTGCATTTCCACATTACAATAAAAATATTTACATAGGCTAACTAACACTTCTTTTGTACCTACTTTTCGACATTCCTGTTGGACTCATTTTGTTTTTCGTTGAAACAATAGGGATTTTAAAAGCAGAGACTAGTGGAGCGCATATCAGAATTAATTGAGCCGCAAATATGCCTACTTCTGGAGTAGGCTACGTATATGATAATATTGCATCCCAGTGCTAGTGAAGGCTGGGTGAGTAACGTGCTTCTTCTATCAACGAAAGCGATGAAGGACTGCAATACAGATTACCATGAAGACATGACAGTGACAATCTATCTTTTCGAAGAGTAGGTTGAGACACAATTGCTTTGGCTGATACAAGATTTGTTGTGGTTATGGATAACGCCCGTAGCCCCGTAGCATAGTAGAATGTTGCAGAAGGTACCTTCAATGCGAAGGCATTAATGGCAACCAACGGCCTGGATATACCGCAGCCCAAGCCTACGAACCCCGTTCTTATTGGTAAAGACTAATTTTTTAACATTACCTTAATTGCCTAGAACATATGCTACGGCCGCATGCAATGCCCAAAATAGACCAGAGCACTGGAAGAATAGTCCTTTGCTTTTGAGTGGTGAAAGTGCCTTCTAAAGTCGGATTTGTAGAAAAAACAGAAACAGGAATAACCATACTCCTAATGTGGCCATTCCACTTGTCAGTTTTTCTTCAATTTTGAAAATGTCAGTGACGGAAATATCATAAATGTTGCTGCAACATGCATACATATTTTTACACCTCATTCCACTTGTCTTCAATAATTTACTGACAATTTTTGTTTTCAAGTGGAATAGCCACCTAACCGTATTTTTAAAGTGTTAACTTCGGGGCAGCTATTATGGATACGGTAATATAGTAACCCAAAAAAGGACACAGACGGATTTATTACACCTATAAATACGGGGGATTCATCAGAAGAAGATGATGAGGAGGATTGGATATAACATGCAGCTTGCAAATGAAAATATGGTTGAATTTAATACAGTGGATACGGTACCTACTTTACTTTTTTAACATTTAATTCAGAAGTTTAGAAGTTTTGACGCAAACCGTATCAGCCCCTGAGGATGTCAGGCCGATTGAGCTCCAAACACTGTGGCCATTTGGTGTTAGTCACGGCCATTTACGGTATACCAAAACTAAGATGAACTTATCAATTACTTTATGATTTTATGACATCCTACGATCGAGTTTGCGACGTATCCGCATTGATGCCCTTTTTACATCTAATGTGGAATACAGAAGCTTTGTAGTTTTGTATACAACATTCGAACAAAACAGTCCTAAGTGTTCTCATTATATCTGTATAGGGGAAATGCATTGGATGCAAGGTATAACAAAATGGTGCAATCGAAATTGGTACAGTGTCGCAAAGTACCAAAACATTCCAAATTCATACTTTTCTCATTTTGCGTGGACTATAACACAGTACTTACTATCACTTAAAATTGTTACAAAATCAATTAACATCAATAATTAAAATAAATATAAATATATATAAGCTAAATAGACTTTAGAGCCATTGTTACAGCCTAAGTTAAATAGTTAAATTATGTAGTTTTCTATTCAATGAGTAATAATTGCTCCTTTGTGTACTGGTAATATTATATATGATAGAAGAGCCGCTCATCCCAAAAAAATAAAATAAAACAACAAAATTGATTTAAATATAATATATACTGTATATATAGTATACAGTAGGTACAATATATGCCTGCCTGTACAGTTAATCTATATTCTACTGTTTATTTTGGTATAAATGTTGCGTTGGCGCATATGTACAGTATTTGTTAATGCTTTGGGTTAGGGCAGGGGTCGGCATCGTTTTTTAGCAGCTGAGAAAACTTTCGGGCTAGCCAGATTTAGATCTGTTAGAAGAGCCACTCTTCCAAAACAAAAAAATAAAACAACAAAATTGATTTAAAAAAAAATTTATATTATTTTTGTTATATTTAATTTTTTCTTTTTAATTTTGTGTCTATAACTGGGATTACAGGGAAGAACCGCTATCAATGAGCCATACAACCGTATGCGGCTCACGAGCTTCACGCTGCCAACCTCTGGGTTAGGTTAAGATGTAGCGGTAGACTAAATTGAAAATCTCAATACTTTCTTTTATGTCAAGTCTCAAACCTCAATCTTCCATTTCATAGCGTAGTCCTCTACCCAATGGCCGTGCCCTGGGGGGTGGTCCATGGAGTCCGGACCCCCCCCCCCCCCCCGAAATCAATTTTTGAATATAAGAAATAAATTTTTGAATGTAAGCCTGTATGGTTTGGAGAATTTATCCATTAATAAATTACGTTAAAAAAAAATTTGGACTATAATGGTGTACAAATAGACAATTCATTACAGACTAATCTTACGGTTTTAAGGAAATGACGAACCGCCGCCACCAGTTGAAATAGACGCAGAGATCGGTGGTGACACGAGCCTGAAGTGCGACGCGCTCGCCCAAGACGCCGTGTACTGCAAGCTGAGAGACCCGAGGGGCACCACCATCAGCAGTGGCACCAACTGCACTATAGTCATAAATATGGTCAAAATCACAGACGAAGGCACCTGGACCTGTATTACAGGCACCCGAACCGCCATCACTGAGCAACAAGCCCCGATTATTGTTACAGGTATGAATCATACAAACCCCTAGAATAAAAACCCATCGTCATTTTAATTTTAATTTTTAATTTTAATGACGATGGGTTGAAACAAAACGGGACACATATTTTACAACTATAACGTAAAACTGTACTAAGAATTTTAATTTTTACCATGAAATTCTGTTTATTGTTGTTGAAAGGGCAGTTTCATCACGATACTTTTCTACAAATGGTTGATCAGTAATAGGTGAATTCGGAGCCAATGCCCATTATTTATGGAATAGGTATTGTACGTTTCATCGGCATAAAATTATATCTACCGTATATTTAAAACAATTTGCAGTGAAACCTGTCAAGACCCTCAACATCAGCACGGAAGACACTGAGATGGGCGTTTCAGTTCGGTGTCAGTTGCCGAAGACAGCAAAACTGCAAAACTGCCGGTTTCAGCGACCTGATGGGATGTCTCTCATCATGGCTGATGGACTCAGCTCAGACAGGTACGTGCACTGTGCAGTGGCGTAGCCACTAGGTCTCGACTTCCCCTCCTAAACTCAGCAAAACATAGCAATTTTTCAGATATTTATTTTAAAAAATTCCACCGGGGAGACACCCGGCCCCTCTGTTTCCAGTTCTGTTAATAATGTTCTCGCCTGCAAAATAAAATACAAAAATGCCGACAAAATTCAGGCCTATTTTTTCAAAAACATTCCCTGAAGAGACCCACAGGCTCCTCTTTTTAGATGTAAAATCTAAACGTTATTGTTATCCAAATGCGTGAAATTCCACAATTTTAGGCTTATTTTTTTATTTTGCAATCTCTATAAAATAAAGTAGCCTATGTTGTGAAACAATAATAGGTACTACATTTGGATTTTCCATTTAGGTTTGCATACATTGGCCAAGGGCTAGCAAATAATGATTGCAGTGTATTAATTATGAAACCGATGAAGGAGGAGGATTATGGAATATGGAAATGTATCATTGGACTTGAAGATGGGACTGAAAGCGGAGGCTTCATTGCTCTCAATGCACCAGGTAAATTGCATACTATTGTATTTGTAATATCTATCTATATCATTAATTTTAATATTATATTTTTATTGGAAATTTAGCATGCCTACTCTACCCCAGTTAAATTAAAATAAGAGTGAGGTCAGAGCAAATTAAAGCAGACCTACACATACTGTATGCGTAGTATATAAATACAGTAGGCCCACTGTAATAATAAATAATTGAACTGGTGTACAAAGCCATGTCTCCAGTAAAGAATTCATTTGTAAGCTCGGGAAAAATTAACAATAAAATAAAATTATTGTAGACGCAAGCTGAATCAAGTTACAATATGAACTTTTTAGTTTGATTTATGCAAAAATGTTCGTGTACCTACGTACAATCCACTTAATTATTTGGTATTATCAAATTGAATTTTGGGTACCATTTTTTATAATACACGACTGATTCCGAAAGTGGTCAAATAAATGGCCGGGTCAGAGCAAATTAAAGTGCCTATACTATATGTTAATGTCTCAGACTCTCAGAAGGTAAAAAATCCCTTTCGGCTATGGCCGATCAGGTGTAGGGAGATTCCGCAGACCCTGCTTTTCCTCTACGCTACCCAGAGGCGTAAAGTTTTGGAATGATGGCGGGGGCAAAACTAAGTAGACCTTATGACGTCATCAGGCAGGATTGAAGAAAAAATTGATAATATAATAGAAAAATTGTAGAGTTTTACGCATTTTTTAGTAGTTGTAAAGTATAGCTGTAGATTTTACAAAGCTAAAAAAAGAATGCTTATATTCATATTGCTGCAAAGGGGACTATGAAGTAAGAACCACGTCTTACAATGCTCGAAGCTGGGGTGGGGGGGGGGAGTAAAGCCAAAAGCCCCGCCCAACTTTACGCCCCTGACGCTATGTGTAATAGAAAATAAAAAAAACTTCATTATTTTCCCGATCACAACATCAACACACAAAACACTCTTGTGTTCCAAAGTATGACGACTATATGAACTTTTACTTATTTTTACTTTGACTGGACGTCATCATGAAGTCGTTAATTTGTCGTAAAAAGTGTAGATTACCATTACCGTAGATAATAATACGATCATTCAGTCAGATTTTAATTCATTCCTCTGCGACCAATATTGACTGAGATATGAATTATATAAGTTTTCAATCGGCCGCCATCTTATAACTAAATAGCGGATCTAGCTGGTTAACAAACTCGATCAAGGCATTTGTATGATCAATTTTTGTGCCAAGTTTCATCCAAATCGGATAATATTTACGGAAGTTAGAGTGTTTCCTAAAATCGATATACATATATATATATATATATATATATATATACTGTATATACATACATATATATATAACATTTTGAACGGAGGGTGGTTTTAGGCTCAGGGGGTCATGAAATGAAAGTTGTGAAGAAATTTTCCGAAAGTCGAACATTGGTCGCCATCTCAATAGGTAGATGAATCTCTCTAAAACAGTCAGTACAGCCGATAAGCTGTTCCCATGGTAATTTTCACTTGGAACCCGTTAGACTCACTAAAGTACTAAAGGGACCCTCCCAACATGGTTCTAGGCTTTTCAACAAGCTCCCACAGGGTCTAAAAAGAGATGATTTTAGCCCTAACGTTTTCAAGAGCAAGGTAAAGGGTCTCCTAGTGAGTTGTTGCCCCTACTCTGTCAATGAATTTCTAGCGACCAACCTCCCTCCATGCCGACATTCCCATCAAATTCATAAGTGACTATTGTATATTATTAAGTTGTGGATTTTAATGGATAAGGATTGTATTGATGATTATATGTAGGTTTTTTTATCTATCTATATATATATATATATATATATATATATATATATATAGTTAATTAGTTATTTATAGTTTTGACGGTGCCGAGCACATGCAGTAACTCTTATTGTAACACTGTACTGTATGTGGTTAAAATAGCATAATAATTTTATTTCATTTCATTTTATTTTTAGGGAAAAGTTCGGAACCTATTAACCACACCATAGGCCAACCAAGTAAACTCTTTGTTATCGACGGAAGCTCATTGACAATGGACTGTACGATTGACGCTGCATTGGACTATTGCTGGTTTCAACATCCAAACGGTACTAGGTAACGAACTTAGGCTACTGGACACATAAATACATATGAACTCGCACCCGCGGCCATTTCCATTGTTTACAAAATTCACATTTTCTTCATTATTTCTTCTGTAGGCCCTATTTTTTTGAATTTTGGTTTTTTACATCAAATGATAACTTTAAGCATTAAAGTGGTAAATCTTGTTTACAATTACATTCTTTTAAAGCTTTAGAAAGTATTTTTAAAAATGAGATCTACAACGGGAAAGGCTATGCAAACATGCAAAAAAGGTATCAATGCAAATGGCTGCCTGAATCCTGACTGAATAATTATCACCTATGTTTAGCTTATAATAATAGTTCCAAGTTACGCATCCAGTTTATGTAGAACATCCTTCCCTATTGTAGGTCCATCAGAATATCAAGCATGCATATTTTCACCTCAATATGCATGCTCACATATCAGCCGGGGGAACCAAAGACCTTAAAATAGAGAAGCTGGCGCCTAACCATAGCTAGGTAATGGTGATAGAGGTCAAACGCAAGGGGAATTGCGAGGAAATGTCAAATAAAATGGTTAACATGGTTGAAGGAAATGTGACTGAGTTTGTCGGCTTCCAGCATAAAAAAAATAAAATTGCGGCAAATGAACAACAAAATAATGTACAATTTAGCAGGCAGGCTTTCCAACAGAGTCCGCTGCAGTAGGTTCCTGCGTACTTGACTCGAAATTTAAATAGAACCTCGGATCCAAGCTTAATCTCAGTCAATCGTTCTGGTTGCCCATCCTACCCGCTTGGAGGAAACCGGTGTCGAGAGGTGGACTAGTGATTTATATTTGCGAACTCATTCAATGTTTCAGGCACTATGGGCTGCAAGATTCAGGAGACAGCACAAGTTGGCGATATCACGGAGAGGGCTTGTCCCTCGGACACTGTGGACTGACTGTCAACCAGACTGCAGCCAGTGACTCGGGCAAATGGATCTGTGGAATGGGGATCCGGGGAGAACCAATTACTGAGAAGGACCTCGAGAGAGAATTCGAGGTTGTCGTTACCGGTAAGGCGGAAATTCCGCCTCATTTGTGATTTGAGATTTTTTGTTTGTTTTGTTTTAAGGAGATTATTATGTAGATACTTAACTTATCTATAATAAATTAAGCTTTAATATGGTAGAGACTTATTTATTTATTATAACATAATTTATAATATATAAGTTAAGTATCTACATAATAGTCTCTTTAAAACAAAACAAACAAAAAATCACAAATGAAGTAAATTCGCCGGTGGAATTGCCGCCTAAGCACAGTAAAATTGACTACATAACTCAGAAAATGAAGGAAAAATGTGCTCATTGTGACGGTACGCATATTTCACTACAGATTTATGGTTATGTTATACGAAGGTGTCTCAAAAAAATGGGAAACCCATAACGTCATAACTGCGCCACACAATTACAACTGATAACAACAAACGCAACGTGTCACTAGAAATGCGATGCTGGCGCCACTGGTGCTAAATCCGTGCCTCGCTGGCGGGGCGCATACTCATACATATTATATGGAGAGAGGGCGTCGTTTCACTTCCGTCATTGAATATATAACACGTGTTATAGATTCAATGCTTTCGTGTACGTATAAAAATCTGCCATCTGCCGTCCAGTCGGGTACAGTACAGCCAAACAATCCAAATTATATTAGAAACGATGGCTCACTCTTCAGTGCGAAGTAATGGAACACTTAAAATGATACCAAGTTCAAAACCATGAACTAGGAGTAGCTATTGGAAACACTAAAAGTGTAGCTGGCTGTAAGTCTCTAAGCTACAAGAAAAAGTTGAATTGATTCGACGCGCTCAATTTTTTTTTCCTCATTCGGAAAAGTGTTGGTCAAATGAAATACACTGAAGTAAGGACTAAATCCCCATATTGCCCCATTAGAAAGAATTGTTCGAATCGATAACGTTGATGACATTCCAGTCTTTGCGTGAAAAGGTAGGTGGAATAAATCAAAGATTTGCAACCCAACAGACCGGCTTGTTAATGGTCGCATGTCTCAGCCCTGGCCTCTCAAACAAAGACACGAACTATGATTTCATAGCCTATTTCCGACTGCAGACTTCCCCTACCCTCGTTTAAATTAATTAACTAATAAATATAAAAGAAAACTGTTAAGTATGTGACTTAAAAGGTCCAAAACAACAACTATCATTGGTGTTAAGCCTAAATATTAGTCAAATACTATAGCACAGTTTTGGAACTTTGGAAGGGATTTCAAGTCAGAACTAACCAAATGACCATGTAAGTTGGTAGGTAACATACAGCGACAAACGATTTTGGTTATAATGAAGCACCGACTGTAATTCCTCTTTGCATTGCCCCAAACAAAAATTCATAAAAGCGGATGGGCCATTGGCGCTTATGATTTTGAATAGCCTTTCCCATTATAAAATTTCTTGTTTGCATTTTTAATGCCAGGTTAAATTAGAAAATAATAGTCGTAGTAGGCCCGCAGACGTCCAAAAGAGAAACCAAGAGTTTGCAAAGGACAGGGGCGGACCCGGGGTTTTCACCAGCAGGGGCGCAAGAACGGCCCAAGGCCAACATGAAACCAACATAGGGGGGGGGGGGGTGTTAATTCCAAATAATATTTTTTTTTTAATATAGAAGTGAAATAGTGGGTGTTTTACGCATTTTGAAAGGGAAAAACTTTAAAGGCGTGAGGCATACCAAAGCGTTAGGCCTGATGCGGTCACCTCATTAGCCCATTGGCTCTAGTGTTAGTCTAAAAACTTTCGGGCATTCAGTGCTACATGGGCAGCGACGACGCTAAATTCGTTTTAAACTTTAAAACAAGTGCTGCTCTTAAACTTTAAAACAGACCCAATAGCCATACACACGTATAGCGTACTCTATACACTGTGTCAGCGTGAAGACGCCAAGTACAAGCCCACGACCAGAAACTCTTATACGATTTGAAAAGTAACCTTGTTGTTTCCTTTTTTTATGCATTTATTCACATTTGATTGTTTCCAGCATCACTGCTCATTGAAAAAGATCACGATTCCACAGCGGCCCATGGCGAAAACATTGCACTAAGTTGTTATTCATTGCAAGGCGAAGCACTTCATTACTGTAGATTCACCTCTCCCAATGGCTCTGGATTCAATCTCTTTCCTCAGCAAATCGAAACATCATATAGTCGATACACCTACCAAGGAGCAGGATTAGAGTATGGTAAGTTTTAATATATAATTTTATAGCCGATTTATATGCAATACAATGCGAGCAATGAAATTATGGAAAAGCATTATAGGGGCCTATATAATATGTATTTAGTAAAGAGTCCTGACAAGTGATAACACAAAAACCATGTAGGTCAGCTTGAAGAGATTCTCTGAGTGAGTTGCTGACTGTCGGTCTCTGAACACATGCACACATCGTTGTGAACTAAATTAAAACCCACAATCCATTTGACAAATTTTATTATTTTATGATAATTGTAGAATTTTATGAAGCAACAGTTTGAGAAGATGTACACAACTTAGTGTCTTGTCCACCAATGAAATTATTATTCAAAACCAAATCCAACAGAACATTACTATTTTCTAAAATAAATATTAACTAAGCCGTACCATTGAATACATTACACCATATGTTATATTGTATATTCAAAGGCCGTACTAATACAGAAATTTATAGATGCGTTGATGATACTATATAATATAATACAAACTGAAATAAACACAATACCTCCTGGACACATTACATTATGATGGCATTGCTTTCCTATTTAAACGTTAATATAGGGAAAGCTCTGTGATGGTCGAAATTTTAACTGAAGGGCTTTTTAGGCGGGGTTTCCACATACGTCAATGGTAAATATGGTCATTAATGTCCGCTAAAACGTCAATACCACATTTACCATTGACCATTGACGTATGTGGAAACCCCGGCTTACGGACATATGCCCATTGAACCTAGCCCTACTATATAGCTGGTATTGATTCAGAATGCATTTCTAGCCGTTGGCAAACTAGTTCCCTCCTCAATGTCAACCCAGACCGACTACTAGCCTTTGGCAAAATAGTTCACTCCAATAGGCACGCTCAGACCCGCTTACCATTAGCATTTTATCAGGCGTTAGCTCGACTTAGCCAAGTACGGAAACGAATCAATGGCCCTGATTACACAATTTATTTATCCGATCGAAGAAATATTTGGAATGTTTACATTGGAGTATATGATTTGAATCTGAATCCAGGTATTACACTCTGGAAATATTCTTGGACCCATATTTATAGGGGGAATAGTACTGTCAATATGCAAACGTTTTCTCTTAATTTAAGTCGGTTGACAAAGATTCATAAGATAAAACAAGTCGAGGAAGTATTGCATTACTTCATATCTAGGTAATACAAACAATACGATATTATTATCCTTACTAAAAAAAAGAATACGTATTTCCTAAGGCAGTTATTTCACTTGTCAATATTCCGTCATTTGTGCATCAATAATTGATGAGATTTTTTTTAGGCGGGGTTTCCACATACGTCAATGGTCAATGGTAAATATGGTTTTGACGTGGTAGCAGACATTTTTAGTATGTCTTTAATGTCTGCTAAAACGTCAATACCACATTTACCATTGACCATTGATGTATGTGGAAACCCCGCCATACTCTATCTCATTGTCCATTTTAACTTTTAAGCATGTTAAAATTGATCAATGATCATAGGGTAAAATCACGCTTTGCAAACAATAACAAACTAAAATTAAACAATGGCATCGTCTGGAGATGATGAAATTATAATTTAAATTGATTTCTTGCGAACGAACGAATTATTTCGTAATGTAAATTATAATATTTCTTGTAGATTACAAAATTAAAAGAAAGACTGCTGGCAAACTTACAAAAATTGGAAAAAAAATGAAAACAAAAATGGTCAATTTTATTATTGAAGACGAGTGGAATGAGATGTAAAAATATAAATGCAACATTTATGATATTTCCGTCAATGACATTATCAAAATTGAAGAAAAACTGACAAGTGGAATAGCCTGCTAACAGCAACAAAAGTTAAATAAAAAAATTAAACACAAGAAAATTGCCAATTGAAAGAGAGGAATGACTTAATTGCTTTCCTGTTTAAACGTTACTATATAAGGAAAGATTTGTCATGGTCGGAATTTTCGATTTGCAGATTTCAACGGATTTACACATTTTGAGGTCCCAGGAACCAAAGAAATGTTTTAATGTTTGCCTGTTATCATTTAAATGTTATCAATTAAAAAGAAAAAACGGTTATATACATTATACAGGGTGACCCACGAACACTAGATAATCCGGTAAGCGGAGATAGCTAGGATCATATGGAGTAGATTTAGCGTAATTACAGGGGGTGGCGTGGATTTTTGTGAAAGTTTTTATATATTTTGTGGTCAAACCAAAAGTTTTAGGTGAGAACTAAAAACACTTTTATGACCTACTCTATGTCAGGAGTGGCCATCAATCAACAGATTTTTGGATTTTCAAAATTCAAAACGCAGCTATAAAAGGACAATTATAAACACGATAATTAAATTAAAATTAATTTATTTAAACGTTAAGAAAATTTGCATGATGCATTTGCATAATATGGAGGTCACGAATTTTGTAGGATCGCGCTGATACAGTTTACAGATTAAGGGGAGCATTTCAAAATATTTTGGAAACAAGGAATGGTTGCGTATTTTTTGCGTAATTATTTAATTTCTCGTTCCACAGCCGAAAAGATATGAAAGTGGTCGGATTAACTATTTTTAAACATGCAAGCTTTCCCAAAACGCTGTATGCAACCTGATTTCCAACAATTCTATAAAATCTGTTTAGTGCACTCTACCGGGGTTTTCTGACGCAATAATATTTCAGATGAGAAAATTTCTGCGAAAGCTTGTAATTGTTTATGACATTTTTAACTGACCACTTTCATTTGTTTTTGGCTGTAGAACGAGAAATTAATTAATTTAGACAATTCGACATTCCTTGCTTACAAAATATTTTAAAACGTCCCTTAAGTGACAATAGGGGGTGAAAAATATTATAATTGTAAAAATGAAATAGCAATCGTAGAGTTGCCAAAAATATCAGGAACACAATTTTCTAAGCATCATGATACATGATACGAGTATGTACCTTTTTCTAACACACATTGGCCACAATTATTGAATTTTATTTGTAAGGCCGTAGCCAGGGGGGGGGGGGTTCACGGGGGTTCAACCCCCCCCCCCCCCTGAAATGAAATTTCTTTATACTAGATAGAATCGGATTTTGAGAGGAAAAATAAAAACCACTATGTAATATCTAATGAAATTTCTGATCCGCGTCCTGGCAGGCCCGTGGATGCGATCACCCCTCAGAAAGTCGCTAAGGTAGAGAAACTGGTGCTGGAAGACCGCCTCTTAGCATGATCATTCCAAGGCCAATGCTCGTTGGGAGCCACGAATGCTGACACCCTTGCAAAAACAAGGGAGGGTTCAGATTTCAGTTGAAAATTTGCCGCTCTACAACGAGGACAAGGAAGAATTATAATTATATATATGGATTCACCACTGGGATCCGGAAACCAAACAAGAATCCACGCAATATAAGCACAAAGGCTCTCCGTCACCCAAAAAACTCCGTACCCAACCGCCTACAGGCAAGATTATGGTTATAATTTTTTTGGGAGGAAGAAGGAATAATTTTGATTGGCAACCTTGAGCATATAAAGACGATAACGGGGGAGTATTACGCAGGGGCATTAAAGTGATTATATGATGCCATCCTTGAAAAGACGAGTGAAGATGAGCAAGGGAATGTTGCGCCAGTCCACAAGTCGGCGAAGGCAGCGGCTGCTGTTCGTGATCGGGGCTACCAACAACTAAATCACCCCCCCCCCCCCACTACAGTCAAACCTACAGCCTACAGACGACAGTTAAGTAGTGCGTGCAGTTTCAGACTATTTCGCAGAGCAAGAGAAAGTATTTTTTTTCTCAGTGGGATAGAAGCTCTTCCGACCAAGTGCATAGAACTAAAGGGGGACTATATTGACAAGCAATAAAAAAAATCGACCTTAGGGCGGATATTTCTTACCTAGGTAGATTACTTAAAATGTCACCCTCGCACATGCGCAAATTTGAATTTTATTATCGTGTTTGTACGCTAATTGGCTAACACTCCCGCATTCAAAATAGCATCAAGTTACAAATCTTTTATAGCTGCTTTCTGAATTTCGAAAATCTAAAGAAAAAACCAACTGGATTGGCCCCCTAACATACACGCAAAAAAATCTTGGAGCAAACACCTTCATTGCTTTTCAAACTAATATATTTCACGTATAAACTCAACTAGATATGGTAGCATTGTAGGCAGGTACCACACAGATTTCCTCCAAAAAAAACTTTGAAATCAAATCAGGGGTTTCAAGAGGGTGAAGACGGAAGTGGCACTAGCAATAATGGTTGGTACAAAACTATTATAACTCTTCCCTACGAATTTTCGGTTTTTACGTTTTAAAACTCGACGAAAGGCAAATCATCGTCAATGAACAGAAGAAAGAATTCTGGCTCCCTTCAAGTCGGGGATGAAGCCTATAGATATTGGAAGGCGCTTACAGGTCCCCAGGTCATCAATATCTAGATATATAGCGATATTTCTAGATACGTCAAGCGATATGAATAAACTGAAACCGCCCAAGTATGGAAATGTCCAGGCCGTCGTCGTAGAGCGTCAGCGAAATAAGAAAGAAGGTGTTATCAGTTTTACGCGGGAGCCCCAGTTGGTCATCGCCGACAATTTTGGCTCAAATTAAAATTTTCGGAGCCAACACAATTTCATGAAAGACAGTAAGACTCCGGTTATTGGAAATGGCCTTAAGACTTACGAGTTTCCACCCTATAAAGAAGCCTTGTCTATCGAGGAAGAAGTAAGAACATAAAGACTAAGCTGAAACTCGCACGCATCCTTTGGACTGTGGACTGGAAGTATCAATCTAACCGAGATTTCTGGACTTGCCGGGATTCGAACCCACGAGCTATGCATATCCAGGACATCGTCTTAACCACTGGACCTGGCCTCTTCAACCTAAGTTAATGTCAGTGTTATATACCATACAATGCTGCAATATATAAGGTTCAATCTGTTTGGACCTGAAAAAA
This sequence comes from Psococerastis gibbosa, assembly GCA_963971405.1. Classification (NCBI taxonomy): domain Eukaryota; kingdom Metazoa; phylum Arthropoda; class Insecta; order Psocodea; family Psocidae; genus Psococerastis; species Psococerastis gibbosa. Next base: position 22,025,868 of record OZ020484.1, read on the forward strand.
CTTGACAAAAAGTATGTCCGGCCAACAGTGATGCATGGTAGCGGTTGCAACATGGTGGGGGCCTCTTTTTCGGGGTTCCCAGTTGAACCATTACACCACATCTCTAGAATTGGATCGTTTTATGTAGAGAGACATCTTTAGGGACAATCTTGAGTCATTTATGTTCCAACAAATACCTGTAAAGTCATATGTTATGCATGGTAATGATCCCAAGCACACATCAGAGGTGGTGAAAGCCCTGGAGCACGAAAAAGTCAGAATTCTGCGTTGGCCTGGACAAAGTCCTGACCTCAACCCCATTAAAAACCTATAAAAAATTATTGACCGTGAAGTTCACCAGAAAAAGCTGAGAAAGAAAATGACAGAAAACTCAGAAATCAATATTGAGGATGTCTGGAAGGACATCTTCATTGCAAATACCTGTATATGCCCAATCGAGCAGAGCCGAAGGGATCACACTAAATATTAATAATTTGGTTCAAATGTTCAAATAAGAGTTGGTTTTAATTAAGCTTACTTAGTCATGTACCAACCATTATGGCCAGCGCCACTTCCTTCTTCAGCACACCCTCATCAAACCACTGATCCGGTTTCAAAGTTTTTTGGTGAAAGTGCCTGCCTATGATGCTACAGTATCAAGTATTGTTTTATACGTGAAATTATTTTGCACGGAAAACGGTAAACGTATTTGTTCCAGGATTTGGGGCCGACACTGTAGATAATGAAAGTGGTTGTTCACCTACCACTCTTCTTTTTGGGCTGTAAAAAAAACAATTCCAAAAAAAATCCACTACACACCCTGTTTCGATCTGATTGACCAGATCATCTCCATATGATCCCAGCAGCTACGTCCCTTTCCCAGTTTACCTATCGTTCGTGGGTCACCCTGTATAATGAATATAACAGTATGTTTTTATTTTATTAATAACATTCTCATGACAGAACATGTTAATTTACTTTGAACGCTTGTACTTTTTTATGAATTATACTACTTTTTTATTAAGAGGAAGCTTGTCATTGACATTTGTCACCACTGGAACACCCCAAAATAGGTCGGTTTACATTTTTCATTTATGTTAATTGATAAAGATTTGGTCCATTCAATTGGTAGAGGAATATCTCATACACCATATTATAGGGTGTTTTTCTTTTTTGTTATAATTTTTCCATAAATGTCATAATTTGGCAAATTTCTGTAGCCCACCAGTTTCACAAAAACAAAACCCGCACCAAAACTAAAAACTTCCTCGTAGTACTATGTATGTAAATAGTCTTCGGCTAATTGATCAGATCCAAACTAAATTATTAAATTTAAAAAATATATTGTATATATGCATAAGCCAATTTATTTTGGGGTGATCCAGTGGTGGCCAGCTTCCCCTAAATGTTTGAGTCTGTGGCACGAGAAAATAATTAAATTTCGCCAAAATGATTCAGCCTCCATTTATTTAAAACTAGTTCTGAAATCTCCGCTTCAAGCCTGGTTTATAAACTGTACCCAGCGAGCGTGCTTATGGCAGTTTATGGACCATGCATGCATTACACTAAATAATTGCTTACAGGAGAATGCGGTATTCTCATAAAAAATGTGAGGGAAGAAGACTACGGAACATGGCAATGTGGCGCAAGACTGGTTGGAAATTCTACTCAAGAATTAACAAGAGACCTCATTCTCAGTCAACCAGGTAGGATTGGCAATATCGTGCACAACGACGAACCCAAACAATTGCTCCGGAAATGCAAAGCGTCTGACCACATTGCGCAATTAATGGAGCATCAGCGTTCAACTCTTAGGTCCACATCAGAATTTGCAACAGACAACAAAAAAACCATTCACAGCCTCTCAGTATTAGAATTCTTTGCCACTAGTCAAATCCAATCATATCTTCGGGCAACTGAAGCCCGGAGAAGATTCCCACGCCGAATCCCGATAACTAGCACATTAGTTATTCATGCACTTTCTTATCGTAACACAATACCTAATTTAGCAAGCTTAAACTAAAATTAATTTTGTCTTTTAATAACCAGCTGTGATTTCCAATTATAGCGCCCATGATTAACTTATGAAGAATCCCCGCTATGATTGCTGATTGGTTGGCCATAAGTAACTTAATTTTGGAATTTATATCAACTTTAGTTGATAATTTAGGCTAATAGTCCAATAACAGCTGTTAATTTTGTCTACTTCATTATAATGGGTTATGCAAGTGCTAGAGATAGTAGGGTCCTGTTGATAATTTTTGTTAGGTTTCTCGTAAATTAAGGTAAAATGACTATTAATTTTACTTTAAACGCAAATTTTATTATTTATTCTAATTTTTAATATGCAACTTTCATTCGGGAAACGAAATTTTAACTTCATATATTTGGATCTCTGTGCTTAGCTCGTGTAGGCTCACTAGCACTTCCAACTTGATAACGGTCAGCAGCCCCTCGATAGGGTAAACGTACAGGCTAACACAAAACTTCCGCGTCATAACGTACAAATTTTAAGCTTTTTACAAATAAGAAATAAATACATTTAAAACATGAATTGATAAAATATTTATTGTATTTAAATTCGAAAGAAAAACTAGTTTCGAATGGGTAAGCCACAAAAAATCACTAATATACAACATACAGTATATCACCATAGCCAACTGTTTTTTCGTGCTAAAATGAATTAAATAAAATAAAAAAACGGTACGATATGCCTCTCTCTATAAGATAATTAAGGGCGCTATTTTTGGGAATTTACCCCCAACCAGAGAAGAGCATTTTGCCACATTGTTTTTATTTTATTTCTATAGGAGAGTTGTCCATTAAAAATAATTTATTATTACAGGAATAACATCTTCATCAGCTATCGGTCTAGGTGTGGCTCTAGCAGTAGTGGCAATATGCATAGTTGGATATGTAGTATACAGAAGAGGAAGAGCTACATTAGCACAACAAGCAGTAATTCGACCAGTGGCAGTTTCAATAGCCTCAGACACATCTGATGAAGTTCTAAATCTACAAGTAAATTAGTTCCTTGAAGACACACCATTTACATGTTACTTCCACATTGGAGTTTGTGAAAAGACAGCAGCATTTACTGTCATACTCGAGGGAGCAGTAAAGTTTAGGCGCAGCTTAACTTTGGAAAATAATTATATTTATTAACCACAATACAAGTAGTAGTAGTAGTATGGTTTGACACAGTCCCAGGCCACGGTGTGGGCCCATATATACAATACAAGTAGGTCTACAAGTAGAAATTTTGGAATCTTGATTTTTGGAAAGCAAAGGTGTTTAGAATTCTCAACTCGAGCAATTAAGGAAAATCTACTCAAAATCACAAACTTGTATGAGTAGTTCTATCTTTTTCGAATGATTAATTTAGCCATCGAGTAATATTTTAAGAGAAAATTGGCACCCCAAAATTGAACATTTTTTATTTTATTAACTCAGCAAGTTATTAAAATTTTGGCTCATTTAAGTTGTAGAAGACTACTTCGTGCATCATATAATCGGGTATTTTTACTATTCGGTTTCCAAAAATCCCAGATTACGCGAAATTTTACTTTCCTCTGGTAAAAAATTTAATATTTCCTATTATATGATGCACAACTTACATGAGCCAAATCTTGAATAGCTTGCTTTGTTGATTAATTAAAAAATAAGAAGTCAATAAAAACAACAAATTTTGGGGTGCTGATTTTTTACTTAGCATGTCCTCTTAATGGTACTACGGTACGAAACTCTAAAATATAGCATCAAATCGTAGTAAATAACAAGAACCAAAAATTGCATGAATCATCGTGTAGAAATTGATTTTACTTGAAGAGTTTTATTTTCAAACATTCCAAAATAATGTGAATATTGCATTAAAACATTCAATGCAAAAAAAGGAATGCAACAACCATATTTCCATCGTAATACAATAAATTTACAAATGTTTTAATAAGAACCTTTTCTTCTATAGTAAAAGAACTCACATTTCCCGGTATGAGTTATTAGACTATCTATATAATGCTAAAAAATATTCTGCGGATTGTTTCCAGTCAGGAACAATTAAGATTAGTCAAGAACAATTTGCAGAAATTGCCCTAGCAGCTTTAAACTCTTCCAACATTGCGGAAAATACCTCCTCAGCTTTTATAATTAAGCTCTTACCGGCTGGAGACGTTTCTATTAACACAGGTACATATGCATCGCAGTGCACCCCAGAGATTGCAGACAAGGCTGTGGCAAGTTGTTGAATAGCCGCGACTGACTGCACACCATTTTCATACATGAGACGCGACCCTTTCAATGCCGCGATGAGTTGAACCATTACCCCAATGGCAGGAACTAAATTTTGCTCCAACAATACATTTTTTGTTCCATTTTGTAAAACTGTTCGGATGTTTTGCCTGAAATAAAAAATATTCTCATATTGCGATATAAGATAGTGTTTTCTGAGCTTAAAGGTAAGTTGGTGTTCCGCTGCACTATCATGATTTCTAATGTTGAGGAATATACTGATTCCTTTTCATTAAGAGCCACTTGCCAGAGTGTCCTGACTTGATAAGAGCAATGACCTTCTTATACTCAAAATATTTAACAGACATAAAATATATTAAATATGACGCACAGTTCCGAATTGACGATTGTCCAACAGGTTGTTAAGATTTCTTGAAAGGCTTTGTCGACATCAGTCGGAATGTCCTCCTGCAACTCCTGCAAATAAAGCACACTGTTAACATATCCCCCTGTGCGCGTGGTTTCTAGTTCAACTATAAATTGAACCACCTCTACATCCGTGTAAATATTACTGTATAAAAAATTATATTTTATGTTTCTAATCTGTTTTAGAAATATGAACAAAAAATCAGACACAATCGGGTTCTTTCTGGTGGATAAATTCTCATTTTTCTTAAATAATATGATTATCTCACAAAAAGCTTGAATTAACAAGGAGTAACATTTGCCGCGAACCTTCCATCTTACGACTCATATTTGACCAAATTCGATGATTCTTTTTTTATTTTTAAGTTTAATCGCATACAAACAATTTAATGAATGTATCCGATTGACCTCTTCAGTCGCCTCTGTAGTTTAGTACCCACGACACGTCTCCGATCGTAAAGACTCGCACAAGTGGAAGCACGTTACCACCTGGCCATCGAAGTCTATAATTCTGGAGCTTTGCGTTTCCTCTTCTTTAGAGATTGTTGCTCAATCAGATTTTTTCCCATGACAAGAAAGTGTAACAGAAAATTGGGGGAGATGCAAATATTTTTTTGCTAACTAACAACTAATATTGTGTTATACGCTTACTCACTTGAACGACAGTTTGAACAGTTTCTAGTGCAGGTACAGTTACATTCGCGCCAGTTATTACTGACCCCTCTCCTATATCAGCACTGCTTCCCCCCTTATTCTCGGTTTTACTTTCTTTACTGCGATTTCTTGCAGCAGGCATTGTTTCATTCCCGTCAGTTATTACTGACCCCTCTCCTATATCAGCACTGCTTCCTCCCTTATCCTCAGTTTTACTTTCTTTACTGCGATTTCTTGCAGCAGGAATTGTTTCATTCGAGCCAGTTATTACTGACCCCTCTCCTATATCAGCAGTGCTTTCTCTCTTATTCTCGTTTTTACTTTCTTTACTGCGATTTCTGGCAGCAGCCATTGTGAGATCGGACAAATAATCCTCAAATTCATCTACTGAAAATGATTCAAGGTCCTCAATCAGTCCCTTATTTCTAAGATTATTATCATTGGAGATCAGTACCTAAAATGTAGAAAATACGAGTTAGCTATCTGACACCCATGATATTAAGGCTTAATTTGTAGTTGGTTTGTGGCTTTCAATACAACCTTCATCATCTTCTAGTTGAGTCTTCTTCACATTCATCTTATTGGCTTTCGATCGCGTACGATGCCTTTCGGATCCCCTATCTTTCCAGTAGTTAGCTTATTTGGCAGATATAAGGCACGGCTCGTCAACTAACAACCTAACCTAACCATAGTGAACGTCACTATGGTATTCATATATTTGCCAAGGAAGATATCGAGAACTAAAATGCTTGAGCAACCTTGAATGGACTGGATGCTGAGTTTACAAAGTACGGAGTGATAGATCGATTGATAGAATTTCAAAACTTAAACAAAACCTCTTACTAAACGAGCAATAAAAGGTATATAGTACAAGTATGAGCAGTGGATCTAGAAGTCAACAGGGTTCATTAATCATTATGCACAATTTTTATTTGTTATCTAAAATGCAGAAGCGTATTAGAGAGAAAATACTATCCTACGCTTAAGGAATGTAATTAAAGCTAAAACTAAAGCTTACCACTTTTTTCGGAACATATTTTCGAAGTTGAAGGCCACATAATAGTATTTTATCGTCTGGATTTGACTTGCCACACAATGAGCCGTCATTAGTCATTAGATGGTAATGATTCCACGTCTGTCCTTTAATACGAGGGTGGCGAACTACTAGGCATTTATTGATGAAGTTGATAGCGCTCCGTACGCTACTCCTCGTACTTTGTTCTGACAATTTCTCTTTCAGTGAATCTAATTCACGTATTACAATAAGTGGCACATACACAACGGGAAATCCAAGCCCTATAAAATAAAGATCAAAGATGAAGTTTAAATACCAAGTAAAAATTAATATCGTTCAAGTTTGTCTCACGCCTTTATCCGCCTTTATGCTAAAACTGTCCTGATTCAATGTATGGCAAAGCTTGGAAGTGAATTCAGCACCCATCTAGCGGAATTTGGGAACATGAACAAGGCGGGCTAGTGGATAATCCCGTACAGACCGTCAACTAACACATAACTCTATTTTGATAAAAATAATGGTGAAAGCGTTAATCGAGAGAGGAACTCAAATGGAGCTTCGTCAATTATTCTACTGTATTCAGTTAGACCTTTTGCGGTCATTTTTTTTACCAACGGAAGTACTTGTAGTTATGATAGTTGATTTCTATCGAAAGGGCTTATTTTTAGTTTGCATTTGCATTTATATATTAAGATATATATATACAATATGTATATATAATATAATATATGATATATATCGTCACCCTAGTGTCAAAGGGCGTACCATAAAAAACTACATTTCGAAAAAGCTTTTAAAGATGCTTTTGCTAATAACAAACAGTTAGAAACGCCCTCCAAATCGAAAATTTCAGCCTTATATTTTACAATTGATTTTTTTACGGTATATTCAAAGGAAGAGCTCATGAAAAGGGCACTAAAATCTAAATCTGATCATAACTAATCATAGTTTTGGTTACGCCCTTCTGACTTTAGGGTGACGATATAATATTATAAATATATTATATTACATATTTTTATTTTTATTGACACTCACATCAGAAGGTCCTGTAACGTCATTCGATAATAGTTATATTTTTAGGTAATCTTCCTCATTGAGGTTCATAATAGGGGGATTCACTCTGTTGATAGAAAGTAGAAATAGAACTACAGTTTTTCTACGGTAGAAATAATGCCATAAGGACATGTGTTAATCGTGTCTTTCTACGGCTTTCTACTACTTGGGGAATCAAAAACAAAGCAAATGGTCGACCATATTTGTTGTTTTTATTGCTCATATTTAATTATTTAATTTTAAAAATGAGTTGTACAAGACAAATAAACGACAAAAAACAGAAGGAAATATGTAGCAAGAGGTGGACTGCGGAAGCTGTTAATAAGTTCCTCGAGATATTAATAGCCAAAGTACAAGAAACTTAATTTGGAGGTAAGTTGCTTGTGTTTATATTAAAATTAAATATGCTGTTTACGTTATTTGCTGTTGATACCCATCTGAAAATCGCCAAAACATGCTAGGAATTAGGATTACAATTGATTGTTATTAACACGTATGTTTTACGCTTAAAAAAGCCGCAGACACAACTACTTCGTTCCTTTGAAGTACGTAGTTAGTGTACTTATGCCTTATGGCCTGTGTTTTTTTTGCTTTTGTTCGGGTATTTAGGTAAATTATTCCTTAGGGCTATTCTGCAGGAAATTTGGAGTTACTGTACATTGGAATACGGCGTTCAGTAATTTTGCTACGAATAATAATATTGGTGTGGTGCATGGATTCTACATTATTGAATGCAGTTAGGTCTACACATCTCCGGTTTTTCTTTCTGTTTCAGAAACCAACCGCCCAGACAACAACAAAAAGAATGACGCCAACGGCCCAATCAGAAACGAGAGCGCCTGCGCACTGAACCATTCCTGCACGACAGCACCAGTCAGTCACTCAGTCAGTCAGTTGCTACGATACCTCCGCGATACAACCTTAGAAGTATAGGTGTACGTAACCCCACTGAAGATGTCGTACGCAGGTGTTGACGAAACGTTTGGAAGCCTACTTTGAAATCGACCAAGGCCTATTAGCCCGGATTCTTCTGTCCCCTTATTAGACTCCAACCGTGAAAGCCTTCGTTATTATATTGAATTCAAAATGTGTCGTTCGATACAATTTAAGTGTTAATTTATTATTCTACTGTCAAATCAATAAAACATTGAACCATATTTCCTTTGTATATAGGCCTTAATACATTAATTATTTAATTTGATTACATTAGTTATTTATACGAATTTATACGTATTTCATACGTATTTATACGAATTGTTATTGCTGCTGGCGTAAGTCAATCATTGAAAGAGAACGAACGGTCTAGCTATAAAATACTTATAATTGACAGAGGCTGCATCATAGCTTTAAAACTGTTTCCATGAGCGCCTTCCTTTTTTCTGGTACCGGCTGTGTTATCTTGTACATCTTGCGCTTTGATGGCATAATTTTGTTTGCGTGAGTAGGAACTCTCCACAACCGTCTAAGTAGCCAATACAATGAGGCAGCTCGTGAATTTTTGCATTGACGATTTCTCTTCTTTCCTCTTCAATTGGCCAATGCAAAACTCTCATGAAAATGTTAAACCGCACATGTCGTCGTGGACTCGTGGCTCGGAAGCACGTTGGTCCACCACTCCTTAGATTTAGGGACAGACCCAATGCAAAAGCGTACGCTATAGGCCTACCGTAATGTAAGTGACCACAGAAATATCGTCGACGGCTTAACTTAGTATTTCTTCCTCCTCTTCAAAATTCTCGCACATCATTGCATTGCATTTTTCCGCGAGGAAGTTGATGGCTTTCAACGTATTTCCTAATTTAGGCATAGGTAGGTAGGTAATGAAAAATAAGTTTAAACTTAAAGTGAAAAAAACACCTGCTAAAATCAAAAACAAATTACACGGCTAAAAACAAAAACAAAAACAAACTGACAAAAAGACAAGAACGTAGCGCCCACACCTGTTGGTAGTTCCTTGTAGTATACAATTTCAATTTTTACCTCACAGAATGCGCCTTAAAAACTTTCTCTATTTCTACCGTTGACGGAGGTATCTTCACTCTGAAATTTTTTTCGATTTTTCTATTCCCTTTTCTATCAACAGAGTGAATCCCCCTAATGTATTTCACCGGTGAAAATAATTTTTCAAGCCAAGATAAAACTTACAACATCGTCAGACATCACTAAGCGAAACGCGAATAAGCCAACATGCTTTGATAGAGTACTTACCAGGAACGTTTTTAGTCATAATTTCTTGAATAAATTTTAGGCAATGAATGAATATATTCGTGTCCATGACTAGAAACCAGTCCCCGCTTTCAGCCAGATCTGACCATGCAGAGTCAGTCGCAGAGGAGTCAAACGCCACCCCTTTAGAACTCACAGATCCAAATATACTTTGTTGTCGTTCATTGGCCTAAAAAAATCACAATATTAATATTCCAAGTAGCAATAGAGAAAATCTCAAGTAACAATTTGTGTAGTTTGCTGGTAAAACTGATATTTGGTGTGTACATAAATGCCAACGGCCTTACCAAGTTGAATACACAAGAGCAGAGCGTAGTTCAAACTGCGACAGACTTGGAAGTGTGCACAGCGTTGCCAGGGGAACATGGTGGGACATGATAACGCGCTGAGACTATACTAGTGCGCGGCAAGTCCTGGTCACCTCCGAATTAATCGTGTGACTTTACTATGTTCCCCAAGTGGTTCGGAATCCACTATAATCAGGGGATCCACCCTTTCAGTCAACTCCCCTTCTCCCCGATGCAAAGGAGTCTGCCCATAGGGTGCCTCAAGTTAATAAACAGACTCGCTCCCCCCGCCAAGCTGACAGGGTTGCTTAAAGCAGAAATGCTAAAAGCAGGCGTTGAAAAAAATGTGTGGAAATAGATATTCAATCTTCATAACAAATTAACAGTGCAAAGTTTACTTATATTATTCTTTGAAATTTTCCCTACAGCTTTACTGTTTTGCCACATCTTCGCTTCTATTATGCCCGCCTGTCCTCAGCGAGCAGCAGAAACACCTAGGCCCCATAGCTAAAATGGTACAACCCACGTGAGCAGAGTTCGAAGCAAAATTTTTGTAGCGGCGATGAAAGCGCTGAATATTATTTGGGCTGGTAAACGAATGAATTGCACTAACCCTACAGCAAGTCAAGATTCTTAACTGAATAGAGGCATGCAGCATTTTCAACTTAATGTTATTATGGATTAAAATAAATTAAAATAAATTACTTATTCAGGAATAAGTTTTAGCTAACTAACCATTTTTTTTCCTTTGCTGTTAATGCTCGCGTTCACTTCTCGATGATCAAGTACCCTGGGTATCTCCTCATCTATTATTTCCATCATTTGAGACTCATCACTACTTCCATTACTATGTAATATGGCATTTAACAGTATGGTTCCCGGTGAAGTTGCTTCAGTTTTCACCTTGGGAATTGTATATGATTTTAAACTCAATTCTTGTTTTAACTCAGCAAGTGACTTTTTGATTAACTTTGGTCGAGACTGCGCAGATGATGGTGGACAAATTTCTACTTTGGGTACTCCTGGACGAACTTCATTTGTAGGTGCTTTATTATAATTTTTAGGGGGAATTAAATTTCCTGGTGCGCCCGAATTTATTCCAGGATTGATGCACTTACTTGTAGATGTCTGGCTCAAAAATCGGGAGTGTTTAGGTAACACTTTCAGGTAATTATTGCAATAAGGGGGGTCCGTTGTTTGTGTTTGTAACTTGTGATTGTCAATGTGACGATTGGGTGATTCTTGACTCGATTTGGTACCAGCTTTTTCATTTGCTTTGGGTTTTGCTTCAGTCTTTTCGGAAATACTCGGCCCCCTTGCAATGCAAGAAGTACTGGTTACCTTGGTGGAAGTATTCGCACCAATGGTTGATAGGACACTTGTCGAAGACTTAAAAACATGAACACTTGCTATATTTTGATTCGTTGAATTGTGTAGCATTTCCTTAGCTTCATCCAAATGTTTAGGTTTATTAACTTGTCTACGATTTCCACCTTTTTCACTTTTTACTTTTTTACTATTCTTACCAGGCTCATCAAAACTATTTGCCGACGACAATGTACTGAAAGTAATATTTCTGTTCGCACCTTTTTCGTCCCATGTCTTTCTCCTCTTAGAAGCTAATAATTCTCGGAATCTTTTCATACGATCGTGTATGGGAGTTTTTGTTTTGGTACGTCGATGCTCCATTTTGTGATCTTATCTGATGACGGAATATTATGAAGACAATACTGAATTCATGTGTAAAAGAGAACCTGAAAGAAATTTACGTACTGTATATACTGTATGTTATTATTTTAAGACCATAGTTATAATAGAGCAGCCAGCTCAAAATCGAAAGGTTGATCGGAAGCGTACCCCGCCAGTAGCGGTTGCGATATATTTTAATCCGTTTTGCAGTCAATAGTGAATGTACATTCATTAATGAATCAAAAACATGCGCTTGGCACCGCCATAAGAAAAAAAACGGGACCCGGATGCTACAGGTGCACCTATAGTTTTTGCACTCCATGACCTCGCTCCCTGATCCCTGGAGCAGCCCCCCAGAGATCAAGATGTTTAGGAAAAAATAGGCCTGAAAAAGTGCTTCCTACACAAAATATATAATACATATAATAATATAGCCTAAATATTTCTACCCGATTTGGCGCTATGGTACGTTCGGGCTTCGCCTGCGTAAAATGGGATATAACCTAATTATTATTTTTAATGTTATACTTGTCTTATATACTTACCATATAATTGAGAATTTTAGATTTCACTCCATTCTAAATGTATATTATAGTGTATGACCCGGTTTTTTCAGGTTTATGGAATAATTTTCACTTTAACATGAAATGTACACGAGTATTACTATTACAGATTACTATTATTTTAATTTACTTATCTAGATTCTTTTTCAACATCATCTGCCATTTAATTTTATGTTTATGATATGAATGAAGCAAGCATGGAGCTAATAAAACTAGTTTTACTATTTTGTCTATGGAATGAAGCATTGAGATTAGAGCTATACTAACAATTTGAAAACTTTGAAAACTTTGAAAAGTTTGAAAACATTAAGTACGTGCAAAAAGGTTCTATCTGCAAAAATATAGTATGTGCATAAAGGAGCTATCAAGTATGGTCGTTCAATGTGTTCAAAGCCTGTTATGTACGCATTACAATAGACCCATTCGACTATCGTTTGATAAAAACATTATTTTCTCCCTAGAAAATTAGTTTAAAACAATTTCTGAAATACAAACTAGACATTTATTAATTATCTATTGTCTAATGAATTATTGACGTATATTTTTACGTATAAAATAATACACATTTTTTACTTCATTTATGCCTGTTTTGGAAGAGGCACCTGTCTTCAGGGGGGCATTTTCGTGGCAAAAGAAACTAAATTAGATAATTTAAACCTAATTATCTTATTACTATTATTATTATTCTCACTATAAAACATAAATTGCATTTGAAAATTCAATAATTTCCTAAAAGGATTTAATATTTCTAACAGAAAAAATGAATTTTAAGTAAATTTTAATGGGGTATACAGGCATTTTTTTTGCCGTATTTAGAATGAAACTAGATTTTATTTTACATATAAATTGATATAAATTTCTTTTAAATTTATTCTTACTTGGGAGTAAAATTCATTTATAAATTTTGCTTTTAAGGCAGGGGCGGCCATATTTGAACGTCACCGTTCCCACACTTCCCACCACCATAGTAAACAAAAACGGAAAACATAATATAATCGTGTTTCTTTTTACTTGGTTTTCCTAATTTTACATGGCAACTGCGAAAACTAATTATAAGTACTGTGCTGTGCCTAACTGTACAAATACGACATTCAGTACGCCACAAAAACTGTTTTTGCATATGCCTAATGATGGAAAAAGGCGAAGAGCATGGATCCAAGCCGCAAGACGCGATGAGGCTGTCAGTCCGAAGTCAACTCTGTTTTTTTGTGAAGACCATTTCGAGGTAGGTTTGCGTTGATTTCTACTCTTTTTTCCAATGAAATTAGTATTCAGCCGTAATTTGCAGGCAGGTAATTTCTCCGACTGATGTGGGGTCTATGATGCATGACTACATAAACAATATACGTATTATGGTAGGGCTATTCTGTGGAGGAGACTTCATATTGACTTATTGATTATTGCTAGGTTATGAAATTTAAATGTTGCGGCCTTACAAGATTCAATCACTTTCTTCTGTCACTCTTAGCATAAGCGTAGATTTCTTTCGCTCACTAAATAGTGTAGCTCCCTAGCTCCTTCGATTTTTGCCGATACTGACACAGTTACAGTATATAACTGCGCAGCTCATTGTTGATTTGGACTTTATATTTTTAGTCGGTTACTGGCCAATCAGTGCTCGGTTCATTTACAGCATTTATATGGACCAGAGACCCACCGACCGCTTTCAACAAGCTGTCATTAATTATTAAAGTAGTAAAGTGGTTGTACTTCATTTTATATTAGATTGAACTTACTGACGTGTTTTTTTCTGTACCAGTTGGAAGAATGCATTGAAAATTTAACTTATGTTAAATTAATGCACGGGCGAATGACTATAAAAAAAACAGCGATGCCAACTAAATTTGAATGCCAGGGCAGGCGCATCAACAAGTTTTTGGAGCCGACAAGACTTTTACTAGTGAAGAGGCGAAGGAAAGAACTTATAGCTTCGGCCGTAAATGCGCAAGTAGAAGCTCAAGCAGGGCCAAGTAATGACAATCAAAGCTGCGAAGATAGTTTGCCTATTATTGAAGACCATGATAGCAATCGTAAGTAGAGTTTTCTATCATGTTGTTATGTTGCCTTCGCCTGGCAATCAGCATCTTCGCTGTCGATGATCATGCGGTAAACTTCCCGAGATATGTGCAATTTAATTGTAGGGCATTTCTCCACTAACACATGAGGTTTAACACAGTCGACACAGTCATCGCCGTCCGCATCTTTTTTTCTTGCGGGAGGCAGACTGGGTGAGCCGAAATCTCTAAAATTCCATCAAGGCTCTTTACTATCATCATCATCATATCAATATTATAAAATTGCGCGCAGGAGGCTTCCCCTGGGGAAAAAGTATGTGAAATGCGGCACGCCAGAATTAGTAGCGTTCACGAATTTTGATAGCAGTCGAGATTTTACAGTCTAATACTTATTTATAAAACTCCAAGCTCCGCCAGACAGCGACATGTTGCTCTCGTTCTAGGCGGGGGGCAGCTGGTCTCCCCTGCCCTCTCCTGTGGACGCCCATGGACATAATGTGTATTTAAACTGCGTTTATTTTTTACATTTTCCTGGTTTATGGTGACCCCATGTAAACACAGGAATTACGGAGTATTAATGTAGTTTATGTAAAAATACCAATGTGCGACACATGACGGTTTCTCTAAAAATAATAAAAATCTATATCTGAAAATATTGTATAGTAGACGTTCCGTGTAATGTGTGAGCCACTGTGAATCTTATATTGTGTTTTAAAATTTACTGTATACCTGTACATGGTTTTTTTTTGTTTCAGTTTTTTCAAATGACAAGTGCACGCAAACTATGCAGGCAGCTGCCGTAACTAGCCGAGCTGTGCAAGTGACGCCACAGTACACGACTGTCAGTTGCTCGCCAATTAAATCTGCAACTACCAGTCGCGGTACTACAAAAACCCCGGAGAAACTGGAGAGGGGGTCCGGCCGCAAATTTTCGGCCTGTAGTTTTCTAAATTCAAGCAGTGAAGATAGTGATGACAGCGATTTCGCAATTGACGATGTCGTCGAGCTGAAGGAGCTGTCTGCTCGCAGGATGAAGTTAATAATTCAGGCTAGGCCAAAGAAATATTTAGGCATTCCTGCGAGCTGCATTTTCGTGTTTGAAATGCTGACAAAAGATGCCCCCTGCCGCAATGTGGCGATAGTCTTGCAGCGAATAAAACTCTGCAGGACCTTCGATGAAATAGGGGACGACTTCGGAATTACCCAACAGCACGCCAGTACTGTTTTTAAGCAGACATTGCCTTACGTCCATTCAAACCTGAAGTCGCTTATACATTGGCCCCCTAAACCTACAATACTTGCCAACTTACCAATTGCATTTAGGGCCAATTACCGGGAAGTAGTGTGCATATTGGACGCATTCGAAATTGAAATCCAAAAGCCAAGCAATCCCATCCTGCAGTCAGCCACTTGGTCGCAATATAAAAAATGCAATACAATTAAGTACATAGTGGGTGTTACTCCCGATGGACTAGTCTCATGGTGTTCGAAGGGATATGGAGGTCGGACTGAAGACACGCACATAGTGACCGAGTCTGATTTTCCACATCACCTTCCGATGGACAGTTTAGTCATGACTGATCGTGGGTTCAAAACACTTGAACCATTCCTTTTGAGAAAAAATTGTCGGCTTGTGCGACCGCCAAGTGTTTTTCTTACAAGTGGTACAGTCATGACTAAGAAAGAAGTCATAGAGACGAAGCAAATAGCTGCCCTCCGTATACACGTTGAGCGAGTTATAGAGCGCATTCGCGAGGAGAAGTTGTTGTCTATGCATTCGTGTGTGAATTTAAAATTTTTGCCTATGCTGGATATGGCAGTGGAATGTGCATTAGGGCTTGTAAATTTACAGGGAAAATTAATTAAGTAACATTACGACTTTGATTTGATTATCACAAGATTTACTAAATTCTGTGTTAAGGCCGGAAGAACCGGCACACACGAAACACTCTTGTGTTCCAAAAAATGGCGACTGTGAACTTTTACTTATTAAATTATTTTTACTTTGACTGGACATCATCATGAAATCGTTGATTTGCCGTAAAAAGTGTAGATTACCATTATCGTATATAATAATACAGGCTTTCAGTGATATTTTAATTCATTCCTCTGCGACCAATATTAACTGAGATATGAATTATATAAGGTTTCAATCGGCCGCTATCTTGTAACTAAATAGTGGATTTAGCTGGTTAAAGAACTCGATCAAGACATTTTTGAAGTTCATCAAAATCGGATAATATTTACGGAAGTTGGAGTGTTTCCTAAAATCGATATACATACATAAACACATACTGTACATACGTATATACAGTATATATGTATAAAGCTGGCCATTGACAAGGCCTCCAAACGGACTCGCGCCAAGCCAAATGGCGTGTCCTGTTCCATTTGGCGTTAGCGCCATTTAGAGGGGTCATTCACGACTACGCTGAACCAGTCGCTTTAAATCTTTCAAATTGTACAGTGTAAAAGTACCTCTTCCATATCGTAACACTATACAATTTGAAAGATTTGGAGCTACTGGTTCAGCGTAGTCATGAATGACCCCTCTAAATGGCGCTAACGCAAAATGGAACATGACGCGCCATTTGGCTTGCGCGATTCCATTTGGAGCCCTCGTGTATGGCCAGCTTAACATTTTGAAAAGAGGGTGGTTTTAGGCTCAGGGGGTCATGAAATGAAAAGTCGTGAAGAAATTTTCCGAGAGTCGAACATTGGTAGATGGTAGATCTCAATAGGTACATGAATCTGCCTTTAAGCTGAAAATATAAAGGTGTTTTGTTCAGCTGCTATTTATCCGCCCCTGGGTCCAGTGCAATTTGTTTTGAATTATGGCGGTTGGCTGTTGCTGTGCAGGAGAATCCGGGCTAATAGGCCGTGGTCGATTTGAAAGTATGCTTCCAAACGTTTCGTCAACAACAACAGTGGCACTATGTACTACACTTCTAAGATTGTATCGTGGGGGTACCGTAGGAACTGACTGACAGACTGGTGCAGGTATGGATCGGCGCGCAAGCGCTCTCGTGTCTGCTTGGCTAGTTGGCGTCATTCTCTGTTTTGTTGTTTTATTTACTTTTAACCTACCCCCGACTACATAGGAAAGCCATAGAAATCTATAAACATCCGCAAAACTTTAATAGAACGGAAGAAGGATTAAAACACTACCGAGTCAATCAGACACGAGAGCGCCTGCGCACCAATCCAGACCTGCTCGGTGGGCCCTCTAACTGTAGCCTACGTCTTCAATTCCTTAGGGACACCTGAAAACTATGACACTACCTATAGAAGTATTGTTATACAGGGTGCCCCAGACCATCCGTCCACCTACTTTTTCTCGAAAACGAATGACGTCAGAGGTCTGATTTTTTTTGAAATCATTACAAAATGGGGGTTGATGCATTTCTGGAAATTAGTTTGGAATTTTTTGGGGACCTGGAAGGGGGGTTTGGGGGGTCCGTATGCTGTTCCTCGAAATAATGAGAACAATTTTTTGTTTGTCATTGTTAAGTTGAAGTCATGAGCTTTCATTTGAGATGTCACTTGCCATGCTTCGGGTGACCTATTCCCAACCTCCCCCCCTCCCCATTGAGGCGCAGGTTCAGGCACTAACATTTGTGTATCATTGTCAAGCTGAAGTCATGAGCTTTTATTTGAGGTGTCACTTGCCATGCTTTAGGTGACCCATTCCCACCCTTCGCCCCTCTCCCCGTTCAAGCGCAGGTTCAGGTACGATTTGTATAGTTAACTTGATATTTCTTGTAATAAGCTTTCATTTAAGGTACAACATGCCATATGATATTTTAGAGAAATTTAATCTCAAACTTTAGCTGTTTACTGTACCTGAACTGAAAAACTCAGGTACACCAAGGTAAGATTATCAAGTACTCCTATTTTTTCTTTACCAGAAAATTTGATTTAGACTTTTAGCATTCAGCACACTAATAGCCCACAGGTACCCAATGTTTGACTTTTAAAGACCTCCTGTACCTGAACCTGTAGGGATACAATCAAAATTTTTGCAAATTATGAATGAACACTTTATAAGCCTTCAACTGATGTACAATTTGACATACCTTTACATTTGATTATTCCGAGGAACAGCATACGGACCCCCCAAACCCCCCTTCCAGGTCCCCAAAAAATTCCAAACTAATTTCCAGAAATGCATCAACCCCCACTTTGTAATGATAAAAAAAAATTCAGACCTCTGACGTCATTTGTTTTCGAGAAAAAGTAGGTGGTCGGATGGTCTGGGGCACCCTGTATATGCAGCCTCACCGTATTTTCTTACGGAACATTGCCTATAAAATTAGTTTATATTGTAGCTTATAACAAGAATGGTTTTTTCCATTTATTGCATATTTACTGTGATATACTGTACCCCTGAATAAAAAACTACTTCTAGTACTAAGTGGTCTCCATTTTTTGCTTGATATGCAATTCCTCATGAAATATCTAACTTGCAACAATAAACGAAGCGTCATAAAGCAGAAACAATGTTCCTCTTCATTCTGATATGTAGTATGTGACCATGATTCACACCAATTGGCCACAGTTTTGAAACTCCTTCAACGTGACGCCCCCAGAGACCATTATTTTTTTTACAAATGAAGTTTCAAAACTGTGGCCGATCTGTGTCAGTGACGGCAGCATATTGTGCATCAAAGCGTGGAGAATTATTTCCTCCAGTTAATGACACTTTATTTCTTTGTTCTCATTGAACAGGTGTTGTAAAACTGGTTCCGCAAGCACCGGTTAGCAAGGCACATGCCCAGACTCTGGCCAATGGCAATCACAAACCCGGCCCTAGCGTGGACAATCCCATAGGCGGGGTTTCCACATACGTCAATGTTAAATATGGTGGTAGCAGACATTTTTAGTATGTCTTTAATGTCTGCTAAAACGTCAATACCACATTTACCATTGACATGTGGAAACCCCGCCATATAATGTGCTCCACAGTTTCCAGCTGATCGCACGATATATATTAGAATAGATCGATTGACTTATGGGAGAGAGCACTGGCTGAGTGAATTTGTGTAGGTGGCAGTAGACAAAAAAAATGGCGGCCCAGTTATAAGGATTTGAAAACCACGTCAAAACAATGTAAATAAATAAACAAAACAACTATTGGGATCACAAAGCATTTAACCATTATCAATCGAAGGTACAATCGCTGATTCCCCTCCGAAGCAAACTACAATCTGGGCCTAATGAACGATTCCCAAAACTGATGCGCTTGATGCAGAAGTTGACGCACGTAGGGCTCGTCATAGTCCACGATTATGAGGATTGCTTTTTGTGACTTTTCGAAATCCGGCGAAGCGCAACAAAATAATCCTCTTCGCCGTTTGGTCACTAGCATCTGCAGCTGCATTTGGGCTTTCACCTTCTCTGTTAATTCTGAGTGAGAATTGACGTAATGACTGATATTTTTGTATTTGGTGGGACACTTCACTTCAATCACATAATCTTCGCTCACACCATCTGGTGACGCAGCCAGCCAAGGGTGGGATGGCAAAAAGAACAGTCCCGTCTTACGCCACTTCAAATTGAATGTCTTTGCCAACAATCGGATAACTGGCTCCTCCAAGATGCGGCCCCTTTCCATAGCTTTTGTGTCCCTGACTTTGAGAACCCCAATTATTGAATTGACGAGCGATCCGTCGGGTGTTCTACAGTGGGCGGCTTCATGGATTTTCGAGGCGGTGATCCTACCGTACCTATAATAAAAATTGTCAAATTTACTGATTTGCAACAAATTAAATCTCAATTAAAGGATTGCAGAGCAATCCGGATATAAATGGCAGGCATATATCCATGACTTAAATTATGAAATGAAAAATCGTCTTTACTTCAGGCGAGCTTTAGCCCCGAAAGGCTACTCTTCCAGCGAACCTGCAACTTGTAACAAATTCATCCCCAAATTTGTGAGTCGTATGAACTATGGTCAAAACGTCGTGAAACGCACCAATACATTGGCTGTCGCATAATGACGTTTCCATTTAGAACACAGTGCAATGTTCTTAATTTCTTCCCTCAACTGTCACCATTACTATGACATTTCAAATAGTCTACTGTTAACTTACTTGCGACCAATTACAGGAAAGCTGTCATTTGCCTTGAGTCATGGACCAAAGCTTGTAAGTTTTTGTTGGGCACTCAGAAACTCAGTGAAAACCCGGTTGCGCATTCATTTTTGTTTGTTTGTAAATTAATGACAGTGGCGCGACCCCAATGATTTTAACAAATTGATGTTTCCATTTCTAAACTTTTTTTATTTAACTTGCAACATTTCTTAACCCATTTACATGCTTTCATGTAACATATGAAGATGTAACTAACCTTAGCTCATGCCAAAGAGGATTGTCAGCCTGGCCTCTTGTGGCGACATCTGCTTCCTCGCAAACTGAAGCCGTCATAACCCTCTGCACTAAACTCTCAAAATCTTCTGAATTATTTATCAGATAGTGCAGACTGAGCTGCTCCACGGTCGGTCTTTCCAGGAACTGTCTGTGGATCATGCTACTGTTATATGATCCACCAGACAGAACTTGTGCACGAAAGTCCACGTTGTCCGGCAACGGTATAGGTACCCTCCCAAAGTCAGCTAATGTGACGTGCGTGCCTCCTCTTCCAACAGAAGACAACGCAGGCTTCTTCCAGTAGCAAACAGTGGAAGTAGGAGTTGGTTCTTCTGTCCTCCGCTGCAGCCACAGAAGAAATGCAACCGAATGCTTACAGCCACCTAAAATGAAAATAAAAAAGTTTAGATAAATGTTGTTGTTGATAGTAGCATATTATGCTAATGCTTGCCAATAGGTCTGTTCATCGATCACAGTTAAGTCAATTTAGTGGCACCACAAACACCTTTAAGTAGTACGCAATGGAAATGCGTTAGGAATGGCCATGGGCCGATGATACTCTTCAAACTTTCACATTGACATAATACAGTAGGTAAATAAATGACAAATAAATTCTGTTAAGTTCTTGACTGCATTGTACATTATGTTAACATTTATTATTTACGCTATTTTATTGAAAATCGGTGCAATATAGACTTTCTATTCTATCCCTAGTCAATTGATATCATCTTACCTAGAGCGGCTTGGCACCCAGTGCACTGTGCATCCAATATTTCTTCAGCCTGCTCATTCAAATGCACCACTACTTCATACGGTGTACTTGTCACTCGGTGTTCAGGACACACTCTGCCTTTCACCCAACATTCTTCGTTGCAACGAAGGACTCCCACTTTTCCCACAGCGTTATCACCGTAGGTCTGTCTTCCTGATCTGTAAAAAATTGTTTGGCTATTATGCATGTTAAAAAGCTAACGTACATGCAAATAGGCAATAGCCCCCGAACAAAGTTATGAGGCTGCTAAAATTGGTGCCCTCATATCACTGACACTACAAATGTTTAGTTGGTAGGTGAATTAGTTTTTAATAAAGTAAATACTTTCAATGCAGGGTACCTACTGGTGTAATGGACAAAGTAGAAGTACACAATCCGCTATAGTATAGCAGATTGTGTACTGAACTGTATTGCAGCTATACCCTACGCAAACAAATGTATTGCACATAACCACTGACAAACAAAAAGTGCCGACAACAAATAGTATAAAAACGAGAAGTCATTTTAAAAAATATCCTACATTGTTAGGGGCAAGGAAGACACCAAATTATTAGCTAGACCTAAGCGTAAAAAGCAAAGAGCTGCATTACTATCTTTAGCGATTCTTACCTGCTTTCTTTGACGCCTCGCAATTCCGGTGCTGTATATACAGATTTGCCACTTAAATAGGCCAAAACCATGTCGACGTCTACATGTGGCAGATTAGTAGAATTTGCTTGCACATACCGATCCATTTTTCTAACTATATTTCAAGTTTTCCACCAAATAAAATAT
The DNA here is from genome assembly GCA_963971405.1 of Psococerastis gibbosa. NCBI lineage: Eukaryota > Metazoa > Arthropoda > Insecta > Psocodea > Psocidae > Psococerastis > Psococerastis gibbosa. Next base: position 22,047,916 of record OZ020484.1, read on the forward strand.
TAAAACAAAGATTTATTAAACTCGTCCACTGTAAAATGTAAACAAATATGCGTTTCTAACTTAAACCCGAACTTTCCCGAAGCTGGCGAGCACACGTGTGAATGTCTACGTCACGACGTCCGAATGTTTCCGAGTGGAAATTACGAACTTAAAATTAAAATAAAACTTAACTTACACTAAAAATGAGATAACTGGGCTCACAAAAACTTTAGTTTACAACTAATCTACAGCATTTCAACTCTAAAACGATTATTCCTCCCGCACCTGTATACCCCATTGTTGTAGCGCACTAGCCTAACTAATTAGTTTTTTGTCTATGGCACTAGCATTCCGCAACTAAAACATAAGCAAACCTTTCATTTTGAATGAGTGTTGGTTAACTGGTTAAGTGATTGAGACTTTCAAATTTTATTAAGGGCAATAAAAACTGAGAGAAAAGATTCAGTATTTTACACGGATTGTAATAAAATTATATTTGAATTTAATGTATATATATGCATGCCATAGTGGCAGAAGCTGTGAAGAATAGAATCATGTCGGTTTGCGACTTTGTGATGTGGAATGAGTATTGGGACGGCTTTAGCACAAAAGGCAGAAGGTGCGTCGAAGCCTCTGAAGTGAGAGAGTACTGTAAGAGAACAGGTTACGGACAGATCTCAGGCAGCTGGAGGTTTGAGAGGAAAATTGTGAAACAAGCTCCTACAGTATAACCGTAACCGTACATGGCATATACGGCGTAAAGAAGCTAAGTACGTAGCTGTAAATAAGTAACATAGGCTAGTAAAAGTCTAGTAAAGCTACCCCTAACAAAATCCTATAATTTTGTTATGCATCGTTTTTAAGAATACAAAGAAGACTGACTTACTTACATTCACGTAGATTAAGCTTTTTCCAAATTTAAGCTGCACACGGGCTGAGCCCTGCAGCATATTATCAGGGTTACCAGATCAAATTTTTGGAAAGGAGGACATTTTATGAAAAAGGAGGACATACGCAAAAAATTCCCATTTATTGAAGACTTACATATCTACTAACATAATTTTTATTCGTATTTCATTTTTGATGATATTTCTTTCAGTAAATTCGGTTTGCTAGAAATATATTTGTAAAAATCAGTACAATTTAAATGTTTAAAATTAATTGTACTTAACAGCTACAATTCCCTTCACCGACTCAACCAAGAGTTTATTCCTCTCGTCAGTCCATTGAGTATTTATAAGAGAAAACACTCTTTCGAGTGGAGTTGGATCCCAGTATAGCGAAGAAGAACTGACAAATTTTTAACAGCTCCGAAAAATTTTCTAATTCACTGGTGCAGTCAAAAAATTGCATCCATTGCAAATGCATCAATTGTTCAAAAAAGCCTTCTTCTTGGCAAGTCACAAAGGTTTGCAGGCATCGGAACTGATCAAACAGTTTGTTGTCATCGATTTCCAACCCTCCATTACTTCGAATGTATAAAAGACTTTCTAGCGTGTCAGTGAAGCAAATGGACTAATTTTGATCAAATAATATTTAAACTAGGATTTTTTTCATTATTAAATAAGGCGAAAAAGGAGGACATCTGGTAACCCTGATATTATTGTTAATGTCACTTAACTTTTTTATGGAAATATAATAATTATCGTATTGTATTGTATACAGCACCAATGGCTATAGACAATCCATAATCTGAAGTTGGAGATTCTAAATAAGCGCGCGGCGCTTCTGAGTTTCAACAACAACACAGAATTTAAGGTCGGCGAAGCGTACTTATTTACTCACATTCTATTTTATGTCTAATGTTCGCATTGCAGGTATAGGCACTAATTGCTTATGACCAACTTGATAGAAGGAACATGTGATGCAAATATAACAATCTATGCTTAAAATATAAATTACCTTACCAATGGAAACTTTGCCTTCCACTTTATACCAATTTTTGTTTGACTTTTTGAACCGCAAAGTAGCTTAACTAGACTTTACCAAAAAGGGTCCCGAGATATGATTTTTGTGAACCTACGTACAAAACTTTGTCAAATTCCAAGGTCCAAAATTAAATTCGCCCACATGAAAAGTAAAGACAATTTTCTTTCTTTCTTATCCGCCGGACAAATAGGCATTGCATAAAAACCTGGGATCTCAAAACGTATAAATCCTTCGAAAATTTAATCATCACAAAGCTTTCCTTATACTACCTTCGTATAGATAGGAAAGCGAAAAGCCAAGATTCAATGTATAAAGTTTAACACACTAGATTTAACTTAACTTTAGCTGAACACAGCACTAGAAGCTCAAGGACGTTACATTTTTTTCGATCTTTTCACGTTGGCACCAAATCCTCTTTGCAGATTGCAGCCTGGAGAACTATCGTTTTCACCAGCATTTGAGCAGTCATTATGTTCGTCGCCCTCAAGCTCGATGAAGCCTGATGCAGAAATCGGACACGTTTTCTGCAATATCGCAGTATTCGAAGGTATTATTTTAAAATTAATTTTTTATAATATTGACTTTTTGTACTATTACCGAACTAGCCTAGTGGAGTTAGGGCTATAAGGCCCTCTCTTCCACTTTACTAGGAAGGCCCGGGATCACCTGCTGTAAATGCCCTCCGAAGCATGGCCAGAAAACTTAGCAAGTTTGGGACTCGATCCCACAACCTTTCGGTTGATTGTTGAAGTCTGTACCACTACTCTACATGTCCTGTGTTTTATGTAGCCTACTATAATATTTTTATAGAATTGACATTTCCTCGAGTAAAAGGCTTGTTTTTTTTACGATGGGGTTCCAACCCCCTTATGCAATAACTTGGGAATCAATAGTGAAACGAGCAAAACATTTTTCACACTTATCCTATGGATCAGCCAAGCAGGAATGAGCCGCCACGAATCTATTAACATCCAAATCGGAAGAGCGTTAGTCTAGTTATGAGTGCACGCTCTTGTTGATTATAGTATGTATAGTAGTATTTTCTATGATTTCAGAAAAAAGACTGGATGTTTGACATCTATTGGCTGGATGATGACGTGTCACAGAACAGCAATGTGGCGCTGTATAGGCGTTCTATTGTTGTCCATATAGATTCTTTACAACTCTGTTTCCACCAAATCGTCTTTGCACTTGATGAACAACCGTTTTCACCAGCGTCAAGTCAAGTCAACCTCAAGCTCAATTTAGACATAGACACGTTTCATTCAATATTGCAGCATTTAATGGTATTATTTTAAAGTCAATTTTTTTATGTAACCTAATGTAGTATTTTAGCAAGCCACGCCTAGTTGAACGTTTGCACTAAAAAATTAAGAATGCATGATTATTCAAAATTAGGTAAATGGTAAAATCCATTATGGAAAGTTTTTTTTTTACAAAAGCGAATCTATGGTTTCCAGCAGAGTTTATTAAACGTGCACATCGTTTTTCTGATTGCTGATCTGTAAGCTCTGAATAATAAACTTTTTAAAAAATAATTAAATTTTTATGTAGGTTATGCTGCAAAATATACGTATAATAGGTCTAAAACGTATAGGCCTACACTTTATTTTAATATCTGTCTTCAATGGGCGATTAAATAACGATTTATAATAATTTTACAGAAATACGTATTATGTAGGTCTATACCTAATGTGTTGAGTCATATATTTTGGCTGCAAATTGCTGTATTCTTAGTGCACACAGAGCCCAACGTTTCAGAAATGGTTTTCACTTCAATGGTTTTCATAATTATTTTGAATTCTTTTCAGTTGGTTGTCGTCATTGCGTTAACATCGCAACGAAAGAAATAGATGCATCACACATACAGCTGAAAACTTGTGGAAATGTCTAAAGAAGATCATGGAATCCTCAGGAATCATCCAGGAGGAAAAAGTAATTGCGGCGGTGAGCAACACTGTCGCTAACGTCGTTGCAGCTATTAATCTAGATCTTGGTGTAAAGAAGGCCATAAGTCAGTAGCGCCTAATTTCATAAATCAGGGCTACTTATGTTAAAGCAAGTGTAAACGTGAGCGACCAGCTGAGAAAAACTGCAAAAAAAGACTGTAGCAGACGGGAAATGTAGAAAAGCATTATTTGGGACGTAAAAATGTAGTATTTTCCATGCTGGTACGTTATTTTGAGTTGAAAGATATCATCAACGCTATAATTTTAATAATAGAACATTAGAACCCGGATGTTCTTCCATTATGGATTATCTCGTATTACACTTATTTTTAACAATGAATGACAGCAAGTTTTACAAAGTTGCTAAGGAGACTATTATGTTTATTCGGATTACACTACATACACTACCTATGCTTGCCTTTATTTTTTCTGTCAGTTTTAGGTATAGTATTGTAGACTAAAGGTGTTGAAGGCTTCCATACACCCTAATATCATAATATCATGAGGGATTTCTAAATTTTGGAGCTGTAATTTAATTAATGAAAATTACTGGAGCATAAAATTTAACACATAGTAAAATTCATGGAAAAGTCGCACGCTGAAAATTAAAAATGCTTGAAATAGCCCTCTATAACATTATCAGGGTAAATCGTTAGTCATTTGTGTTGTAAACTAATTAAAGAAACGCATTTATCCGAGAATAGCATTAGCATATATCTACGGAAGGAGGGCCGGCTGAATGAAAAACAAAGACAAATTCGAAACTAGACAAAATTTTAATGGACCTGAAGAATCCAGGCTAATGGATCGTCGCTGATTTCCAAATTGTTCCAGCTGCAGTTGGCATCTTCTGTGGCACCACGTTGACTTCGAAAATGTATATCTCAGTAGCAAAAAGTTGGATTTGGATTAGTGCATTATTATTATTTTATGAAGATGTTTTAATATTGTAAGTTGATATTAAGCTTCCACAGTGTCTCCTTTTTCTTTCCTAAAACAAAGAAGACAATGAAGTAAGCTACACCTTTAGTTAGATAATAGTAAGAGTAATGCGGTACTGTTAAGCCAGCACATTAAATATTTTTCAGGTATGCGCTTTCCGCTCATTGAAAGACATTAAAATGATTAAAGTGACCTAGCCTAATTAATATAAAACTAGGGAGTAATGATATTATTGCCAAGTAAATTATTAAGCTATTGATTGGCCTATGTACAAAAATTGAAACGAGGTGGCATGTTCGTATTGTGAGCATGGGAATCCAGTGTCAATCTGAGTTCCCGCTTTAATTTTGAAAAAGATGTGGTTCTAGCTGTCACGTGGCCCCTCCACATTCTTCCCGCTTTAATTTAAAAAAAGCTACTGCCACGTCTTTTTAATAAATACAATGAAATACAACCCCCCTTAATTGAAGAAATTCATACAAATCTTGTCAAATTAACCTGCATAATATCTTAATTTAAGCTCTGCCAACAAAAACAATCTATTTAAGTAGTACACAGTATGCAAAACTATATTAGAACTTACCTTTCTTGATTTTTCTTCTGCCTTGTTGACCGACGCGGTTGTTAACCTATATTTGAGGTTATCTACTTATCTATCGTGTCAACAGATTAAAGTTTGAACAGATCCGCGCAATTTTGTTGGTCTTTTAAAACAGTGAAAATTAATACAACTAAAGTATGCTTATTAAGCAGGCCAAAAAATAGCACATGTATTGTAAATAGCAATAGACGGATGTCAAATACAATGTTTTTACCATAGGATATCAAATTGGTGCTGAATTTTTTTGTATGAGACCTTGGAAGTTTACCCTTTTTCAATGTTCGACAGACTTACTGGTCTTACTAAATCAGATGTTATACCCACTAGATTTCACAACTGAACTCATTGAAAACTTTTTTAACGAGTCTTTTGGCACGAATAGTTACATTAGGTGCATATTCGTATCCAATTGTATAGTAAATTCAGTCAGGTTACGTAGGTAGCCTAGTCATGATAGAATTAAAGGCCTAGGTTGCATAACTGAATTTTGGGAGGCTATAATAGGTATTGTTCTTTTACTTATATTATTATTAGCTAGACCATGTACCAACTTATAGTAGGCCTGGTGTCGATCGCCTAGCTATAATTACCTCACTAATCACTTATAGGTGCATACTGCCTTTTCCAGCTAGGAAAAAGTGCAGCTGCTTAGGGGAGTATCAAGTATCTCTATCAAAGGGGCCCAAGAAGCTAGCTAAAGCCTAAATACTAAAAGCAGGAAACCTATTTATGAGGGTTTTAGTCTAAACTTTAATAAGTTGAAACCCATTGAAATACTATATGTATTGTAATTACGTAAACAAGTAGGTATGTTTAAAAAATTGCGATCACGTATCGAAAATATTTGCTTTACTGAGTATAGCCTACGTCCTAACGTCCCGCAGGAAATTGGCAGCCCGAAATTTAATACGGTCCTAATTTTTTATTTAATTAACTCTCAAGTTATTAAAAATTATGTTCATTGCTTTCCAATTTATACGTAGGCTAGTATAAGGAAAGCTTTGTGACGGCCGAAATTTTCGATTCCGAGATTTCAACAATTTTACACGTTTTAAGGTGCCAGGAACCCAAAAAAGTGTTTTTTACGAAATGTCTGTCTGTCTGTCTGTGCGTCGATTTCCGGGCAAACTACCCGGTCGATTTTGATGAAATTCGGCATGTAGGTTCACAAAAATTATTAAACCTCGGGATAGTTTTTTTTATTTGGGGCTAACTCAATTTGGGGGGGTTTTATTCTCAAAAAACTCCAAAAAAACCTCTAAAAAAAATTATCTCCCAAAAACGGCTCCAACGATTTCTATTAAATTCACATGTATTGTAGTTGCTATTAATATTGATAAAATGCGGGGGGTCGCTTGCCCCTTGATAGTTTGCTTCTGGGGGTAAAAAAAAACTAAATTTTAATGAAAAATGACTAAAAAATAATTTTTCTGCGAAACCTATCTATCGATGATTTCTACCTTCAGGTATGTTTTAGGTGTTGAGTAAAGAAATCGGACAGGTTGCTTTCCCAGAAAAGTATTTGGTTTTGTACAAAACATTTTTTTTTTTTTTAAATTATAGAAAATTCACGCTCAAACGCATTGCGTGCCCTGCCAGTATTGCTCTGTGTTAATGTGTTGGTCGGACCTATCTAGAATTTACCTCACCTCCAGTGACGTCAGGTGGACAATCCCCCCCCCCCCCCCCCCCCCGGCACATCGGAAATTTAACCATAGGAAAATTATTTACTATGAAATTACTCATTTTCTCTATCTACAAATTTTGATAAATTGGAAAGCATTTTCGAGTAAACTCGGACCGGTTCTTTAAGTTGCAGAAGACTACTTCATTGGTACCTACTGTAGCTTTTTCATAAAATTTATTGAGGGCTAAAATTTCTCATAAAATAGATAACATGAAAAAACTACAAACAAAAAATTAATAATACCCTATTATCGTATATTATGCTTAAAGTAGTCTTCTACAATTACTTAAATGAACTAATATTTTAATAACTTGCTTAGTTATCCCATTACATTTATATAATGAAAATAAAGGTTATTATTATGAATTAAATAAAAGATAAGTAGGCCTATTAAATTTTGGACTGTCAATTTCCCACGGGTCGTACACTCTTAAGAATTTGTACACAGCATTATTTACTTTCGCGTATAATTAATGGCGGTCTTAAAAATTATGGATTGTGATATTTTCCCGGAGTTGCTTAGCAATGAGTAGAAAAAAGCCTGGAAATGTTTTCAGGCAGTAGGCCTAGTACATTATTTTCTTGGAAACCATAGAGCTGAAAATTATGAATGATAACTGACATGATTACGAGTTTTTCCATCAACGGATGAAAATATTAAAATCATCATAATCATATAAGATAAATTATCTCTACGTCCACTTCTTATATATATATTTTCATTTATTGGAATTTTTCCATTTTTTTACATATAACAGCAAATTAAGAACAATGTGCACGGGTTATACATACCTAATTTTATTGCTTTTATACCCAGAAATAAGAAATGAAACAAAATTCTTTTCTTATTTCTGGGTATAAAAGCAATAAAATTAGGTATGTATAACCCGTGCACAAAATTGCGATTGATGGTTTCTTCGTACAATTGCAAAATTTATGAACTGTGTGTTTCTACATTCCAGACTTAGTTATTTAATTTTAAATATATAACAATGATGGTCTGAATTTTAACAAGTGCCAGTCCTTTTCAGCACATACAACTTTTCTCGCAGCTTCTCCTGAATAAACTGAAGTGCAGGATGGCGTAATGGGTCCTCCTGATTCTACAGATCCTTCTCAAATATCACCAACATTGAAACATCCTGAAAATTATAATAATACATAAATATATAGCAATAATAACCATTGTACGCATGTATAGTAAACGTAGTAAGGACAAATTTCATGGTATGACGTCCAGTCACTAATTGGCGAGACAATATGACACATAACATAAAGCCAAATCCAATGCAAATTATGCCTCCTGCACCGGCTCGGGGTTTCAAATTCAGATGCTATGCTTGTCCAGTTAAAGAGTTTGCTATCTCCCTTTTTCCGAAACGTTGCTGGGTTCTTATAGATATCGACAGGGAGAGTGGGGAACCTGGTGGCCGTTGGTACTCACTTATGGCATATAGGCTACCTGCGGGCATACTATGGCAATTTTATTAAGTCTTAACATGTGATTAAAAATGTGAAGTTCACCAAAATTAGAGGATATAAAAAAACTGGGCTTGACGGGATTCGAACACATGATCTACGCCTAACCAGGGAGTCGTCTTAACTGCACAAGAACGTAAGACCGCACAAGAACAGTAACTGATGTATACCTTCAAGTTATAACCTCGTATTGACATGATTCGTAATGTTATCCAGGTTAACACAAAGTTAAATTAAGACCAGTGTTATATAAACCATATAATACTTCAATATAATATGTAAAGCATTGCCTTTATAGCATTAAGGAAGCTCACAGACTAGTTCGGTAGCTGTGCTAACCTGACTGACAATACGAATCATGTCAATTCGAGCATATAAGTACATCAACTGTTCTTGTCGGGGCTTCTGGTCCAGCGGTTAAGACGACGCTCCGGCTAGGCGTAGATCATGGGCTCGAATCCCGTCAAGCTCAGTTTTTCTATATCCTCTAATTTCGTGGGGGTTATCTCTTCAACCAAAGTTAATTTAATGTTAGTGTTATATACACCATTTAATACAACAATATAATGTGAATTTACCATTCTTAATAAGATTGGGTAAGTTGCCCACTCATGATGTTAAGACACATTCTAGGTCAGGTTACATTTGTTTCTGCGTAAAACATAAAATAATTATTAAACTAACTTACGAAAATCAGGTACGATTGAAGGAGCTTCTCCTTCTTATTCCATTTAACCTGACGTCACAGTAATGAACTACTATGTTGCTGATTTGAAGCGTTTAATTCAATGCTGAATAGGTTAGCAGGTATTAGTTTCGGACTCTCCCCTTGCGAATAGTGGCGAGTAGAATCTAATGCGTGGTCGGTTGCTAGAACTTTTAAGACCTATAACAATTCAAATTATGTAAGGCTGAATAAAAGGTGATCTACAAGCCAAGAGAGAGAGAAATACTATATAACCAGCATAGATGAATTTGTCAAACTATTGGGCCTTCAAATTAATGTTTTCGTGGAAACAACATATCTATTGTCTCGATTCTATTTTTTTTCGCAATAAAAAGATAAGCTAAACTAAAATCAAATTCGTTAGCATTACATTGCTACTCCTGAATCTCATATTTAGCTTCCAAAATTGAGTTGTGGGTAGGAACTGGTGGTTATGTGATTCAGGAAGTATTGCTAATACAAAAGTAGCAATTCAAAATATTTTCCATTTGAATAGGTCCACGTCATGCCGAATTTTAAATCATAAAAAATTATGACTGTGTCATGCCGATGCCTCACTCCACTAAAGTTATTTGACTGGGTTTTTAGTTGTTAGCATTCGCATCTCAGCCTAATTCATGTAAAGACTACATGATGCAGACATAGAAAATGGTTCAGCTCAGTTAAACGTTCTTATCAGGCCGTCGTGGCGAGTTGACCCACTTTTACTATTTATAGGGTTCGTCAAAAAAACTATATTATCTGCCTACCGCCCTTCATTAAGAACTTAAGTACTCTGGTATTAGCGGTGAATCAGTGAAGTGTCAATATATAATAGGTATTATAGTTTGTAGTTGGAATGTTCCAGTTTATCTCAAAACTTTTTCTCATTATAACTTACAGTATATGAAAAAATGGCCGGCAGCTCCCTCATGTACGCATTGCTGAAAGCTCTGTCATGTTTAATGAGTTATGTATCCCAGTTCCCTGAACTCATCCATGCTGTGGAGTGGACATTCCTTCATCCTCCTCGTGACAACGGGCTTGAATCCTGAATTTTTTTTAATAGCAAGACTGCTGGGGACACCACAATCCTGACAGCCTTCTTCTGCAATAGAAGAAAATTAACCACCCTTGGAGAATGACCCCATAGAAGTAAGCCGTAATTAATGTGTCTATGGAAAGGAGCATGATATGCCATTAGCAGATACTTTTTGGTACTTTTGACATTTTTATTTCAAAAATGCTATGAGTAAGCAGTCCAATTTAACTTGAGTCCACTATTAAGCCCAACAGCTTCACACAATCACTCTCCGCGTTCGGGGCTCTAATCTGGAGGGAACAGCAAGTCTTTTAACCTTTAATGAAACCAAGACGAATTGACATTAACAGGACCTTCTTTTGCTTCCCTATGTATACGTAGTATAAGGAATGCATATTAACGGTCGAAATTTTTGATTTCACTTGATTTTAATGTATGGAAGTCGCAGATACCCATGTTCTGCAAAAGAGCTATTAATATAGCTACGTCCATTGGCATAATACTGTCAGTGAACCTAAGCCTATTCAATTGGTAAGCTTCCTGTTTCAATTTCCATTCTTGAACCCATAATGGAATGAAATAAATGATCCCAACACAGTAACCATTAGTGGTCCCTAACAGCACTACAGACAAATGTTACAAGCTAGAAGCTACATATTATTGGAAGTTAATTTAGGCAACTCACATGATTGTAACTTGCTATGTTGCATATTGCTATATTTCCATTCAAATCCATTTCTTTAATCAATTCAGATTAGTGCGTATATATTTCAATATAGGTCTATTAATAATTAATTTAATTAATAATAATGGTAGTAAAGCCAATGTGGTAGATTCACGATTGCTAAAATCCAGAACAATATTATTATTTGGAATCAGGAATACGTCTCTTACTCTAAAGCCACGAATAGAGATCCCAAAACACGATTATTTACTACGCTAATGCAATTTCAAAGGTTTCAAAGTTTTCAAAGTTTTCCAAATGTTAGAAAACGCCTTGAGATTAATGAAGCAAGGATGTTCTTTAATAGGTTTACTTTTTTTTCTATTTCATTACTTGTTTTCTTTATAACACTTCAAGATGTCTGCTAAACTTTCCGAAACATACAATGACGCCAACATTCTAGTTGATTCAACTTTTTGATTGGTTGATTTGTTGTTGTTGACTATTAAAATTTTTCATTTGACATAAATGTTTTCTGATGCCACTTATAATAGGCACCAAATTTAAAATTAATGAAAAAAATAAAAATTTAGCTGTAGCTTTGCTAGCCGAAGCGGAGCCACAATGTACTATAGTCTACACCCTACACTGACTATACGGAATATCATTTTTCTAGCCTGGTACCAGATTATGTTGTAGTATTTGGAGAGAATTTTATGTGCGTAGGCCTATGAGCCTTGCGGCCCTTGCTTCATTAATTTTACGGGCATTGTATATTTTCTACCATTGTATATTTTCTACCATTTGAATTATGACCCCTGGCAAGCTGGTACGCAATACGCATCCTCGTGTCTAAGTAGTAAAGACTGACGACATTCCAGTTCTAGACATAGTTTAATCCAAAACTGGCATACGTTCTCGATGTCAACCTACAGCCTTTTACACTGGCTGCAAGCGATAATGGACAAGCGGAGACAAGCTTACCATTGACGCAAAGAAACATGAGAAAGCATGACTTAACCAAGTACAGATACGAGTCTGGTCCCAAGGGACAGCCAGACTATCCGTTAGGGTTAGGCTATAAATATTGTGAAGAATTCACCCTGACTCGTAAGGTCCCGCCGAAAAAACGCAGTTCCCCACCCACTGTAGGTAAAATAAATGATTCAATGTAGTTGACCGAAGGCGTATTCCACTGGTCAATATTCCGTCACTTGTGATAAAAAAAAGTTGAGATATTTGTTTTAAGGAGACTATTATAATAAGAGTTAAGTATCGACATAATAGTCCAGTGTCGACATAAGGACCAGTGGAATACACGCCGAACTGAGTAATGCCTTATGGTCTCAAGAGGCGAGAATCCCTAATCTGGCTCTCCTTGTGTTGAAGATCCAATCGCACAATGGCGACTGAACAGATAGGCAGGGGACCAAGTTTGCACCGGAATAAGCAAAAAAAAAAAATAGTCTTTTCTGTGCAAGCCACTCCTTTGTCCTGGTGTTGGGAAACTGGCCCCGTCCCGGAGGAACTCAATGAAGAGTCAACGGCATAAGGATGAACAAGGCAACCGAAACCATTGCATTACAATTCTTTAGTAGGTATCGCCAATCCTCAATAGAAGAGGCATTTAAAGAAGGGCGAACACGTTATACCTGACAGAGTAATGCTAGACACTTGATTCTCGTAGAGGCAGATTATCTCCATAAGTTAGGCCTATATATCCTAATATCGTATTGTACATATAAAGCCATAATTCTTAATTCGTTTTTTTTATATTAAACTATTTCTAAGATAGGCCTAATTACAATTAGCCTACAATTTTTGACTTATTTTATGTTATTTTGATTTGGTAAGGTAGGGATACTGCATTTCAAACAGGTTCCTACTAAACATACCATATTCAGAGTTTTAAAAATGAAATAGGCAGAAATTTAATCAATCTATTGTATTGCATATTGAATGTATATATGTGTACCGTATGCATATCTGTATATTTTATTGTATATAGGCTAAAAGTAATACAACTTTTTGGTAGGCCCACTCAGTTACCCATTTCGATATGCTATCAAGATGGTACGGTACCAATGAGCAATCACAAAATGTAAGTGGCCATTTCCATTACTCAATCAGTCAATAACAATAAAATAGACAAAAATCCAGTGTTTCTACGGTAGATTGTGTTGTTTTAGGTATTGTCCTTGAAAGTTATAATAGGCCTAATTGAAATCAAGAAAATATATACGTCAAGACAAATGCACTAATAATTCAATAGAACTTACAATATTATTGTATTGTATGATTTATCTACCAGAAATATTTACATACATAATAATCACTTAGGTATCGTACATATTGTACTATTAAAACAACTAGGCTCAGTCAACTTAATGACTTTTGTTCAGGACCTTACATGTTCCTATTCAATTTCGTAGGCCCGCTACCTTTGCGAAGTTGGTCTGATCGACAGAATACACGACACAACATATTTTCGATAAATACTTAGAAATTATAAGACTTAGGTTACTCCAGCATTCCTTTAAAGTTGGAAATAATACAGAGTCTTGCGTTTACATAAAAAACAACTAAATTAACATAATAAAGTAAATGGCCCACAATTTGATATTGAGAATAAATAACAATTTATTCTATTCCCTTATATTTGTAAATGGTAACCGTGACATTAAAAAATAAAGTATCACGCCCAAGTTGAGGCAATATCTACTAATGGAGTTGACGTGATAATATTATAGTTATTCAACACAATTATTAAAACATTTTCTGGAATCATTTGCACAAGTTGAACCGTTTCTTCCCCCTCTTTGGCCCGATACACACGGAGGATTTGAGCGCCAATGATTCGCTTAGAAATTTGTCATGGGAGCAATGGGACCCGAGATTTTTGTCGTCGCTCCACTGGCTCATCTCAGGTTTCCCCTTGACAAGCCTGCGAAGTAATAATGTATAGGTAGATATACAGCAAGATTAGGGCCTCTTACACCTAACTGTACATATCAACAACGATATTTTAATTGAAATATAATTTTGTAAACTTCATTCATACCGAATATCAGTCATACCTTCTATTCAAGATAACAGTCACACTGAATCCTATTTGTTGCCATGACAAATTTTTTAGGGCCTGTCGAACATCCGTGTGTATGCATTAAGTACATGGTCTACAGCCAATATTACTTCCTTCTCCAATCACACCTTCACTGCCATTCTCCCGTTCCCTCCGTTTCATTACCACATACAATTAGCTTGCGATTCCTTCCATTAGGCGGTGTTTCCACATACGTCAATCGTCAATGAGAAATATGGTTTTGACGTGGTAGCAGAATTTTTAGTATGCCTTTAATGTCTGCTAAACCTACAATTTCACATTTCTCATTGATAATTGACGTATGTGGAAACACCGCCTTATCCATAATTTCCTTTCTACTTGTGAGTCTATCGCGCACTTTATTTGCTGTTGGAAAAATTATTTGTAATACTTGCATCATATATTATACATAAACAATCATGATTTAAAATAATAACAACTAAGCTTGAACAGTCAGCGCGTCTAGAAATTGGCATAACAAAATATGACTTCGCAACTTAACAGTCATTATACGGTACATTATCTCATATTTCTCTATAGCGTGGACTAATATAAAATGAAATATGTCAGTCTTCCCCTAAAAATTAGGTGAGCCATCTAATTTCTCGTATTCCCTAAGGCGCCCATTCCATTGACCGGCTAGGGCTATTTCCAAAACGGTGACGTGGTAGCAGACACTCAAGACTTAGGTAGCGTCACCACCGACCTCGCATTGCAGATTGCAAGTGACATTGACGGAAATGTTTGTTTTTCTTTTTATAGAAATCTATTAAAATGTTTGTAATTAACATATCCCATGAAGCCATTTTTTAATTTTAGTTTGTTTGTTTGAGATTTTATTGTATGATCATTGATCAATTTTAACTATGGCATAGAGGAAAATAAACATTTCCGTCAATTCTGCAATGCGAGGTCGGTGGAAACGCCACCTAAGTCTTGAGTGTCTCCTACCACGTCACCGTTTTGGAAATAGCCCTAGCCGGTCAATGGAATGGGCACCTAAGAACAACCCACGCTGCAAGCAACAATAAAAATACCTATGTACACACACACACACCTTCAAATAATAAAATATAATCTTGAGCTTGAAGCGAAAAGATAATTTTTTATAAACGTTATAAAAGATTAATCGCATACAAACAATTTAGTGAATGTATCAGATTTACCTCTTCAGTCGCCTCTGTAGGTAAGTAGATACCTGTGTTGAGTTACGACACATCTCCGATCGCATGGTGTATAGAGACTCGCACAAGTAGAAGCCCGCTACCACCTTCCCATCGAAGTCGATATTGTTTTCTTTGTTTGTTATCTTTTGCGACTACTTGATTGCCTTGCCGGCACTTAGACACAGCTTTTATAAGCCTAGTCACAGAGCAAACATTTCCAAACAAGAGCTTACGATAAATCTACACTACGATAACACCATTAGGGCTGTAATTAATACTCAAGATAAAAGCAGCTTTTAAAAAAGAGGATTGCATCGCAGTGCTAGCCTATTTGTTAAAAGTATGGTCACGCAATTAAAAATATACACACATGGTCAAACGACCGAGATCTATAAACATTTACATGATAGGAACATAGCTACTAAGAAAATGGGCGTAAGACCTCCACCGGACCACAGCAGCAACAGCACTAAGACATACAAGGAGCATGTGAGTTCTGTGGACGCAACTTGAGCAACGCAGCACGTCCCTGTGGTACAGCGCAGACCTGGGCACCGCTGAGTCTGGTTTACACCATTCTCCCAGGCTCTCCAATTCGTCCTGGAACGAAGCAAATAATATGGTACGGTAGGTACAGAAAAATATACTTCTTTTTCACCCAATTCATAGATTAAAAACTCTTCGTCATCATCGCTAGTCAAATTTTTCGCCGAGCTATTGCTTTCATTTCATGGTTACTGAGCAGAGAGTTTATACCATTTGAACAAAGATATTTTCGAAATTCATTATTTAAAGTTTAAACAACTGTGTGAGTTAAGTTGTATTATTTCTTCATAATTAAGGTCGAAAATCTGAAAAGGGATTCACCTACTACAGTAAAACTACACTCAAAGCCCTCACAGCCGGGAAATCCCAGTAAGTTAACTGAGGCGTAACACTTGCACATTACGCCTCAGTCAACTTACCGTGATTTTACCTGCTGTGGCGTATGGCTTATCGCAGCGTAGTTTTGCTACACCGACTTCTTTTCCTATTAAAAACCGTGTTTACCTGACACAATTCTTGACATGGCGGGCAAATAAGAGCACCACTATGTAGCCAACCCCTTGAGAGAATGCGAATAGGAAGCTCCTGACCAGCGTAATAACACGTATATGAGTTATTATCAACATCAATGTGCAAACGTCCTCCTTCGCAGTAATACTGGTAACAACCACTGCCCCAGTGTTGCCACTGCCTCACTTGCTGGCACGATTTCTCCTCCCACATTTGGTTCGTATGCTCAAAACATTTGGATGTTTCACCATAAGACTCAAGGGCAAAGTTTTTTTCTCCTTCTGCAAAAAACATAATTTATGTAGTAATCAACCAAAAATCATTTTTTATTTATTTATTTATATTTATTTATGCATTATGTCACGTAGATAAATAAAATTATTTAAAAATTATCCTCCGTAAGTCCCATAATCTTTTTGCTTAATGAATCTTTTCCGTTACATAATATGGGTCTATAAAAACCACTTTAGTGGAGGAGCCAAGGCCCTCTAGACTCTGATTAGTGGTCCTAAATGCAGTCACATTTTTTTAAAATCTATTCCCCTGACCAGACCGATTGAGTGACTCTGAAAAGATGTAGATATTTTCAACAATGTTCTGATTCAAATCGTGGGATACAAGCTACCTACTTCCGCCTTTTCACTCTTCAGTTTGCTTCGAACCCAGTTCGGAATACTAGCTAATAGCCTACAACAAAGCAGGATCCATCCGATGATTTCAATCTAGCAACATATTTCTCTTCTCCCCCTTACATACATTATTAATTACACACTTACGTGGGTTATTTTGTGGATATTTGCAATGTGACCCTCGTACAACTATATTTTTGGAGCGCCAGGTAAATTCTTGTGTATAAGGGCAGTAGTCAGCCAGGGAAACAGATCCTCCATAATGGGAAACATTTACCATAGGTACGTGAGGAATACTGCCGAAATTCTGGTAGATTTGTGGTAGTTTTTCACTATATGCAACTAAATTGCAAAGCGAAACTGACGTACGGTCATCCGTACACTCGGTTTGTAATGGGTCTTGTTTCACTTTGTTGCAGAATGGGTGAATGGATTTTCCCCTAGAAATAAGAGAAATTGTGAATATTGCAAACTACCAACTAGCTTACCTTTAAGGTTCAGTGGCTTTCGAAAGCAGTGCTGCTAGGGGTTAGCGCTCCCGACGTAACTTAGAATTACGGAGAGATGAGATAATACCAGAATGCCAAAATAACGCAGAAGTTTGGTGCCCTGGTACAACTTTTTCAGCAATTTGTAGACTCGGTTGACCGAAGGAAGGAGATTAGTCTTAATTAAGAACTCTCATTTATTCAGTCACATTTAAGACAGTTCCACGCCTCGAGGAAATTAGTCTGATAAAAAAGAAAAAAATACCTGGCTTGACTACGGTCCATCCAGTCTTTGCAGCTTTTCATAGCGAAATGGCAGCCCAAATTGCGACCCCAGTTTAAATGTTGAGCCATGCTATAGTTCACCCGGTACCAGCCGGTGTCTTCCATTAGCGCTAGCGTAATTCTGGAGTAGACAGGGTTTTGAGTGTGTGTGCCAGTCATGGCCTCATTCTGAAACAGAGATGAGACATTGAACATCGGCTTACGGAATTACAATAGAAAGAATGAAATAGAAATGATGTAACTAATTTCTTGCTTTGTAGGTAGGCTAGGAGAAAAAAAATCATCAATTTCGTATAAATGCGATTGTCAGAGCCCTATGAGATGACAACGGGATATACAGCATGTCAAACCAGAAAAAGAGAAATCTTCGGGTGTGCATGGGTTAATTTCTTAGCCAGTTGAAATATTTTAGCAAATTTTAAATTCATTGAGGTGAAAATGCATAAGAGGATGCTGACTGTAGACATTTCCTACCTCAGGATCATACATACCTAAATCTGTCACTTCTCATATTTTATTTTATTTACTATGCAGGTTACAAAAAAGTCAATCCAAGTTGAAGGCAGTCTCATACATCATGTCATTAGACATTTTTTTTGTAGCTCTACTATATTAATTAAAGAATAACTTACTCTAGGGCTAAAAATTTAAACAAAACAATTTTGAATTGCACTTTTCATTCTAAAATTATTTTGTTTACATTTTTTACCCCAGAATAGCATCGGGTTTTAGAATGTAAAGTGCTACTCTAAAATGGTTTTCTTTACATTTTCAACCCCACAATTATTCTTTAAACGGCATGGTAGGCCCACTGTGGTGTTTTAATTTATTCATGAAATAATGGAAAAATCACTGCGACAAACTCTGTAACACTGTACATCCACTGATCCTACAACTGAAAACCTAGAACTTACTTCAAAGACTCGTTTTTCCCAGTGAGTGAGTGCAGTTCCGTCTTCACCCTGGTCCTCCAACTCGGCGCCCTCGAGGTCACTGCAGTTGAAGTGGCGGCGCGCCTCCTCGACAACTCGTGGCGTCACCATTATCTGAAGCTCCCGAGTGTGGTTGCCGCCGTGTACCACCCAGCCCTCACGGTACACTGTTCGTATTACACGCTCACTCCACTGACGCGTCTGCAATCTAAATCCCACTCAAGTTTTAAGTCCAGTACAGCGATTCACGATTCACAGTACACGATTTGTTATAACCAATAATGGGTTGTTGCAAAAAACAAAACAAAAAGCTATACAAAACAAATCAATTTATGAACGCACTTCCGGAGATTTTTGACGTTGACGCTTTTTTGGCGTCTCGAGGGGAAAACCGTAAACCGGTGTGCGGTCGGGTTCACGCCAGACTCAGAAATCTTGTGAAGTTGACTCTGTTATTTTCTATTTGCTAACTATGACATACTGTATTTCACCGGCGGCCAAAAATGTCTTCACCTATTTTGCCCCGTCGCACAAAGGCCAAATAACGACCCCCAGACGTGCCTGATGTAATTTTAAAATTATCGCTACTGCCGAAGCAATGACTCACTTTTCATTAAGTATGGGCTTTCCATTTTCCCCTCTAGGGGTGAGCGGTCGTCCTTGATCATCCCTATAGAACGCATAGAGACTGACAGAAAAGCCAAGTGCATGCAGAATTTCATGCTTGACTGTAGACAGAAGAATTTCTAGTTCTTGAGGCTTCGTGCTAATACTTTCAGGGCAGAGATTTGCATGACCTGTAACACAATAAAATATGTTGGTATGAAGAACATCATTGAGGGTATGGTTGAAGGCACCAACTCAAGAGGACGACAGAGGAAGGAGTACCTAGAGGGTGTCATGAAGGACCTAGGGTGTGACACCTATAAAGGACTGAAAAGGACCGCACAAAACAGACAAGAGTGGAGGAGAATAAAACATTCGCTGCAAACCAATCCCTAGATCGCAACTCGAGAAGAAGATTGTGGGTATGAAATTGGGAAAATAAAAAATTATTTTTTTAAATAAATATTCATTAGGTACCGCACCGTAACGAAAATGTTTAGACGAGCAGCCGCAAGGATTAATCGTAACCGGCAATGGTAATAATGTCAGAAAAATGTATCAAGGGCTTCGTACCGTACCACGGACCACGTTAATTACAGAGGAGAGAATAGACAATGCACCGAATACTGTGAAGAATATGGCGAGATCAAATAATACCACGAGAATGGAATACAGCAATAAACCATTTCATTTAAAGAAAAATAATAATAATAATAAACCATATCAATGACTCAAATGAGACGTGGTACGCATTTAAAATTTTTGTGTCCCCATCTCTCCTATACAGAATTGTAGGTTTAACCATTGGTGCACCTGCTATAGGACGATCCAGCGCAGCTTCTTGCTGGCAATGAGCTGCATAGGCGACGGTCATACTCCGGTTGCACCGTTCGGTCTGCGTTGCTGACACGTAGAACACAAAATCAGCACCTTCTATACCTGCACCTGGGAGACGATCGTCAACTCGGCAGTCTTGCCCTGTATCGTTGCACGTGCGGCACACCTGAAATTATTATAAACGTAGTAGCCAAATACGCTTGCAGGACCAACCCCTAAAGGGTTCTGGGATTCTTAAGTGTACAGCCCGTAGGAATGTGGCAGCCCGAAATTTCATACTTTTTATTTCTTATTTAATTAACTAAGCATGTTCTTACAAATTTATGTATGCTCAATGATAAAAAATAGACCTGCAATTTGGCACTGATTTTTTTTTAGTGTAAATTTTATTTATAATATGTTTTTAGATTTAACCCCTGGTCCCCTGATACTGCCATCAATGGAAAACTGAAAAGGATTATTCCATCGCCAAAAAGGGTAAAGAGGTTTTATTTTTTGGGCAAGAGTGGAAGACATGGAGGAGGCTCACGTTTCACATCCGGTCAATGGAGCCGATTATTTATTTATATAGGTTGTTGATGATGAGGATTGTTTTAATATAATTAGCATATATATGACGAGAACAATGATGGTCAAGGATGTGAAATTTGTGAAAATAGCCTAGCCCCGGTTTATTTTAAGTTACTGTACCTGCAATTTTTTATTAGTTCATATATATACCAAAGGACTCATTCAAAAGTTAACCATAGGGATTCTGTTGAAGCATGATTCGGATATGAAATGGTACAACATGACATTCCGTTTTAGCTTTCGTTACACATTAAAGCAAAGAAAGTCATAAAATAAATACGAAGGCTAGACCTTGTACAGTACTGTTACCTAGATTGAATAGACTCAAAAGGAGTCATGGCATTACAATACTTTTACTTCCAGACAGCACTAAAACTAATAAGCCATCACCCAATTGGCGCTGGTGAAGGCGAGAGAAATGCAAGACCATGAAAATGATTGCGCTGCATTGTGCGTAAAGAATGCAACACTAATTCATCACGTGTTTTTGTGATGGTTATTGGTATTTAGAGCTATAACTTACTTCTAAATGCTCTTCAGGAACGACAGCCTCACCGCACATGGTCTCTACTTCGCAGGCGGTTTTGCAATAAGGGTGGGGGTCCCCACGTCGGTAGAATACTTGATTGTTTAAGCATTTCCTAGAACATAAAGGAGACCGCTTAGAACATTTGAGTTGCAAAGAAAAAGCGGACAGCAACAGCACACCCATCAGATGAATTATCCTCAGGATTTTGAATGTCGGAGCCGCCCTAGCGTATACAGTGGTCTATTTTTAAAGTTGATAAGGAATTTATAGTAACAACTATACCTCGAGTTCTATATAGGAGAGATGGGACATTCGGGCGCGCAAATATATAATTTTTAATCTTGGGGCCACCTGCTACGTTTTTTCAATGGCTGGTCACAGGAGACTAGCCTAACTAAAAAAAGCGACTGTCCCATCTCTCGTATATAGACCTTGAACTCTTATTACGGTATCCATAGTACTGTCATGTACGTATGAGTTCTAGATGCACGTGTGTTTTTTCGTAATATTTCCCACATTCACATTATAATAGGTACTTTGTCATATCATTACTAATACTTGACTAAGTTATTTTATTTTATTTTTCACTGTCTTGGTGTTGTTACGCCATGTATTATAAATTCATAATTCCCCTAGCTAATATAATGTCAATGTACAAGCTTGTGTTCGTGTGCTAAAAATAAAAAATAAAAGTGATACGATGCGCTTCTCTAGGAATTAAACATGGCGCCATTTTAGGGATTTGAGCCGTCTATCACAGCGAATATTTCTATCGGAAATGTGTCCATTTTGTTACTCAAAACCTCCTTTAAACAACCGCAATCAATAACCTGCATTCACACATAGAAGGATACATTTTCAACACAGACCTGGTGGCCTTCTAATCCTTTTGACCATTTTCCATTAATTTAATCAATAAATGCCAATGCAAGCATGAGCAAAAAGCCGTCCAGATCTTTCATTACGTGTATTCAGCCCACAACGGTCTGCAAATTTTCCCTTTCCTACTGGCACTATGCCTATAATTAATTTCACATTCGAGTGGAGAGCTCTCAAAGAAGTAGGCCTGATCAGTCATACGCCAAACGTGCATTACATAAAAATTACCGGAACCGAGGCGTGGATGAGTGGCTCATTATTATGCAAATCTGAGTTCCAAATTAGGTAATTGCAGAGATTGGTTTAAACAATGATTCTTTTCCACCAAACTTGAATTATTAATTTTGAAAGGAGCCGAAATCAACTTTAAAAAGACACTGAAGACATCAGTGAGAAAAAAAACGCTGGCTGTGGGACAATAATCCATTCAGGATTTAGGCTGGAGGACTGGCAGAGGATCTTCTTTCATGACCACTGCTCTAGTCGTGGTGTGGTTTTGTGGTCAGCACCATGGCCCGGGAGCTCGGTAGCTGCGTTTTCCCCTACCGGTTAAAGTAAGGTAACAACTAGGGTTGGGTCGACCTAGGCCAGGCGGAAATTTTTGCCTTCGATGTCGGGGCTTGTTTCGCACTCGCATAGTCCAGCTCTTTACCAGCACAATATTTACATTTCCGAATTGAGAATGTCAGCGATTCAGGATAATTTATAAAAAATTCTAAATTTGAGCAAGACATACGATTTACACATGCTATATCTACATAGATATCTTCACGATACCTCCGTTTCCGAATTCGAAATTGTAAATATTTAGCTAGTTAAATGACATCTGTATATATCCGCTTGTCTACTCACCGATTGAGTCTTATAATGTTCTCAGTCTTGCGCACCATCAGAGTTTGCTCCCAGAAATGTACAGCCTCAGGGAGGATGGTGTTCTGAAAAAAAGTCACTGATAATTATGATGGCCTGGTTGGTACCTTAGGCGCCCATTCCACCAACCGGCTAGGGCTATTTACAAAAACGGTGACGTGGTAGCAGACATTCAAGACTTAGGCGGGGTTTCCACCGACCTCGCATTGCAGAATGCAAATGACATTGACGGAAATTTGAAATTTTTCTTTTTATAGAAATCTATTAAAATGTTTGTACTTAACATATCCCATGACGCCATTTTTTAATTTTAGTTTGTTTGTTTGTGATTTTACTGTATGATCATTGATCAATTTTAACTATGGCATAGAGGAAAATAAACATTTCCGTCAATTCTGCAATGCGGGGTCGGTGGAAACCCCGCCTAAGTCTTGAATGTCTGCTACCACGTCACCGTTTTCGTAAATAGCCCTAGCCGGTCGGTGGAATGGGCGCCTTAATTAAAAAAAAAAAAAATACGATGCAACCTAGACTGTTACAAATCAATTAGGTAATGAGCATTAATTAAGTTACAGTGTGTAAATTGGAAGGAGTTGCATCGTTTTGCATTTTTTCCAGTTCTACAAATGGTATAATACCTAATGAATCTGACGAAGCAATCACTTAAATTGGCAGAGATCATCTATCAACACTTGCAGTCCATTAGCATAAGGACAAAAACATGGCCCTGAGCTCTATGCAGGCGAATAAAGTAGTTAGCACATCGTACTGTACTACAAATAGTACAAGATTTACAACAATTCTGACACAAAGGTCAGGGATCTTCTGATTCATATTAGAAAGTAAATATGCTTCTGTCTAGACCGATAAAATCAATTATTGATGAGGTGATAAAAGTAATTAGGTGTGTAATGATGGACACCACACTGTCGATTCCAACATGGGGGGTTAAATTCGATGAAATTATACCACCGAAAAATAGCCTAGGACTATTAATTTGTGGTGCCTGCAGCCTGATCGAGGCGATTATAATACCGGGGTTAAATAAATACCCTAGGATTATAACTGTAAGCAAACAAATTTTGAATAGCACTTTCCATTATAAAATTATCTTGTTTACATTTTTATTACCAGGGGATTAAATAAATACCGGTATTATAATCGCCTCGATCAGGCTGCTGGTGTAGATCCTACGTTTAGCTAGAGAAAACTATTAGTACCTATTGTATTATCATTACATTAAAAACTGTAAAACGTATTTGTATAGTTTTATTCTTAATTTTCAATTTGACTTTTAATAATTGCAAATTGTTTTTATTTCGCTCGACCCATGTTTATTTCTATAAATTGAGCAATTTCGTATTTTAAAGAGATGTATAGTATCTTATGACCTATTTAAAACATCTGCATGGGGCATTAGCATTAATTTATTAACGTGAACAGTATTTAAGGATTCTGGTGTATGAGTATTAGTTCGGAAGCCTGATGTAAGTATTTGAAAATACTGCTAGAGGTTCCTAATAATCATTCTGACACACAATAGTTTATTCACGTGGTGTTCCTTTAACATAAGAAGGAGTCTTATTCACACAATAATTAAATGTTACTGCTTTGTTTTAAATTTTACGTTTTCATGGATTCCCAAGACACTTTGGTAACCCTCAATTTGAATAAATTTGCCGTATTTTGCTACCCACACGGATTCACCGCATTATAAGTCTGACTATACAGTTTTCAGCAGCATACCTCTAAATAGCTATGATAGTTTCCCATGAAAAGGATATACAGTACGAAAGTTTCTCTCTACCGTTAAACAGCTTTTCAAATTTGCATTCAAACCGTAATAGCGCCTTATAATATAATAAGCTTAATAATTTCATTTGAAAAGGAAGCCACAACTAATGAGGGAGCAACCCTCATTTCTAACTCCATCAAAGGGACCGAGACATTTCTCATCTAATCCACCAATTTCCTCTTTGAGAACCATCAACCGCCCATACTATTTCATTCGATTCCAAAGTAAAGGGAGTACTAACTAAATACAGCGCCTAGTATTAAAAGCAGAGCAAGTTACTCTTAAAGTCAGAATTCAGTAATAACCTATGCCTAAAATAAAACTAATTAATACGACATCTACCAACAACAGAGGCCAGACATAGAGTTTAATATTTTGTATACAGTATAGATGGATCTTCGGTAAACAAAGTAAAATTTAAACGTATGAGAAATTACCCCTCCTTTTTTAATGGACTTTTTCAGCCTCACCGACCATGTGTCTGTAAACTTGCCGAACGTGGAATATACTAAGCAACGGAGTTAAGGTTTTATTTATATTTAAACATACACTTATGTATCACAAACTTGGGGCATATCCTTGTGTTTATAATTATAAAAGTTTTGGATAAAAGCGTTTGCTTCAGAAGACATTTTTTCACTCCGTAAATAAAAGGTCGGGCAGTATTCATAATTGCAAGCATCTCATCTCTTGAGCGTCAACTAACAATAATTGCAAATGTTAACAAAATTAATGTTTCTTATAGGTGAACACTGAATAATGTTAAATTAAGAAATTAAAAGAAATAAGAACTAGGCTAAGATCCATAGATAGCATGCAATTTAGTGAAAATATTAAAATACTTACATTAATCAGTTCAAACTTTTCTTCGTCCAACCTGGAAAATATGAAAAAATTAGAAATATAGGAGAAAACACAGATACAAACATTATGTTCTGTTCTTGCCCATTATGCATCAGAATCATTTGATATTAAAATAAGTTGTATAATTCTAATCATCTTTATTTAATACCTAAATTATGGCGGTGTTAAAACAATACAAAATGGCTGCTGTTGTATGATAAAAATGTAATTTTGTAGTATTTCTTGCAAATGTTACAAGCATGGGTGCTTTTCTTCTTACATGTAAGGCCGAATGGTCCGAGAATCGAGTATCCACTGAAACCGTTCAACAATCAACACCATATTAGGCTTGATTTATATAGAAAACCTAATATAACCTTAGCCGTCCGATCATAGAAGTTCACACATGTTTAGCTACCAGTTAATATTCACGAGGAACATGGCAGCGGCTGTATACCCCATCCAGAAGGTATGAAAAGTTTCCAGGCTATATCTTTCTTAAAGCCATAGTTCAGGTTAAGGGTTAAAATCCGAAGGGAAATTTAACTTGTATTGTGCAGATTTGCTAAGAAGGTTATTCCGGGTCCTAGTAAAAAGCTCACCGATCAGCTTCTCTCTTTAAGTAGAGAGCAAGCTAGAAGGGTGGTTGGCACGCTTACGGGCCACGGCCACTTCAACAAACACATGCATAGGGTTGGCGTGAAAAACGACAGTAGATGCAGACTGTGTGAAGTTGAAGAAGAAACAGCTGAACACATTCTCTTTGAATGTGAAGCGCTGGGACAAACTCGATATCAAGCTCTTGGCCACCCTAGGTCTGAAGAGGAAACCATCCGATCTAATCCCATCACAAAAACACTAGAATTCATCAAAAAGACTGGTGTTATAAGATGTTATAAGATGGGCGTAGACGGCAAACGTGGAAGCAAAAGACCTTCTAGGTCGACGCTTATAGGAACTCAAACGAGTAGACCCCACGAAGGGAAAAAAAAAAAAAAAAAAAAAAAAACTTGTATTGTATACCATATTTTAGGACAGGGTAAATAGTGACTGTAGACAATTAACCTGCGGAAATTTTGATTGCTTGGAGCCACACTAATTATGGATTCAGCAGAATATGTATACATATCTAGGGTGGCCAGATCTACAAAACTTAAAAACCGGACAGGGAGTCAATGGGCCATTCTATCTAGTGTAAATTTTTCTAAAAAAAGGTTATTGTATCTAGTCTTAAATTTAGTGAATTTTGAGGAACTTTCTATCATAGTAGCTAGTATCCAATTCTTTAAATTATTTCGTTCTATCCTCAAGAGAAAAACAAATTGTGCCGCACTTTCGAGCGAAAAAATCGGACATTGTCCGGTCAAACATTTATATTTTCACCGGACAGAGGTAAGAAAAACCGGACACCTGGCAACCCCATCCCGTGGCTGTAGACCGTTATCAATATGGCTGCTAGTGTGGCCTGCACAAGACAAGTACACATTTTCGCAGGGAAAATAGCCTGCACAGAGGGTGAGGGCATTTTTTTATAAACCTTTAGAAATCTGAAAAAAATGAAAACGTTTTTGGAAGATTTTTTAGAGTTTGCCCCAGTGACCAGAGAGCTACTTCGTACATCCGTCTGACAATTGACTTCAGGAGGACGATTGAAGTTGACCTATTCTATGGTGACCGCACTCAAATTGTTCTTAGGATTTAAGAGCAAATCAAACATCCCAGAACCGATTTTTAATACAAAATCAAAACTCACAGAAAATATTCATTGTGGAGCTATCAAAGATCTCACATCCCTTAGAAGAAATACTTATCTACATTTTGATATGACGTGTTGCTGTCACCAACACCAATCAGCAAGGCCGTAGCCAAGGGGGGGGGGGCTTATTGGGCTGCAGCCCCCCCCCCCCCCCGAAATGAAAAATTGAGAATTAAATACATCTTCGGTCGGTAGCATGAATATGTCTCCCTAAGTAAATTATAAACTTTGCTGCTGTAAAACCCCACTGTTTTGCAGTTACATTTGCAAACATTTTCACCGGGGGAGACCCCCGGGCCCCCTCTTTCGGTTAAATGCAATATAATGTTTATGAATAAGCATTCTTTTGTAGACTTTGTCAAATCCATACTTTAGCGCTGTTAAAATGCGTAGGCCTAAAACCCCACTATTTTGCGTTCATATTTTCACATTTTTCCCCCGGGGGAGACCCCCGAGCCCCCTCTTCGGGTTAAATGTAATATTATGTCTATACTTGCTACACCATCGTAATGATATCATCGCATTTTAGTCCGCATATCCGCAATATGTTATAAACCTGTGTTCGCACCGAAGCTAAACCCTCCAATAAATTGCCTTTTGATGTCCTATGCTGTCATAGTATATACGAGTAACACCATAACCTCTAAGGAATACACTAGATACAAATGAATTCTCCAGAAGTAAATTTACACTAGATAGGATCTCAGTTGGCACAGCCCCCCCCCCCCCCCCCCCGAAAAAAAACCTGGCTACGGGCTTGCCAATCAGCCACAGTTTTTGACCTCTTTACTCCAGGCACTTTCACTGACCGTTATTTTTTTAGAAACGAAGTTTTTTAGAAACGAAGTTTAAGAATTGTGACTAGTCGGTGTTAGAAACCGGCCGATATTATCTATCAAAATGCTGAAAAGAATTTTTCTAGTCGACCCAAGTTCGATAACAGTTTCCAATCGACGTTGTAACATAGCACTTGTCATATAGCTAGAGTTGATAGGTACCCCGCACACCATTAGGTTAAGGGGGCCTACAATATAATTTGTCAAAAAAAAAATATATATATATATAATGTATCAAAATGCTGAGACCATTTCTCCAACGGGATGTGACATTTTTTACAACTTTAAAATATAGTTCATGTGATATTTGATTATGTACACCTGTAAGGCTTTTCCCTCTCCGATTATCTCTTTTAAAGTCAGGCTGATGTTCGGAGCTGGGTTTAGTCTACAGTGGTGGTTCCACTCCGCTGGAATCTTGTGTTACACAGTGCCTGTTTACTGAATCCCTCAGCAACCAGGCAAGGCATAGGCGTGGACACTGCACAACGGACTGCGGACGTCCTTGTGACATAATGAGATGGAGCAAGGCCATCTACCATGCCGTGCACCCGTACTTGCCTGTCATACTCCGCAAGTAAAAAGTAACAGTGGGCGATATGCAGTATAAGCATGTAGGTCCGCAAGAACTACGAATACACAGCCTGTTCTGAAAGTAGTTGGACTCATTTAAAAAATATATATATATATATTCATGAGAATACTAGAAACTATTAAAAATTTTTCAAAGTAGCACCCTTCCGCATCTACGCACTGCTATCTGCACTGCACTGCACAGTAGTGCATCTCTATAGGCCACCATAATCATGTCGTGAGTTTCTTTGCACGTTTTACCAAACTTTACACAAAATTTGTTCACGTATCGCTGCTCTAGCGTCCATGATTTTCCTTGACGAGGCAGTTCAACAGGAGTTCACAGTACAAGCGACCACCTCCCTTCAGCGGCCAAGAGGCAACCAACCGACTTTTCCCAATATTCTCCTGCACCGGTCATCCACCCGTATGATCACGAAAAAATCAGTTCTACACTTTCAGAACAGACCTTGTATGGTCAATAACGAGAATGAAACGTTACATGAAGACAATACAAGACGAAAAGAGGCATAATTAACACATTTAGGACAAGGCAAAGCAAAATTAAGTAGGATTTCAACGAATTTCTCAACGGCTGGATATTTCCACGCCCCCCCCCCCCCGCCCCTCAGCATCGGAACACTTTAAAACAATATAATAACAGCTGGTACGAGTGAATCCGTACATGATTTACTGTTTTTTATTTGTACTAATTATGACTGGTTCACTATGAATTACGCCACACTGGACTCTCAGTTTCTTATACACAAGCATTTTATTTTAGAATCAATTCAATTCATTCGCAAAGTTTCATTTGCCAATATCTAATGAAAAAGAGTTCAAAGCATGAGCATTCATACTTATAAATAGTGACCAAACCTACATAAAGTGCAAATCCTCCAATGCCATTCAAGGTACAATTTTCAATTTTTAGGGTTGTAAAAATTAATTAAATGATTTGTTCTTAATTTGTCTGTAATTTTTAAAACCTTAAAAATTGAAAATCGTGCCTTGAATGTCATTGAAGGGTTTGAACTGTGCGTGTAGTAGTGTATACAAAATTAGTTTTCATTTAAGGTATTATAATCCATAATCGAAATTTAAAATGTAACCTTAAATTTCCAGTGTGTCTCAAGCCTCACAAGGGATATCAAATGATAGGTGTTAAAAAGCCATGCTTACATTTGCAAATTCCGAGAAACCACCAATGTCCCTCAAAAAGTGTACTTTGAGTACGCGGACCTTTACATGGGACCATAGAAAATTTTCAACCATATTTTACGATACGTTTTTAACCGCGCCTCAATATTCTCTATAATAATGAAGTTAAAGGGGTGGTTCGATTGCTTTGGCTCACCTTGTATATAATGTATTTATATTACCTGACAAAGAGACAAAGAGCCGTCAGGTTTTGTTAATTAATTACTTAGATGCTCATATTTCAAATTAAACTCGCTTTTTCAAAAGAGGAAAGGAAAATTCCTGGAATTGAAGACAACAGAGAAATGGCAGGAAGGATTTAATAGGAATTTTTATACAAAAGGAAGTACGGTAACATAATTAATTCTCATTCTATGTTCCCAAGAAAAGTCTTATATACTTATTTTATGTACGCAGTCCATTTAGTAATAACTTTCAGGGTTTGTTACTCTATTTAACACCTAAAACATACCTGAACTTAGAAAGCGTCAATAGAAATATTCCACTGAAAAATTATCCTTTAGTTATTGTACTTTTCGTGAAAATTGATCGACTGACAAACATTTATAAAACACTTTTTTTGGTTCCTGGACCCTACAAAATCACAATCTACTGATTTCTCGAAATCAGAAATTTCGACCATCACTAATACTACGCACTTAGGAAAGCAAATTTTTTAAGAATGTTAGATTCTGGAGTGAATTTTTTCTATCGTCCATATTCTTTTAAAAGCACTGTTTCTTCTGGAGTTTAGCTATAACTCACCTAAAAACACTGGTATCGTAATGCAACAGAATCCTAAGGGGATGATCTATGCTTCGCCGCCTCATTACATGAATCGGCTCTATATGCACATCCCGCACCACCTGCAAACAAAAAGTACTTTGGTAACATACTAACATCTTCAACAATACTTTATTATTATAGTTATAAGTAAGGAAAATGTTTTTTTTCTCTGCCTCTACTGACCACTACTCTATTCCCACATTCAAGCAAGAAATCAAAATGTTTAGATAATCCATGATCGAGTAGGCGTAGGTAGGTTCTGTCCTATGGGCCCATGGGTCCACACCGTGGCCTGGGACGTGTCTCCAACCATACTACTAGGTACGTTACGTTGATACGTAGGCAAATTAGTCATAAGTTGACTATGGGATGTTTACAATAATAAATAATTAATTAACTAGAGCGGGATTGTAAAATAAAGTAAATAATGGCTCAGTTATTTTGCACATTAGGCGACAACCTATTTGAAAAAATAAGAATATTTGCCAAATTGCCCAAATTACCATTTCCATGATTTCCCACCTACATGTGTAACATGACTAATTAAATATTAAGAGCATGACTGGGTGAATAACAGATGAGGCACAGGTGTTGGGCAGGGCAGTCGGCAGGGGCCCTGTGGGAATCAAGGCAAAACACTCGGCCCCCTGTCAACCTTTTTGATGAATGGTTAAGACAAGTCGCGAAGTCCTCATAGATTTAACCGTGTTTGTTTCAGCACAGATTATAAAAAATTAACATTTATTTTTAAATAATAGTTGTGAAGAAATTAAGCTGTCAGGCACACGAATTAAATCCTGCTTAAGCTAAACCGTTCTAACCGTTGTTTGTGTGTGAAATGCTCATTTATTAGCCAAAAGGACGATTGACGAGCCGGAAAAATTAGTCAGCAACGATTAACAAGACTTTCAATAGAAGGCCGTAACCTTGGGCCCTTCATTTGCGTTCCAATATTGATGGCACTGTAATTGCATCCAGTAGGTACTCATTTTTACGTTTTTTTTTTTTATTGTTATCAAAATGCACGATGAGCCATGTCACGACTTACTCACGTGATTGACCTTCACCAGTCAAAGCTAAATTGTTGTTTTGTATTGTATTGTATGAGGGAAGGGTTTAAAATAGACCCGATGGAATGCCCATTTGTGATTATACTCATTATACAATAATAGCAGTACAATCATATCTTCCAGTGTCTCACTCACAATTAAGGTTTGCGGGTAGACCATTGGTGGTTAATTGATTTAAAAATTGCTGTTCATTGCTGTCAAATAAATAGGCACGCATCTCCAAGAGTTAGGTTGCAAATATATTTTCCAGGCATCCCTTTAGAAACGCACCAACAGATCTTTTTAGGACGACAAATATTATTACATGACATCAAAATTCTGTAAAAAAAATCAATTTTGGAATTTTTTTGAAGCTCTTGATGCGTAGAGTGCATGAAACCAGAGATAGGAAACCAATCTGAAATAGATTAAGGCCCGGCACACATGAACGATTCTCGAAGTAGCGATTTGCCACCGTATTTCCAGTGTATATATAAGTGATAGGCCTAGGAGATGATTTTTTTTGTCGATTTCTTGACGATTTCGGAAGCTGGCGTGAGGTCGACGGCATGAAATCGCACGGTTTTCCCCTGCACACGCCATTTCATAGAAATCTTCTGATGTAGACCCTGTGGGTTTGCATCAACCAATTAACCATTCCTACAATGGAAAAAACATCGGCAAATTGCGACTGCGAAAATCGTGTGTACCGGGCCTCAGATTGCCAAAAACCTGTTCATAACACGCCAAAACTTACTGCTCTGATAGGAGTTAGTTGGCGAAAATTCATATAATGGGTTTGTTACGAATACTATTTCAAATGCGAGTCCTAATTACGTGTGAGCTGCTTGATACTAGTGCATGTTACGTAAAATATCTGGAGTAGCGGTAGGCGTCAGACGAGTAGCGGAACTCTCCGACCTTCTTCAATGACTTTGAATGCACCACTTCCAAGAAGTGTGTGTTAAGTTCTGGACAGGTACTACAGGGAACAGATAGTGAGGCTTAACGGTTGTTTCATAACAGCTTGGAGAGACATCAAAAACATTTTATAGGGTTAATGAGAAAATAACAATAGTGTGGAATACCGAATAAAATCAAACTTAACGCATGCTAGACTAAGAAGAGTTTTATGTGAAGAGGCACAAATAATTTAAAACTGGAATCGGTGAATTCAAGGTGAGCGAAATAAAACTAACCGTGTTAATTTTGTTGTGAGCCAGAAGAGTTTGAATGTATAGCCGAATGGGTAGACGCAAACCATTTTTTTATTTCTATGTCCCCGTTGAAAAGGAACGCAAAATGTTAGTTAAAAACCTCGAGGAGAAAGGTTTCCCGCTTCCCCTCTTTAGCAAAATGTGTCTTCTTCCCCCTAATTGGACAGTGTGCGTAATTTTATTCTCTTTCTTTAAGGATAATATTACTTTGCTTTAACCTTACTGGTGCGGTTACCAGGGCAGGGGCGACATTATCCTTTTCTGGCAGCTTCCCGTATTTCCCCAAATCCTCATACCTCATACAACTCTATACCGTAAATGTTAATATATAGTATACTGTGTGCTTCAGCTCTGGAAATTTGGGATTAGCGAAAATGTTAGGTTGAGTGGGAATAGTCCAGGAGGATGGTCGACATACAATATTAAAGTTTCAGCCGGGACTGGGTTCCTACCTTAATACAATACAGTTTATTTCCTAAGAACATAATTAAATTTACATTTTAATGTGTCCCTTCTCCAATAGGAGAAAATCGCGGTTGCCGGGTGTAACTGACCAAAACATCAAAAATAGAACATCTACCAAGCCGCAGGCCAAAAGCCGCAGGGCGCAATAGGTTTTCGTGAATTGATAAATTGTCAAATTGATAAGCAGATAGGGTGGATATTATGAGGTGTTCCTCTTCAAGTGACCTGGCTGAACCTGATCATAGCTACTTGTCAGGAGTTACACATACAGCATATTATATCCATTCCAGGGTTAAATTGGGGCTGGAAATTTTCAGTTTTGTTCCTTTAAAATGACCATTTTCATTATTCCAACTCGGACGATGCTCAACTCCCAAAAACCAATTTATCACACGTCGCTTCCACTCCCATGATTTGAACCGGGGATAATTGAATAAAATAACTGGGATTGTGGACATGTGGGGTGTGCTTTGATGGCGTTTGTGATTTATTTGTCTGACTCCTACAACGATTTCTTATTGTAATACAATTATGTCGAAAGATGGGATCCCATCTCGTCGCGGCTATACAATAAAAATATAAATGAAAGGCGCAGACTGTGGTATAGACCTTGAATGTTGTCATTGCAATCTCTCAAAGAGACAGAATTTAGTGTACTCCAGGCTTGCAAATGTGACCTTTTTACGCCTCGATAGAGAATCACTTCCTCTATTGTTTACTATGGTAATAACGGGTTAAATATCAAGCTCCAATCATGCGTACAATAACTGTTTTAAGTTTCTTTTTTGGCAAAAAAAATTCACTAGGTCAAAGACATGCTGTAAGTTAACAATTTGGCGCTTCAGGAAAGAAAGAAAGAAAGAAAGAAAGAAGGAAAAAGGTATTTATTTTCCATATTTCCATTTTAGGCTGTCTTGTTATTGCAGCAAGCAGAGGAAAAGTAGTGGCTGTCGATGCTTTACACCTTTTAAGAGTTAACTTTTCACGATGGACCCGAGCATAAGCTGTTTCAGGTTTTAATACCACAATATTAGTTTCTTCATTGGGAAAGGAATTGAGAATGATATGAACTAATTTGTGAATGTACCCAAACCATAGCGAATTTCAGGCATTATGTTGGTTCCTCGACGTTCGGCAGGTGCTTGTAAACCTTGAAAGAACTCTCCATCAAGGTCAGGTTTAGCCGCTTATCGGTATACAGGCGAACTTCTTGTTAAACCACTGCACACTTCTTACCTCATAACTTGGTACTATTAGTATAGAAAAAAACATTTGCACATAGTGTATAGTTGATACAATTATTATTCTTTAAATCTTTAAATGGACGTAGGACTACTTGCAGTGAACGACCTCATCGGTACTTCGGACATGACTGCTATTATTTCCGTATGCATTTTGGGCCGCTGGCAAACTGGTTCACTTCCTCGATGTCAGCCCACGCCGATTACAATTGACAATGGACAGGCTTACTTACCATTGACATTGTAAGGGGCTGTCCATTAATCACGTGAGGTTCGAAGGGGGGGGGGGGGGAGGCAAAAATCACGAAATATCACAAGGGGGAGGGGGTATAGTAAGATATCACGTGTTTTTAATTTTTCGTCAAACGCGTGATTTTTAAACGGAAAAGCGGTGTGTAGTGTGACCTTGACTCGCCGTATAAAAATTTTAAGATTCTTTGTAGGTACTAAAAAATACACGTGATTATTGGTGGGGGGGGGGGCTGTAGTCTTAAACCTCACCACGCATCACCAAGGGTGAGGGAGGGGTTAAAAAATGTTTAAAAAAAAACATCAAGTGATTAATGGACAGCCCCTAAATAGGGTTAACCAAATACGGGAAGTCGGGAACCAGTGTATAGTTAATATAGCCAATATCTATTAGCATTCCTCATCAATCGGGTCGTTGGCATGCTATGATCCGGTGGTGGGCCTCTAGGCATAAGCTATGTAAAAAACAAGAATATTAATTGAAGTGAATCAAGTGCGTTTAGAAGGTTAAAAAATTCAAAACCTGAGGGTCTACACAACAAGCTAGAAATCGACTAAACATATAGGTTTACAACTTCACATTGGTTAAATCTAAACGAGGTTTAAGAAGTGTAAAAAAAATACAAATAAAATCTATAAACGAAAATATATGTAGCACAACTGGCGCGACGTGACAATGAAAATTTAACTTTATAACCTGTAGCTGCTATACCGAATCAATGCACGCTTAACAACATAAAAACTTTGCAACAATTATGAAAATTTGAGTAGTTTCTGCACTGCAGTGTATATGATCATGAATGGTAGAAAAAATGTAATTGATAATGGGGAACCTCGTTGCCGTGTTTCATACTATGATATGCATCAAAATGTAGAGGAGTAGTCTTTTTACTTTGTGGAAATTAGCCTTTGTACAGAAAAACGGGTAGTGGGGTGTCTGATTGCCCCGTAATAATATTGTTAACTTGTTAATTAATTAATTAATTGTATATTGTAAATTGTAATTGTAAATTTCCTGGTGACACAAAATGTACTTAGCTTATAATAAAAGTAAATGAATTGGTAGCTGTCGCAATATTGCATGTGTTTTCAAGGTGGTTAACCATGCAGAGTTGTTTTAATTTATTTTCCGGATACAAATGCAACTCACACAGTTATAAGTCAACTGACAAGACAAGACATCACAAACTGTATACCCATATGGGTGGGAAAGACTTCAATTATAGCTTCATTAACTTGGATACAAAAAGTAATTACACGTAAATAGACGATCATTAGTGCAATTCACTTGCAACATAATTTGCACCATGAATTTCATACCCTAATACATGCAGCTACAAATTAAATTGAAACCATCTAAGTTTTGCATTTTATTGGGATTTTAGGTCTGTTTGCAAATAAATGATTATTTGTTTATATTTATAAATAAATATTGACTTTTTGTTCTATTGCTAAGCCAACGCGGCGGAGTTAGGGCTATAGACCCCTCTCTTACAACTCACGGGACCGTCTGCATTACATGCCCTCTGAAGCATGGCTAGAAAATTTAGTAAGCGTGGGACTCGAACCAATAACCTTTCGGGTGAAAGTTGGAGTCTCTACCATTACTCTACATGTCCTGTTAATTTATTTATTTAATTAGAAACAGTTAAGGTGCTTATTCCACCATCGTCAATAGTGATAGTAAATGTAGTATTGACGTGGAAGCAGACATTTTTAGACTGTCTTTAATGTCTGCTACCACGTCAATACTACATTTACTATCACTATTGACGTTGGTGGAATAAGCGCCTTATACACAGCTATTTTTGTCAAATATATCTATATTAGCAGAGCGAGCTTTTAGACATTGAAAACAATACTGACTTTAGTATTTTGTATCCAGCGGGCACGATAGGAATAGGTTGAATATTGGAGAGATTGTTAATATGTCGGAATAAATAACAATTAATATTATATATAACAATTTTAGTATCTATGTACAGCCACATTAATACACTTTGATTGCAAATTTTAAACATGTATGTCGATGATTCCACTCGTAATTAATTATTGAGGGGAAGCTGGCCGTAGAAACTTCCCACCCCAAGAACACACCTAAATCTGCCTGTTATTATTTTTATTTAATTTACTATGCAAGTTATAAAAGATGTAGGATAGATGACTATCGCATACACTCAGGCTCGGATCTAGAAAGAGACCAAGGAGGGGGCTAAGATATGAAAGGGGGCCCAGGGGTCTCCCCCGGTGGAAATTGTTTTAAGAATAAGGCTAAAATATTGGGGTTTTACGAATTTTCAGAGCAATAACGGTTCTATATTATAGGTAATTAATACAACTGAGTACGAGGGGGGGCCCGGGGGTCTCCCCCGGGAGAAAATTTGTGAAAATAGGACTGAAATAGTGGGGTTTTACGCATTTTGAGGATCCGCGCCTGCATACACTACCTATATATTATAAAGAATTTTGATGTTGTTATTTTTCCAATTATCCCATAATTCAGTCGACTCTGCACCAAGACTAACAACTTCATCATGAACAAGTTCTCCACAACTTGATAGACTAAATCTTTAACTTGCGTAGGAAATTAAATATAAAATAAAAACAGAGAGGTTTTGGGGATGCCAATATACAATGTAAGGTCAGCCTGCTCTTAATAACGGACGACGGTATTATGAGGAATTATTGGACATTGGAATTATTGAATTGAATTGAAAACGCCTTTATTGAAAGAAAAAGAAAGTGAACAATAAGACTATAAAGTCTTCTTTTCATGCTAACCTTAAAAAACAAAAATATTGTATTCATTATTGATAGATGCTTAAAATTAAATTGAGAAGAAACAAGAGAGGAAGAGAGAAAAAAAAGAAGGATTATTGGAAAATTAAAAACATCAAAATTCTTAATAATATAGTTTATGAGATAGTCATCTATCCTATATCTTCGATACATCTTTAACAACTTGCGTACTGAGGCACTAGCACAATGACAATGACAGAACTACCTGATTTTGACGATATTTTGACGATTTTATTTTATGCTTTCTTGTACTTGTATTGTATAATTTAACAGAGATGTATATTTATGATTTATTTATTAGTAAATTAAATAAAAATAAAAACTGGTAGATTTAGGTGTGATCTTAGGGTGGGAAATTTCTACGGCCAGCTTCCCCTCAAGAATTAATTACGAGTAGAATTATTGACATACACGTTTAAAATTAGATTTGCATGGAACCTGCGGGGACACGCAGCTCATCATTTCTACCGACAAAAAAAGACAAGTTCCCTCACACATCCTCACTCCTTAGGGCATCATTTACAAAATTGGGGCCTCAGCAGGGAAACTGCCTACATGATCTGCTCCAGGGAAGGATTTATTCCAACTAAAATTTGCACGTTATTTTACTGCTTCCTAATTAAAGTAATTTCAGGCTGGTAAAATTTCCATAAGATATAATATTACTCACTTTCCTAGCTTCCTCCAAGAAGTGCTTTCGAGGAAATTCCATTGTAAGAAAATCATCTGTTTTAAAGAGGGAGCGGGCGGTGAGCATTTTAAATTTCTTATTCATTCATTTTAAGAAGAGAGAATTGGGTTAGTGAAGAAATAAGAGAAATAAATTAATGTTAAAGATTGTCCAATAAGAATTTAATGATCTTCAATAGAACAGGGTCCAATTCATGTTAAGAGAATAACTAAATTTACATAACTTCAAAACACATTGCAAATTTAACAGCCTTTTGATCAAGCCCCACCGGTCAATAAAATTGTGTCGCTGGGCCCTTAACTTGCAATGCGCTCATTACTACAGCAACACGAATATATTTTAGCATTATTAGGTATGGTATAAACACTGGCATTAAACTAACTTAGTTTGAAGAGGCAAACTCCTCGTTATTTTAATGAAAAATTACTAAAAAAAAAGTTTTTCAACGGAACCTTTCTATCGGCGCTTTTTAACTTCAGGTACGTATATTTGCGGTGCGCAATAGAGCAACAAAACCGAACAAGTTGCATTGCCAAGCGAGACTTTGGCTTTTTCAAATTATGAATAATACATCATACTTATATATTGATATTAATTCATACTAATTACTAATTGATAATAAGTAGGAAAACATGTACGGGTTCATTTGTACCGGTTCTTTTTTACATAGCATGGTGTGACTGCGATGGCAGCAGTGCTACTTCAGGTGTCAGCATTATTGTACTATATGCAACAACTTTGGTGAAAATTAATTATGTAGCAGCAGTCCGCAGCCTGAACCATCAACAAAGCTGATCAATTAGAACGTCTTAACATGGGCACTAAGCAGGCCTCACCGTCGCCTCGGGCTTGCGATGGGATCTTGCGGTTGCGTAAACCTCACCATGAGATTAAACCGCGTGGATTAGTCATTTCTAATCAAATACTAATCCTACATACTGTACTCCGACTGACCATTACCTAACTCCATTTACTATAGTATTGTATGCTTCTCGTTGCGTCAAATATCTGATTACAAATGCACGGTGTAATTATAACTGCTAAGTTTCAAGGTCGAGGACAACCGAAGAAACTGAGCACCGCCAGGTAGTAGACAGTTGATGATTTACTCCAGAAGTACTAGTGCGTCACAGACATAGTAGCACCTTAATAAAATCACACGTAAATATAAGAAGTGACTTTTTAAACTACAATTAAAGCAATCTAGGGGCGTTGGGACTGTGAACACACTTAACAACTCCACAAGGACGACCTGCGCCAGAGACCATTCTCATTTCATTCCCTCCTAGGCATGACAAGAATAATTTGTATTGTACTCGAACCAACAACGTTTTGAGCAACCACGACGCTGCACATTCTGACTGAATAGTACTAAAGCAGAGAAGAGGCACAGTCAAGGGTGGATTTGATCATTCACGCTAAATCATGACATGTATAGTGGTAGCGTAGTAGACTATTACTTTCACGTGAAAGGTTTGAGTCCCACACGTTATATTTTCTGGCCATGTAAAGCAGGCGGTACCGGCCCTTCCTAGTTGAGTGTAAGGGATGATTTTACTCGGATAGCTCTAACTCCGCTAAGATGGTTTAGTAATAGATCAAAAAGTAATTATTTATTTAAAAGTAAAAGTGTTTTCGGTTACCTCGATTTTCCATTTTATAATTGTAATTTTTCATATACATATATTATTAAGGACGTATTCCTCGTTGATTTGGGAGCAAAAATAAACCACATATTGTGATACCAAAAATGAACCGTTATCGAGCTAGGGGCGGGTAAAGAGTAAAATGTGGGAAATGTGCCGAGTTCTAGGAAAATGCGTTCTGCTCAGGAACTAGTAGACTGATTGTCAATCTAAGGCGCGGTTTCCACCGACCTGCTAATGCTAAATACAAATACGGTGACGTGGTAACAGACTTTCAAGACTTAGGCGGGGTTTCCACCGACCTCGCATTGCAGAATGCAAATGACATTGACGGAAATTAGAATTTTTCTTTTTATAGAAATCTATTAAAATGTTTGTACTTAACATATCCCATGAAGCCAATTTTTAATTTTAGTTTATTTGTTTGTGATTTTACTCTATGATCAATTTTAA
This sequence comes from Psococerastis gibbosa, assembly GCA_963971405.1. NCBI lineage: Eukaryota > Metazoa > Arthropoda > Insecta > Psocodea > Psocidae > Psococerastis > Psococerastis gibbosa. The sequence continues at coordinate 22,088,443 of OZ020484.1, forward strand.
CTATGGCATAGAGTAAAACAAACATTTCCGTCAATGTCATTTGCATTCTGCAATGCGAGGTCGGTGGAAACTCCGCCTAAGTCTTGAATGTCTGTTACCACGTCACCGTATTTGTATTTAGCACTAGCAGGTCGGTGGAAACCGCGCCTAAGGAATAAATATGAACACGAATCAAATTGCCGGACCACATAACTTTTGAGTGCCCCCTCTACAGCCGGGAGAGCACAGAGCTTATTAGCAGGTTGCAGGACCAGGGGAAGTTGCCGCCATTCACATACATGGATGTGCTCCAGGACTTGGACAGAGAGTTGTTGACGGAAGTGGTCCGCTTCCTGGAGGGTATCGGTCAGAAGTGTTTTAGACGGTCCCTGGGCAACCTCGTTGTCCAGTGAGCTCCCGATAGCAGTCTTACACCCGTCTTTTACTAGATGGATTTCAAAATGGCTGTATACCCTAAAGAAAAAAAGAAAAGAAAATTGCCTACCAGGCTCAGTAAATTTCCAGAAAAATATAGTTTCAAGGGCCAATTGCCAATTGCCCGGAAACCCGATTGTTTCTTAAAATATCGTTCAATGTTTTTCTGTGTTTCAATAATAATAATAATAATAATAATAATTCAGACTTTTTTAATGTATTTCATTAGAAAACAGATTATAAGGAATTTTCAATTTAATGAGAGGTGACAAAAAGGTGAACAAAATCTGCGGTCCCTCCTCTTGACCTTAATGCAGGTGCCTGCTTTGATGAGACCACAAAGGATTTCAAATTACTTGGCACTTCTCTCACTACCACTGCAGCAGTCACTGACGTCGCAGTCTCACAGTCATAATTGTTCGAATTAATGTCTAAAGAGCTCTTTAACTCTATAATAATTAACCCACCACGACTGCGCATTGTCATCGCACGTAGGGTCAAAGAAAGTGGTTTTATTGAAGGAAAGAAGGACAGCAAGAGCAAGTTATACTACGAGTCGGATAATCCGTAAAGAAGATAAACGCGGCTATAAGAGTTGCGGTGGAGCCAGCATAAGCCAGTTCTGTACCATTCAAGTACTATTCCAAATGTCACAAGGCACTGTCGCCTTCAGTTTACACGCTTTCTTGCTCCTGACCAGAGTTATAACAAAAGAAACTAGCGCCGTCTGTATTAGACCAACCAGCCGCGAAATCTGTGAAAATTTTCACACAATAATCAAAGTGCAATATGGCGCATGCATATTTTTCTCGGCTCCAGTGGCTTTCATTACAAAACACAGCCTTAAAATGGAGAGCATTACGTAGCCCATATTTGACGACGTAATCACATGCACCACCTTTTTGCACCACATTTAACAATGTATAGTTACAGGGTATACAATAGCATTAATGTAATAACCATATGCAACGCGAACTGATGGTATGACTAAATATAACGAGAAGCTACACATTGAGTGTAAGAGGGGGCTTTATAGCCCTAACTCCGCTAGGTTGGCTTAGTAATAGAACAAAAAGTCAATATTTATTTATTTATATTCAAAGTAGTATTAGGCAATGCAGCATGTACACACGGACGAATGCGACGCCGGTGATGCGCTGGGCAATTTGTCATGGGAACAAATAGGCTGGTGAAAAAAACAGGCTATTTCCGAACGCACTTCGAAAGAATCCTGACGTTGAGGCGTGTCCTGGGCGAATCGAGGGGAAAACGGAGCACCAGCAGGCGTTCGGGTTTACACCAATCTCTTCTGAAGTTGACTACCCATTTGCTACAATGATAAATTTCACAGCGCGTCACCGGCGTCGCGATATACCGTGTGGACCAGGCTTTAAGTACGGACTACGGAAGATTATACAAGTCATTCAAGCATGATGGACATGGTGTGTATGATGGGGTTTGATTGAGAGCTCCTAGTGGCGAAAAGGAAGTAACCAAGATGCACGCATTGCAATGTCACTACAGGAAGAGAAACTGCAATTCAAAATCGACACATTATATTGAATTTAGAGAAAAAATTGTGTGACAAGTTCGGAAGTCAATAAGAATAATGAGTAAGTAAATTCTCAACTGCCCCCTCCCCGATCTTTTTTTTTCAATTTACACTAGAGGTAGGCCTAGATATAATGGGGGAATGAGGAGACCACATCAGGTCTCTGGCTTTGGTAGGCCTCATGCTCATGGCCTGAGATGTATAAAAAAAGTCACTATTAAAAGGGTGCAATACTATTATTATGCAGTTCATAAAATATTTTAAAATCCCCAGGACTACAGTGATTTGATAACAAACAAAAATTTGTTAATTTTGTACTTTCAAGGCACCGTAATAAAAATTAAATGAAAATAAAAAATTATTTAATGACTTCAATTTTCACACGTTAAATACGGAAGGTGAAGTCTATTAGTACAATAATGGACTTATAATTCAAGGTGAGGGGTTTTGTAGGTTAGTCTAATCACGAGGGTCATGGAACAGGGACACTTTAGATCTGGATGACTGACTGATGACACGCTGACGAATTTCGCGCGAGCGTAACTTGTTCTTCCACTAGATAAGCAAATCAAGAGCAAATCTGACCTTTTTCTGTACAAAGTCGAATTTTTGAGGAATTATCTATTATAGAGCCATAAATGAGATTGTATTGTATGAAGTGCAAGAAATGCTCCCCTACATTTTGATTCATAGTAGCCGGCACTGACACCGTTTGGCCACAGTTTTTGAAGGCGTGAAATGCATGTATAGTTAGGTTAGCGGATATAGTACACCACTTACCAACAGAGCAACTGTACAGAGTACAATGTGTATAATATCAGATCTCATATACAAAATTTTAATGTCGAATATTTAACAGTAGCCTATTATGCTACATTTTCTGGCAATGCTTCGGAGGGCATGCAAAGCAGGCGGACCCAGGTATTCTTAGTTCAGTGTAAGAGAGACTATATAGCCCTAACTCCGCTTGGTTGGCTTAGTAATAGAGTCATTATTTATGAATAATTAGAAAACTGAAATCTAGTAGGCTAATACCGTTTGAAACATTATCGCTAAATACCAATAATTCAGAGTTGAAAAAAATAATCCACGATCCATCACGTAATTAGAAATCAGAACCGTTGATTTCAACAGTCAATTGAAATTAATTAATGAGCATTTTGTTGCATCACTAAAATTAACAATCGCGAGTGAAGTAATGGAGCGTTGGGGACATACAATTGTATAATATTAGACTTTTAAGTTTTAAGTGTTAAAATTAATCAACAATGGTATGTACTTCAAACGTGATACAAAACAATTTAAATGAGAGTAAAATAGGAAAAGCTCAGCGTCGTTTGTACTGTACATGTTGCTAATGCTTTTTCTATCTATAATGTACGAGGTAATATGAGGAGGCTGTTTACAAACATGGCCAACTCCAAGTTGTAGAATTTTTCAGGAGAGTGGATTTTCTGTTTAAAATTGCATTAAGTTTATAGCTAACCCTAGACTTCTCAGCACTTCTGTGCGCAATCTGGCTGCTTTTGTCACTTTATTTTACAACCTGCAGGTGGACATTAAAATTTTCTGCAAGGTCGGATCAAAACCCCACTTTGTAAAAAAATGGAGTTGGCCACGTTGGTAACCAAGCTCCTCATATAACGGAATATAACATAGTGTATACGTATGGCATGCATTGTACTGATTTCAATATTCACATTAAATAATTATCATTCTCGTACCATCATCACGACATCACCGTTCGCGTAGTCTATAACTGACACAAGGCGACAATATGGCTTCGTTCGGCAGGCGAATTTATGGAAAATGAACAAGCGTATTGTATACGTTGGCAGCTAAATGAGGCTAGTGGGGAATTGGAAGGGTGTGCTGAAAAAAGATGATAACGTTGGAAACAGCTTTTTCCCAAATCTGTATTGAGACGAATAAATTGAGTAATCGGGGCAGCCTATAATTATATGGGGAACGGTAAGTGTAATCGTGTAATAGTATTTTACAATATTTAAGAATAATAATGATACGTTACTCCGTTCTAAATTTCTTGAGTCTACTTCAGCCCCAAGTGTCGTGTCAGTCACCAACTGGCAACTTAGTCACAAGCAGTATGTGATGAGAAAATCCTCAGAGAGCAATTCTGTTATGATTATGTAGGTCAAACGAGGTAAACACATAGTTACACGAATATCATGTCCATAAACAACTCGCAGAGGGACCTGTCTCTTCCTTGTATATCAAACAGCTGACCTGACCGTAATTGCAAATTACAGCTTGATAATGGACCACTTGAATTAATACTTCCAGACGGCAGTCTATATTGGCGATGTAGGATTAGATACATCGCACATGCGCTGCGCACATCCCACCTATATGATAAACAACAAATACTACTGAAATTGTGAAAATAAAGTTCAAGGATCGCCACATGAATTTTATGTATGCTGAACACTTGACACGGTATTTTTTTTTTGAATACTTATTGACACATTGGCGCAGTCGAACAATATCTCTAGATGAATTATATATTTTTGACAGCTGCATTGACGCAAACGGAAATAATAAACATTTTCATCATGGATTTTAATATTCATCAATGCGTAAACTAACTACATACACGTAAATGCACAGTGATGAAGTAATTTACTATTTAGACAATGATAATCATCAACTTCTGCATAAAGATTACCTGGCAACCACCTGACACGTACTGCATATTTATAAAATGACTTTTGACCTCCGCCCATACAAAGGTTACTTAAAAGGGTCAATGCCGACAACGTGCACTCCAGGAAGATGTAACACCTTACTAGATTTGTCAATGCAACAAACCGCGATAACGCATCACTTCATGAAAATGCTTTTGTCGTACTCAGAACTAATTTGCGAGTCACAAAATACAGTATCGCAATATACCGATTAGGCTTAAAAGAAATATAGGGGAAAATAGAGTGAGTCGAAATTTCATGGAAATCTGTCAAATGCCATGCAACCACTTCATTTGCCCTCAACCCGTTAAGTTTGTTAACTTTGTTTGTTAGACATTAGTTCGTAAACCTATTTATTATTAGCATAAGACTGAATTGCAACCGTGGAAATCTACCTTAGTGTGTCCAATATTACATATTTCCCCATTAAAAATATGCATGCTTATTTGTGAAATTTTTTAAAGATATTTTAGTTACTCATACCTCCAAAATACTTAAATATCTCATTCTGGGGCAAAAAATCGAAATCAATAGATTGGAACAATTGTGCCAAAGGAGTTCAAACAATGAAACCTTCTTTTAGTGATCTATTGGTAAAGGTTAATGGCAATGGTACAATATTATTTAACAATGGGTTAGTTGGACTTACATTGCCTGTTGTATTTGTAGTCATTAGAGGCAAGCTCGCTAACCATTCGTCCATAGTCCTCGCCAGAGTCATACCAGTTTGAAACTTCTACTTGAACTTCATTTTTTTTTCCCAACTAATGACAATCACATCGTGTCTAATGTCATGATGGGCTGGCTTATAGGATAAGTATTCAGGGCCATGACTATTGCTACCTTTAGCTTTTTAGTGGCTCACTACGTAAATTTGTTAAATTAACAATATACCTAACTTGTCAGTACAGTACTGTATGAGAAAAATCCCGAGCTTCAAATCTTTACTTAATTCCTTGACAATTTGGTATTTTTTCATTCGAATGCAGTATATATTGCATTGCATATTATCAATTTAACATGCCACGGCCCATTGAAGAATAGACAAAAGGCATCTAGAAATTTATTTTGTATTGCAGCCTGTTAAACCCTTTTTAGTTTTTTTTTTAATTTACTGCAATCCCAGTGTTCTTCGAGGCATAGTCACGCATTGCTTTCAAAGTAACCGGTACCAAATGGTGCCGGATGGCGTGACAAACGCACCCTACCACAGTGACATCCAGGATGGGATGTCATGTTCAATGTCATTATATCAGGGTAATAAACCCATCTCTTCCACTGCTACACTACGTCAATGACTTCAGATTAGTAACGACACACAAGATACAAACACAATTCGAAATTTTGACTAACCTATGCTATATTCAGGCACGCATGCAGAAGGGAAGTGTTGGGGCTTCAAACACACCCCCCCCCCCAATTTTTTTAATTGCTACAGTATTGTTTTTTGTTTAATTTAAGGCGCGGGATTATTGTGGATATTTGCGCCGAGACAGGGGTTTTGTTTATAAACTAACTCAACAACCTCCTCACATAAATTTCCAACTCCTATCAGTCCATCAAGTGTAACAGTAATGAGGATGTCATTTCAAGAAAAAATATCTAACACTCAAAAATATTTAGACTAGATGAAATGTCAAAACGCATGAAAAAAAATAGACACCGTGAAATACAGCTATGGCCAATAATGTCATATACTATGTGTAGACATTTTATTTCATGCAACATTATTTCTTTAAGCTTTTAAGGTTAAGACGAGGTTCGCTTAAAACGCTGTACTGAATATTATGGCGAATCTAATATTTATTTATGTACTTTATTTTTTAGACTAGATATACGGGAATACGGCTCTGTTATATAGCAAGATCAAGATCACTACAGCATGGCTGAATAGTTTTTCTATACCATTTATTTAATTCAATTTTTTTATTTAATGGGGTACATGGTGTTACCTATGTGCACTTAAGCCTATTGGGCCTATTGTACCCCCTACAACAAAGTATCTACATCGCTCCACTTCCTCGAGGCCTATCTCCCTCAGGAGAGCCAAGATCTTGAGGGGGTTTAGAAGCGTTAGGTCTTTTACATGTAACTGCGAGCTTCCCAAGCACTCTCCTTCGTGCGATTGCATCGCAGTGAAGGAGGATGTGCTCGGGATCCTCCGTTCCTTCATAAGAGAATCTGCATGCTCTAGACTCTGAAACCTATGTTAGTCAGATGTCCATTCTAGTTGCAAAGCCCAGAGAGGTATACTATAATTGTCTCCCCAAGCGACTCCAGATATTTAACCCCAGGTTTTCTATACCATACAAGTCATTTGAAATAAGCGTCCACTAAGCAAACTATCGGACTTCGCATATGCAATGGAAAACTTTTGTATATGAAAAAGTTTTCGTCCAGCCAATAAGAACACGATCCAACAGGGCCCAAACCATCAAAACATTGGGATTTAACGTCTGTTCTCTATGGATATCTATACGAAAGTACCTAGTCCATTATACCATCCCGAAGGGAAATTGTAAATACTATTTAACTTCTGCTTGTACAACAAAGACACACTATTGGCCAAGAGCGATTTGACTTAGCACACTCGGGTAAATGCCACGCTTGTAAATGACTCGTTCAGTCAATAGCCAATTATTGCGGATTGCAGGCGGTAGGGTACATTTCACTTGATGCATCCAGCCACTTATCTGAGAACACGGCAGCATTCATGCCAAAATAAATGCACAGAGAGTTATGTACTTTCATTTTAGCAGGCCACGAATGGAAATGCAGTTATACTGACACGCTCACGCAAGTCACGGCACTGGTCGTTTAACAACATTGATGATTAGCATAATTTTAATTAATATCCCAGTGGAGAAGAACCATCCCCCACGTGCCAGTGAAATTGAATGGGCGGTTAGAGCAAGAGCAATAGCTCGCTGCCATTGGATAGGGTTATGCTAACTGTAGAAAAATACGATATCACCAGGGAAACAGGATATGGAGGGGAATATTAAAGCTCTGCTCTCGACAGCTCTTTCACTTCATCAGTAACTTTGATAAAGAAAAGTAGTTATATCCAAGACAGCTCAAGCTTGTTCAACATTAAAGTGAAATTCAAAGCTAAAATTTCAATGGTTGGTTGGGGAAGCACTCTTGATTATTTACGATGAATCAATTTTTTGCATAGAAATATATTAACTAGAGCGGCGGGAGCCATTATATGCCTCACGAGGCACCCGTTAACCATAAGTCAACTATCAGAGATAAGTACCAACGCAAAAAATATCGAAGTCATACACCTTGCAGCATAGCAGATCGGATACCTGGACCCGGTCAAAAACTTGTACTTAGCTTATGCAGGCTACACTAGCACCCATATTGATAACAGTCTCCAGCCACGGGATGATTTTTTGGGTATACAGTATATTGTATTTGTGGTGTTGTTTACTTCGTTGTTGTTTTATGTAGTGTAGATTTTTATGGTGTTGGTTGGAGCAGGGCAAGGATCGTGTTTTAGGCGGGGTTTCCACATACGTCAATAGCCAATAGTAAATATGGCATTGACGTTTTAGCAGACATTAAAGACAGTCTAAAAATTTCTGCTACCACGTCAATACCTCATTTACTATCGACTATTGACGTATGTGGAAACCCCGCCTAAGAGGCGGTTGAACCTACGTCCACAAAACCAGAACATTATTTTTGCCGGAAATTTTCCCAAAAAATAAATAAATAGTGGGCATATCTATAATTCTATAAAGTTCAGATTTGACAAACGAAGACAAATTGATATTACTACTAAGGGGGGGGGAGGTGGGGGGGGGGGGGAGGTGTCAAATAGTGGGATTTTACGCATCGAAAATTGATTACGTATCGATTAATCGAATAATTCGACTCCAGCTATTGCAAACTTTGGCGCCGGCGGCGATAAATAGTTTAGGAATTAAGGTAGTGCTGTTTTTGAGCATATTGTTCTTCTAATGTCAATGACAAAATGATTATACACATCGTGTTCATATTTCGTTGGGGGCGAGACTGAACATCAAAATCTCCCCTTCTCCCTAGCTACGGCTACGGCACAATACCGTAAGTTACTGCATACAGTAAAATGTAAAATAAAAGCAATAAGACACTCAATCCGGTATAAGGTACCTACCATGTACCATAATTTAGTTAACTGGAGTCGTCTGATGTTGCTTTGAATAGCGCAAATGAGTTGGCCTCAAACAACTTCAGTCACTCACTGGTTCTTATTATGTCATGGTCCATAATTGCTTAGTTATTCAAACTCAAGTTTCTCCGTCATACCCTAATATGAATAGGATTGCCCATAAAATTAGTAGCCTATTGACACTTTTCTCCATTGTACGAGAAGCATAAGGGTCTCATTATTTCAGTTAAGGAACACAAGAGGTTGTAAAATTCGTGAGTACCTAAGTATAATGATATGGCTAAAAGTAATCAATCCGGACAAAAGTAAGAAACAATATAAAATAGCCTAATAATATTGTATCTAATGCACATAATTAAATCAATCAAATATTTTGGACGTTCCCTACGTGCTCCGAACCCAGATTGCAATGACTGAATGTATGGTGTTCTAGGGACACTCCCGAAGGTTCCTGGACCAAAAAATATGTAAATATATAAATGAAACTATTAAAATAGTTTCGAAATTGAGTTGGTATTTGAAATGCACTACTTATCCAAAACAAGTACCTTGCCTATGCCGACCTACGTAGGGCCATAGAAAAGTTTGACCAGTTTTACGATACGATTTTTTACCGCTCTTCAATATTCCCCATAATAACGAAGTTAAGGGACTGCTCTGGATCACCCTGTGAATAAACTCTCCAAACCTGATGTGGTAATATGTAATTTAATAAATATGCAATATAATAAAATTCAGTTCAAATTCCAATTTACTACTTTCCAAATTGACATTTTTGGCTGACGTTAACATTGGAGAAATACTTCCCAAAAGATTTTTTTCCTTTGTAGGGCCTTATTGTACATAAATGACCAATTTTGGAAACCCTCTGGGAGGGGTTAATGGGGAAGCCGAAAGTCTCTAAATGTCATTTGACTTTTTACTTCTTTTGCCTTGTACAGCCTTAAAAAATTTAATTATAAACACTAAATAATCAATCGGAATTCTGCAATGAACTAAAAATAACCTGTTGCAATAGCATAATCAAGGTCTGATACCGCTAAGAGTAATTGCGGTGGCTAGCCATAAACTTGAGATATCGGTACGGTATCCATCATTGACTAATGGTACCTTACCATATATTGCAATCGGAACAGGCAACTAATATCGCCAAAAGCGTCGAAACTGATGCAAGTACACTCTTGGAATCTACCAAAATTGCAAAATATAGTGTACAATAAAAAATTATCTAACTGGTCGCGGACTCGCGGTTAGTTCATACATCACAGCACAGCTGGAAGCGCAATCCGAGCCAAAAAATACCACAGAGAAAATATAATAAGGTTATTATTTATTATATAAAATATATATTATTATTTATATACATATAAATATTATTTATTATTATATCCAGCAGCCGTAGCAAGAACGAAAAACTTTAAATTAAGTTCAATTTCAATTTTAATTTCCTTCAATACAGTACAATAAAACATGTACAATACAAATATATAATCATTATCGTTGGGCTGTTGCAACCCGTTAGATGAGTTAGATGAAGGATGAAACAGCTTGTGCACATGGGTTGGTTTTCAATTATTTTTGGAAAGTTGATGCAAAATAATGTTTTTCTTTATGTTTAACATGGATAATGTTTTACCTACAGTAGATGTAATATAATGCAGCAATGCACCAATTAGCTGAATTTCTAAGGACCTAGTAATTAAATAAACTTAATTAGTGGCAAATTTCCAACTAAAGTTCATTTAACTTGTATCGTAGGGAAATTTGAAATTTTCTGTTCATTCTGCGGCTGCAGGCGAGAGAGGGGAATTAATATTGCAAAATGGACATGAACCTGAGAGGCTAGAGAGAATGGACTCCATTATTTATTTAAAATACACTGGATATATAGCGTTAAGATGATGGACTGCAGGAGAATTTAATGCAGGTGCAGTTAATTAAGCAGTGCCAACAAAAAAAAACTGTGACTATTAAAAATTATAAATTGCGGCCATTTCACACTTCAATATCCATCTCGGAATAGGCCATCTTACATTCACCCTATTACTATCGTACAACCTAGGATCTTAAAACAGAGCATGGAAAATAGACAAGAACTAGATAATTTCGTCACGCACCATTCATTAATACCGCACCCTAATAATCTGTACAGACTTAGGCTACTGCTCTAGAATACTATTAATTTTCAAACTTTGGCAATACATAATTCCCCCAATAGTTTCAACACAATGGCACTGCTTAAAGACGCACCACCATATTGCAGAAAACTTAGCTCCATGCAATCACGAAATCATGTTCTGAGTCATGATGCTCAGCATCTAAGTGTGGGATAGAGGGTCTTACAATAGTGATTTAGAACAAGATACAGTACTCCTCTTGGCTAAGCCCCTCCGACAACTTGCAAAACTGAAGTGATCCTAAATTAGAGTAGTTGTATAGGAGAGGAAAGTATGTACCTTGATTTTCAACACTATAAATTCCAACTCATCTGTAAACATTTGAAAGTGAGCAACCACCCAAGGCATGGGATTTAAAAAGCTAGGTCAACCTTACAGCAGATAATCTGGGTCTGAAACAAAATAACATTACATCAGGTGTTTTTTTTTGGCGATACCAAACTTCAACAACTTAATACCTTAGCTCATTTCACTTTTAAGTTTCCATATCAGCAGCAAGTACGAATTTTCTCAAACATCTAACATTTAAACTGCAAAAACCATAATAAAACAAAAGTTGCAAAATTTACGAATGACCCAGAATTATTTCATTTTGTCATTTTTTTGCGAGGTTCGTCCCATACAAGCAATTTAATGAATGTATCCGATCGACCTCTTCATTCGCCTCTGTACCAGTGTTGAGTTTCGACACGTCTCCGATCGCATGGTGTAGAAAGTAAATCTCCGAAAAGAGTGGCATGAGTGGCTTTGATCACAAATCAAAGTCCATGGAAGTAGTTAAAACAGCATACACAACCAATATAAGTTATTTTTCCTCTAGGAGCACCATAGCAACTCCAGCGCTGGGTTGAGCAAGCCCGGTGCCGCGGGAGGGGGCGCGGAGGGCCTTTCTCTCGCCCGGCCGCGACCCGGGTGAAGGCCAAAGGTCCCCCACGACCGCCAGGAAGGCTCCTCGTGCTGAGAACATCCACTGCTAATTCACAGGTGTTCCCACTAATTATGGAATGCAACAACAACTGTTAAGAGTCCCCTAAAGGCAATGACAACCACTAAACTTTTAGTGCTGTTAATTAAATTGAGCAGAATTATTCCTCATGTTGCTAATTTATTTAGTTTACAGGTGCTCCGCGAGTTCAATATTGGACAGATGGGACATTCGAGGCCGGCAAAAACATATGTTTTGAATCTTGGGACCACCCTATGATGGGCCAATGAAAAAAAAGGACCAGGTGGTCCCAGGATAAAAAAAAAAAAAATTTTTGTCCCATCTCTCTTATAGAACTCAAGATGCGCCTACCTAGTACTTATATTAAATATCTGTAATATGATCCAAATTCAGGGGATCACACCCACAAAACTTTAAGTCGACAGTGAGAGTGCATGTAAAATAATATTATAGCATTCTTAACATATCCTATTCCTAAGTCAGGAAAGCCTGTAGTGAAGACATTTTCATTTTTGGCTTAGTTCCCTAACAAAATTACCAGCCTCCGAAAGTCTGTTTTGCATGATGCCTAAACTACATGGCAAGTATAAATTAAAGCTCAGGTACATAAGATTACTCTTTAAGCTGTTTTAGATCTTTAGCCATAGCTTGTGAGTTGCGGATACACAGTGTTGGGCATACCTCAACTAAGAGTGCAAACAAACAAAGAAAATGGCCCCAAGATAATCCCCTCTAAGGAATAGTACTAATCATAATAAGTGTATTAGAAATACTCTGTAGGGGGCCCAATTGGCCAATAAGATTTAAGTGTGCACACCACGCTACGTACTGTACGTACCGAAATTAAAATAAATAATAAACTTATCAAAATTAAGATTAAGATATCTTTACAAGATACACAGTACGTTGATAGACTACGTAGATAGATTACTGTGCAAACTTACAAAGGAGAGGTGTGTGAGGTGTGATACACACACACTTTTAAGCCTTGACCCACGTAATATTCATATTCAGCAAAAAAAAAACCGCTGGAACCAAGGCGATTGTGGTATAGGAGGAAAAACCAATAGTCTACCAATTTGTTGTTACACTTTTTACGTAACAAAGCATAATTCTAGAGAATTATCACTATGAAGGGTAAGTATTCATTCTGAACTGAAAAAGGCACACTCAAAATACTTACAATACAATACAATACAATATTTATTTATTTCCTTCAATACAATACATTTTTACAATTATTACATTTTTTCATGGTAAGGGCTCTAAGGGATAAACCCGCGCTGAACCCTTAATTTATTGAAATTTAAAATAGAAATTATTGAATTAAGAATAAAAACTAACACTACGTGATCTACTAACTACTTCTAACTAAACTAAACTAAACTGACCCTATAGTAAAATTAAATATAATTAACTAAGTATGCTTATGTTAAACTAATTTATTATAAACGATGATTGATGGCGATGTAATAATTAAGGAAAGTATTTTATGAATTTAAGGGAATATGTTTAACTTTAAAAGAAAGTTTTACGGTAGGTATATTATTAGGTTTTTATTATTGTTAATATTGTGCTATAATTTTCCTTCAGAAATTTAGTAATGGCTGACTTGAATTGGTTGAGTACGGTTATTGATTTTATATGTTCAGGAAGAAAGTTGTAAAGGGCAATAGAAATATAGATATGGGAATGCTTATAATGTTCTAAGTTGGGTTTAATGGCTTTGAGGTTGCAACCGGCACCAAGTCTGGTATTAACACCATGTTGGACCAATTCTAAACGCCCATCTATAGTTCCAAGGCGTTTTAATCTATACAGAAGGAGTTGTTGAGCGTAGAGAAGCGTTAAGGGGTAAACATTGAACTCTCTGTAAAGTGACGCAGCATGGTAACGGTAGGGTTTGCGAAGAGCAACCCGAATGGCTGTTCTCATTGCTATTTCTAACGGGTACAAGTGGATCTCATATGTACCGCCCCATGCCAGAATACTGTATTGAGCTACTGATTGAACAATGGCATAATACACTTGTCTTAGTGTTGATACATCTAGAACGTGTCGAAGGCTACGGAATTTATAAAGAGTTTTTCTAACGCGCTTAGATGCAACAACTATGTGTTCATGCCATCTCAGATGATTTTCAATAATCACTCCTAGATAACAATAGGTATTTGTTTTCGATATTACGTGACAAGTGCAAGTATCCCTAATACAATTATCGTTGGAGTGTAATTTCAGTGATAGGTAATCCGGCGGCTGACCAGTAACTGTTGGTGAGAAGGACATGTACTTGGTCTTTGCAACATTCAGGGTTAATCGGTTCACTCCAAGCCACGTCTGAACTGAGGACAATAGTTTTTCAGCTTTGCGATACGTTTCTTCCCATGATCTTCCATTACAGTATAGAACAGTATCATCGGCAAACCCTAAAATTGTGGAATTGTTATCTATTTGAAGCAAATCATTAATAAATATAAGGAATAGTAATGGCCCAGTTACAGTACCTTGTGGGATTCCAATAGTTACTTTCTTACATGAGCTCATTACTTCATGACATTCACTTATAAGTCGGACTTTTTGCTGTCTGTCTGCTAAAAAGGATTTCAAAAGTGTTAATATATGGCCTCTAAGTCACGCTTGGCCTAATTTCTTAAGAAGGATGTCATGAGGGACCGTATCAAAGGCTTTCTGCAGGTCCAAAAAAATACATAAAGGATGAAGATCGTTGTCCATATCGCTATAAAGAAGAGAAGTTAGTTTAGTAATAGCATCTTGAGTGCTTCTACCTGATCGAAATCCATATTGGTTATCCGCAAAAAAGTTGCTTTGCTCAAGAAACTCAATCATTCTTGCCTTGATAGCTTTTTCAATAATTTTACCTACAATAGGTGTTAATGATATTGGCCGATAATTTTCCATGTTAGTTATATCACCCTTTTTGAAAAGTGGAATTACAGTTGCTACCTTACAGCAATCAGGAAAGGTTGCTGTAGTGAAACATACGTTAATGATGTGTTGGATTGGTGTTGATAGATAATGCCGAAATTGTCTTAAAATACGCGATGATAGCCCGTCCGGCCCCGGTGACGCTTTGTTCTTAAGTTGTGCTATATATTTTTCAGTTTCGTATAGACTGACAGGAGCTAAGAACATGGAATGTGGGTTATGGTTCGAATGTAAATGATCAAGTTCCCTACCTTTATATACCAAATTGGAAGCCAAAACCTCACCGATTTTCACAAAGTATTGGTTAAAAGTTTCAGCCATCTTTCTTGAGTTTTTACTTGTGATGAGGTCACCATTAAAATCCGTTATTTCTTTAACTTCTTGATGATTACATTTACTATCCGTTATTTGATTTATTACTTCCCATGTTTTCCTGGGGTTATTCATATTAAGAGCTAATTTTTCTTTATAATAATCATTTTTTGTCATATTTAAGAGGTTTTTAAGAACATTACGGTAGTTATTAAACCTTAACCTTAGCATATTGTTATTAGGTTGCTTTTTTAGTTTCTGGTAAAATTTATCTCTTTGTCTAATAGAATTTAAGAGGCCATTGGTAATCCAAGGTTTGATTTTAGTTTTCTTATTACTGGTTATGGTGATATTAGTACAAGTAGCAATATGACTTAAAAGCAAACTTATAAAGTTGTTTGTGCATTCATTGGCATCGTTGTGGTTAATAACCGAGTCCCAAGACTCTAATTCAAGTATCTGACTCAATAAGGGTTCATTTACAGTCTTTTTGTATTTTTTCAAATTCTTATTACTATTATGGACATTTTCATGAAACAATGTCAAAGCAGTTGCGTAGTGATCTGTAATAGAAGTAATGAGCACATGACCTGCAGTTATTTCAGTACCGCCACTGGTATATATATGGTCTATGCATGTTGATGAGGAACCCATAACCCGCGTGTGTTTGTTTATTGCTGAATGAAGACCACAGGATGATAGAATGCTCAGGTAATCAATAATATCGTTAGAGGGAAGTGCTGCCTGTGTGTCTAGGTTAATATCGCCAACTAATGTTATACAGTCGAATTGGTTCAATATATTTGTGAGATAAAGAGCAAGTGAGTCATTGAAAGTAGTGGGAATCTGTGAAGGAGGTCGATATATAGCTAAAATATTATGGGACTTATTACCAAATTTCATAGAAATTGAGGACGCATTGCAGCCATCAATAGTAGCTAGTGAAATTTGGGCGTCGAAGACAGACCTAGTAAAGATTGCCACCCCATCGCACTTGTTAATCTTATTGTGGCTGAAATATGAGTCATAATCTTGAATGGAAAATACATTACCGCTTTCTTCGGCATGCCATGTTTCACTCAATATTATAACGTCAAACAAGCAATTCAGACTGTTTAAAAAAACCAAAAATTCATCAAAGTGTTTGTTGATTGATCTAATGTTCATGTGGAAGATTTTTAAATGGTTTTGGGTAAAATAACTCAAATTTAACTTATTACAATTTTCTGTAGTTAAAATTTCATTGTCATCATCAATGTCACCGAAAAAAACTCCATCTGTCATTTTTTGATCAATGACAATTCACCGATCTCATTAAAAAAAAAAAAAAAGGTCACTTAATATCGCAGAAAAGAAGTCAATAGAATTTACGAACAAAATATAAGTAGCCTACAAGCTTCATGCATAAACAATAGCCTCAAAACTGCAAAAAAATAAAGAATTTTTTTTTATTTTTTTTATGAAAGCATAGGCTGCATCATGGATTCTTATTAATTACATAATATAAATTGCTATTGTAATGCTTACCTACAGAATATTGCTGAAATGAAATCAATAGAATTAATGAAAAAAATATAAGTAGCCTACAAGCTTTATACATAAATCATAGTCTTAAATCTACAAAAATAAAGAAATTAAAAAATTAAGAAAGTATAGGCTGGATCATGGATTCATATTCATTACATACTATAAATTGGTATTGTAGTACCTACCTACAGAATTAAAAAATAGAAAGAAAAAAAAATAGTTAATAGTAGGTATAAATAAAGAGTGACTGTAAATGACTTAACTTATTTATTTTACGATAGCCATGAACAGTAATAAGTAATCGAATGTAATGTAGGCCTGGTATATCAATAGTTAAATGAAAAAATGTCCAGTTTGAACCTTGAGCTCACACCTTAAAGGTTGTGAATGCAGGACTTTGCCACAGTCTCATGTTTTTATAGGTCATGGTACGCAACCATAACTCAGTTTCCTTGAAATTATGGCTGTAGCTCTATGCTCTTAACGTAAATAAATAATTACTGTTCGTTAATCATTATTATTTAGCTATAATTTTGGTTTGTTGAGTAGCAGTGCTAAGGAAGCTCTGCAGGCAGGATAGGACAACTCTGACCAGGCTAGAGTAAGATCGACAATGACTAATCAATGAACCAGCCGGTTTTCTAACTTATACTAACTGTACAATATATTGCAGTATTTTACTGAATGTTTCTGACAATATTTCTGAGCTTGACTAGATTTAGGCCTATGGTCCGTCTTGAACAGAACCAGTCACTTGAGGTTTCGGTTGTGTTTGTGTGTGACTTCGCATACTTCGGCTATTAGTGGGCACGGATGCCTTTGCGTATTCTTCCTTAAGCTTAGTGAATTGTTTCAATGTCGTAATCACTGTTTTTTTATTGTTGAGGAAGACGTTCACTTTTCCGTCCATTGTCCACACGCTGTCTTTGCCAAAGGTAACTTTACAAGTATTGTATAGAGCCATTCTTTTCGGGCAGAGAGATTCGGTGATTCCTAGTTTTGTCCCTTTTAGCATCTTCTTCTTATTAAAACCATACACCTGTCCTGATATCTGAGGAATTTTACAATAATAGCCCGATGCCCTGTCGTTTTTTTTCTGCCGATTCTATGAGTTCTGTCTAGGTCGTCACATGCTAAATTCACACCCAGAGTGCGGTTAAGGATTTCGGGTATGAGGTGCAATAGTTGTTCATTGTTGATTTCCTCTACACCATGTACCAACAGACAATTGCGGCGACTGTAAGCCTCAAGATCTGTCAAGCGCTCTTCCTGCCTGCCTATATGCTCGTGGATTTTGTCGAAGTACAAATTAACTTTGTCAGTAAATCCTAAAAATGATTTTTCAAGCAGTGAAATGCGATTAACGGTGTCACTTTTTGAAGCACTAACCTTGTCTTTGCCACTGTTTATGTTATCTTTGATTGTAGACAGTTCCATATAATAACATTTCATGTCGTCCTTGATTTTATTCAGTTCTTCGATAACTTTTAGGGACTCCATAATAATTAGTATTAATGTGTTCTTTACTTATTTATCAATTAAAAATGCGATATAAATGCCAATTATGATGAAAATATAATCGGTGAAACAAAAATAAACCTTAAGCGGCCATCTTGCCTCTCACCATATAATAATAATAATATAATAATATAATATTAAAACGATAATTCGCAATGTTCCTTGTCATTACTTTTCTGAACGTTCAGCCTAATAATAAATACATTAATTCAATGACATTGAATGAACTACAAATACTGGCGTAAATAATTAAATTAAACTATTATCATTGAGAACTTTTTTTGAAGCTGATAAGGCCTGGAAGTAGTATATAATATTGTAAGGCCCTCGTAAGTTGGAACAATGTAAAACAACCGGTCCGAGTTTACTCGAACATGCTTTCCTGCTTTCCAATTTATCAACATTAGTAGATAGAGAATATGAGTAATTTCATGGTAAACAATTTTCCAGTGGTAAAATTTCCGATATATCGGGGGGGGGGGGGGGGGGGTTGTCCACCTGACGTCACTGGAAGTGAGATAAATTCTAGTTAGGTCAGGCCAACACATTAATTACCACACAGCAATAATGGCAGGGCACGCAATACATTTGAGCGCGAATTTTCTATCATTTTTTCAAAAAATAAATTTTTGTGCAAAACCAAATACTTTTTTGGGAAAGGAACCTATCCGGTTTCGTTACTCAATTTAACACCTAAAACATGCCTGAAGGTAGAAATCATCGATAGAAAGGCATCGCAGAAAAATTATTTTTTAGTCACTTTTCATTAAAATTGAGTTATTTTTATTTTTTTACCCCCAGAAGCAAAATATCAAGGGGCAGGCGACCCCCCGCATTTTGTCAACATTAATAACGACTACAATATATGAGGATTTAAAAGAAATCGTTGGAGCCGTTTTTGAGAAATAATTTTTTTAGACGTTTTTTTGGAGCTTTTGAGAATGAAACCCCCCCCAATTGAGTTAGCCCCAAATAAAAAAATGGTTCGGAGGTATGATTTTTTTGAACCTACATGCCGAATTTCATCGAAATCGACCGTGTAGTTTGCCCGGAAATCGATGCACAGACAGACAGACAGACAGACAGACATTTCGTAAAAACCACTTTTTTGGGTTCCTGGGACCTGAAAACGTGTAAATCCGTTGAAATCTCTGAATCGAAAATTTCGACCATCACAAAGCTTTCCTTATACTACGTATAAATTGGAAAGCAATAAGTTATTAACTCCACCGCAAGTGTCCACCAAAATGTTAATTAGAGCACATTGCCAAGATCTATGTATAGTGTGCTGTCAATTTGGGAAAAAAGTTACCTCTAAATCAAGGAATTTACTAGGCAGGTGGTTGTAGACTGCAAAACAGTGTTAAGTGCTCAATACATTAATAATTAGTTTATTACTAATATTTGTAAGGTTACGCAATACAACAGTAATAATAAGCAATTACAATTTTTCAAAGGAAACTTTCTTGCAACAGTTTCTTGGGGGAATGACAGAATGAGATAAATATATCAAGAGAAGAAAAGCATCACAGAAATCTCAGAAGCTCCCCCGGTGAGAAAGTCCATTTGTCCTAATGAATGTTTCACAAACAAAAAGCTTAACTATTAATTAACAAAGTATAGAATCAAAATCATTTCCATGATGGAATATACTACCAACTCCCAATTTGTATTACTAAGAACTTTTTGTTGAATATTTTTCGTCAAGTAATATTGTGGTTTCTATAAGAAACCATTCTCGGCGGATTTATTTTCCTTTTTTTCTTTTCTTTTTTTACATTTTCACGTAATATTGCATAATGTCCCTACTTAATTTTAACCTTCGATAGTGTTTCCGAACATGCTTCGAAATTCACGAATAGATGCAAAATTAACTCTTCTTATGAAAAGTAATGGAAATATTTTTATATTTCGTTGTTAGTACGGGGGGACTACTGTCCTGGCTCGGGAACACAGCAGTCATCAGAATCCGGTCTGCTGGCAATCACACACTACAGGTACAGTGTCATAAGTGTGAAAGTGTCCAGCCCATCAGCCACCACTGCCCTGGAAGAGGGGCTATTTTATAAGGAGCTCGGTTGACAATAAGAAAATAGTTGGCAACTGTTATTTTACACATTCGGTATTGGATTAAGGATGAGCAATATTTAAAAAGTAATTAAAAGTATGAGACTTAAATTCCTTAGTCCAGAGCCTTCAGGTAATGATCAAATATCTTATTAGTAGTAAGAAATTGAATTATCTATCTATTATTCTATCCTAACTGACTCAACTAAGAAAGAATTACCTGTCTGATAGCCAATACCGGTAGTTCTAGTAATATAGGCATGAAGGAGTCCTTGGTAGGAACAGTTGAGTCCACTTTCAAGCTTTAGAAAAAAATGTAAATCTATTTGGAGATTCTGCCCCGCGGGACGGGACAAGGGGCTATATGGGCGTTTCTCTGCAGGGCGAGACGGGACTGGGTTCATTTCCGTCCCGGGTGCATCCCTAACAGTTGCTACACACAAAATATGCTGGAATGAAAAGAAAAATATCCTCACAGCTTTGGCAGGCACGTTCATCATTCCAAGTTTAAGCAATTATAATAGCGCACCAAGGCGTAGCGCCCATCGATAATACGAGTAAGTCCTTAGAAATTTAGAAAGGGATGTCATAAAAGGGAAATTTACTATTGAATACATAGACCATATAGAATTATAATGGACTACGTAACTTGGCGAATACTGAGCAGGATAGTAATGCATAATTGGCTGAGACAGTGTGCTGGTCATAAAATGTTGGGCAGGTGATCTGAGTTAATTGATCGATAGTGCATGGAAACGAAACTCAGGGTGGGCATCGTCAACTATCAACTTGTCCGTAGCCCAAGAAAGTGACCTGGACTGTGGGCAGTGAGTTACGCAAAATGTAATAGGCACCGTTATGATCCTTACTGTAGATATTAAACCTCACTTGAAATTTCACTCCTTAACGGGTACAGTTAAGGAGTCGACTAATTGTCAGCTATAAAAATGGTGTTAGCTACCACAGTCCACTACGGTTATGAGGACAATGCTATTACAATGAAGATGTCGTAGGGTAGTCCCAAATCCTATGCATTAAGATGCATGAACTAATTTAGACGGTCCCTGAGCAATCTCGTTGTCCAGTCCAGCGCGCACCTGATAGCAGTTCGTCACTACGCGATATAGCATACAATACACCAAAACATCACAAGCAAGGGCAGGCCCTTAAAATAATTATTTAAGAAAACTTCATTGTATACTTCTTAGTAACTAGACTTAGACTGTCTTACTGTACTTGCAGACTGATTGTAAAAGTAAATTGTACTTGACGTAATTACGAGAGCATTGTTTTTAGTAATACTATGTACGGACAATTCCTATTAGATCCCGGGGTTGAACTTATCAAACCCCGAAATCCCGGGCTTGAAAAAGGCTCGGGATTGCGACCTCAAGTCATATGACGCATCTATTGAATATGATTGTGAATATACAGTACATAATTATATCTGTGTTCATTGTTAGCAATAAACCATGCACGTTCTAAATCCATCACATTTTCATCGGCACATTAAATTCTCACATTAATAATGCACAAGTCGCGGGAAACCCTCTAGTCTACAACAATGCCCATTCTTTAATGCAATTTTAAGCAATATCGCATTGTACCATTTATCTCCTAATGACAACACATTACCACAGAGACCATGTGCCAAATGCCTAGTGAATGCCAGGGTTTTCGCTAAATCGCATAACAACTGACTGAACTTCTAACTAATTTTATCAGACAGAATGGCAGAATTGTGTGACACTTCTCAAAGTTGGGCAATTTTCAATTTGCATTGTCACGATAAAAATAAGAACGGCAGTTGTCAAAAACGAAGGGCACACTAAGGGGACCGATTCTTTTACATAAATGGTAATGTTTGCAGAGGAGTATGACGTCGTTCATGAGAATTTGACACAGTCAAGTTTGAATTAAACCTGAGAGCTACACAACTACACAAGGTTTAATATGGGAATATAGTTCGCTGCTTCACAGTTCGTCAATCGCCATTTATGACAAAGTCAGGATTTCTTTTTAATTTAAAAATGAGTTCAGCGACAGAAACTACTAAAAAAAGGACACAAGTGGCAAGATGTTCATAAGTTAATAGCCAAAGGCAAAGAAACTTTGGAGGTAAGTTAGGTTAGGTTTTTCTATTTCTATGGTTGGTGGAGGTATCCTCACGCTGAGTTATTTCTCTATTTTCCCATTTTACCCTTTCTACCAACATGTGACGAAACAGGCTTATAAATTAGTGCGGAATTGGCATGCGATGCAGATCATAGGCTAATAAGAGTAAAGGATGCACACTACCATTATATTGATGACAGTCGCGGATGAAACAATGGCGCGTTTGTGTGACTCATTCTCATGGACGGGTACTTTTAATAGGAACCGGAACTAATTTATAGGTAGGCTACCTGACCAACTGCCTGCAGGTTCAGTTGCTAATTCATTGTTAATTTAACGCCTTCAAATTACGCAACAGCAACCTCCAGGGAAATATTAAAAATGGCAATTCCTCTTCCCTGAGTTTTAAAGACGAATTACCAATTGTATGACACTCACCGGCAGGCAAGTTGAATATTTATAGCATAGCGGATGGTGGTTCAGTATTGGTTAAACAAGGAAAGCGGGCCAAACATGTATTATATAGTACGTTCAGCCAATATGAAAGCTTTGAATATATAACAGAATATATTTGTTATACTGTATATTCAATGATGTAAGGAACGAAGTATTTGGTACACTATAACATATGATTCGCTAATAATAACTATAGTACACATAAATAGAAGAAAAACTGAATAACTAAATTGTCAGATAATTAAAAAGAGGGAGTGCGACGTCTACAAGTCGATGTTGCATTATACTTCTCACCCTTATTCAGTAGTGTCCGACCACGAATTGAAAGCAATGGAACACTTGTGGCTATAAATGCATGAATATTTGGGACATTAACCTAATGGAACAACAACAGTGTTCTTATAATTCGTGGCACATGCCACGTAACTGACAAGCTATTGATCATCGGTTTTCTTCGCATAACTCCTTATTATAACTTACGCATTTTCCCCATACCAAATCTACTTTATACCCATAGTAGATACCATTTGAGAGTCAGCCAAGCGCAGATGTGCCAATATGGCTAAGTCATTGTCATTTGCTTAGGTGAAAGTAGCAAACACGTACGAATCGTGGACAAAACGAATGTGTCAACCATTGCATGGACAATACACCCTAATCTTACACATGATACTCAGATATCCGTGACAACACGGAAGTTTTCAAACTCAGTTACTTAGTAGCAGCAATTATGCTATGTGTAACCTAGAATAAAATCTAAGCTGTAATGTCTGATATACAATTGTTCGGAAGGGTCCACTATAGTCTGGATTGCATAAGTTTGACCATTCGGTGGCCTCTTATTCTAACCCATTAGAAACTCCCTCTCGGTCTTACCGTCCTTTCAAGATGACATTTAAATGCATAAGCTGACCATAAGAGAAAATTACCTGGTTTTCGTCTCAAAGTGAGAATACCACATGATAAGAATCGTAGAGACATGACGATTATCAGAAATAAACAGTTAACTCGAGACATCGTGGTATTTAATTTCAATGAACAAACATAAAATAAGTGTTGCATTAAAACTTGCTTTAATAACTCTCGATATTTATGCACTGTTTATATTTGCCCATAAACAAAGAATTATTACAATTACACCCACACACAAAACAGAGCTAAACATAAATAAAAAAATCCCTTTCGGCTCTTGCCCATTGGACGTAGGGAGATTTCATAAAAGCGCCGACCTTCTCTGGGCGACGGTTCCTCTTTCTCTTATAAATGAACCTATCGCACGATTAGAGTACATTAGCACAAATAAATTCAAACTGTCATTTTGTAATAAACGACCAAGAATGAGCCAATGAATACAAATACAAAGTACAGTCGTAGTACCAACCAAAAAAAGTGGCCATGCCGTATTGGCAGCCAATCGTAACCAAACCCTTTCTGGGCATTACTCATTAGATTTAAAGTGACTTGAAATTGTTCTCTCAAATTCAGATCACTTCATACCAATACACACGAACTTCACTAAACAGCGCCTTATCTTCAGGCAATTAGTTTTGTTTTCTACCGCATTAAAAAAAAAGTAATACTTGTAGTTTAGTCCCCGTTAAAGGTAAAATTATGTAACTCGCGTGTTTCATGACATGTAGGCCTATAACTGTATCAGGCTCTTATCTGGTTAAGGTACTTTTATCAGATGTATCAATATAAACTAGGTTCAAATTAGAGGCATTTCTTAGATTTTTTATATCTCTAGCATCTGCAAGAAAAGTGTCATATCCACTGAATCTCGAACACATTGTCTTTTAAACGAAAACATTTTAAGTCATCGCGCACCCCAAGCGGCAAGCCTCGTATTTCCCAATAAAATCAATAAAATCTTTCCACGTAAATCGGATTGGATTTCACTTGGCATTCAGAAACGGATGTCTGAGGACTGAGGCAGGCCTACACATTGAATCATAATGACCATCTCTGTGTCAACTTCAAAAGCGGACGCTTTCTTTGTTTTATTGATAGCTGAATCGTGACACG
The DNA here is from genome assembly GCA_963971405.1 of Psococerastis gibbosa. Classification (NCBI taxonomy): domain Eukaryota; kingdom Metazoa; phylum Arthropoda; class Insecta; order Psocodea; family Psocidae; genus Psococerastis; species Psococerastis gibbosa. Next base: position 22,113,365 of record OZ020484.1, read on the forward strand.
AATAATTAACCTTTACATTTTTTATTTTAGTTGCACCACAGCTGGAAATTGCTTGAAGAAATTTATTGAATTTATATAAGAAACTTATCGATGCAGTCCTATGTTGTTGTTAATATCCCACATTCTGTTCTTAATTAAATTCCTCCCATGAAATGCTTAAGGAATGGAAAAGAAAAAGAATCTTCTTTTGTGTTCACGTAGCAATAAATTATGCGCACCAGCAGCGGGAGCAAAAGTCTTACGTATCAAGAATGCATACTCGAACATAAAAAAAATCAAAACAAGGATACGTCTATGTATGTACACACGTTTAGATACAACATCATGGGAACGATTACTCAAAAGAGTGGAAAATAAAATTAATGGAGAATCAGATATTGTTGCATAGAGAAAAACATTGTTGCCGGCTGCAGGTGTAATGTACCCAGGATATTGGTTCAACGAGTTGTAATTTTCTTGAAGGTCAAGGCCCCTCTCTAGCCATTCAAGCATATTATGAGCCCTTCGTGATTAATCGAGATATTTATACTCAAAGCAACTTCCTCGAAAATGAACCCGATAATGTGGATAGCTATACTTACAAATTGGGAAAGAAACTTTTTTTCACTTTAATTAAATACAAACTCGTACATAATACTGTAGGCCTCTAAGGGTCAATCTGATTAGCATAAAGCGATAAAAAAATCCGTGTAATAGAGAACAAAAGAACACTGGTATATTTTACTTTTTAACGGGGAGTGCCCCACCCATTCGTCATATCCAATCGGATATAATTTTTGTTGGTAACATATAAATCTTTCTGCAACCTGTAAAAAAATAAACTTGAAACAACTAGAAAAAAATGAGTTGGACTAGGTGTATACTCGCATAGTATTTAGGAACTAGGCTAGTAAGGGACCAACAGTTTTTCAGGTCTGCAGCATAGTATTTCGTGTGATAAAATCAAATTTTTTTTGCATACGAAATCTCAGTATTTAAGACGTATTTTGTTACACGAATACTAATTTGGATTACGTGATTTGGTGCATTTCAAGGCCGTAGCCAAAGGGGGGTTCAACCCCCCCCCCCCCCCCCGAAATGAAATGGCTTTACACTTGATAGAATCGGATTTTGAGAGGAAAAATAGAAACTTGGTGCATTTTGATACCAAAGGGGGCGGAGCGTATTAAATGTTCGATTCTTAATCCGGATTAGTATTAAAAATTCAATAATATTCAACCCAGCTCGGGAGGTAGATCAGATATTCATTTTTTTTCTCATAAGTTTTTTTTATGATTTTACAAAAATTTGTTTACGGCCTAGGCTGACATCTTGGATTTGTGACGACTAACGAGTTAATGGTTAATGCTATGCTGTTGGTGTAACTTTTTATAAGGTTTATTTTTTAAATGTAACTGCAAAGTTAATTTTAATAATGGGTGATAGTGATATCATTTCATTTTTTCAAATTTTGGATTGGCGCCTTAAGTTGAATTGATGTCTACTGCTTGAAATATAATATCATAATAAGCTCATTTAGTTCCATATTTCGCTTCTTTTCCTCCTGTTCCCTGATTGGTCCAACTTCTAACACAGATTTGTGTTCAAATGTAAAATATTCGTGTAACAAAATACGCCTTTAACGTTCAAAAGCATTCAAAACGTTGAGACGTTCGAAAGCGGTGGCTTTTGTCAATGGGGTTGGCCTATTGCTTACTAATGAGTCCTGTTATTCAATGACAAATTAATTATTTAATAAACAATTGAATAAGTTAGCATTTAGCTAATAAATATCATATTCAGAGACTTATATGTTTTTCATACTTTCTTCCCCCCGTTCAGAGACAATCAGACAGGGGAAAGATATACAGGTGTAAATAATAAAATCAGTACATACAGTAATAAATAATTCAGTTCAATTTTGTCCATGGGATTTCCGAAACCATTGATTAGCTCTTGACTAAATTTAGGCCGGGTGTTCTGCGGACGCACCAGAAGGTCCAAAACAACAAAAATGGAATTAATTTAAAATAGTTTCGATATTGTATTCAAAAATTAAGTGAACAAACATGGAATGGAGAAGTAGGCCATACTATTTTGTTTTCGGGTCCATACTACTATCAACAACAACAACTAGAGAAATTCTCTTCAACATTTTGGATGATGATATGGGCCGGTATCCAACACAACCTGACCACAATTAATAAACTTCGTTTCTAAAAAAAATAACGGACAGTGAAGGTGTCGGTCAATGGAGCTTAAAAACTGTAGCCTATATGTGTTAGTGACGGCCACATTCCACATATGTCAGAATATAGAGGTGTATTTGTAATAAGGTATGTGAAATTTTTGATACCTCTGCAATGTACAAGTATATTTAATGTGAAAATTGATAATGCTTATGATAGCAGGTAGGCTGTAGTTACCTCATGCTCTTTGGGATGTACATGGCTGCAATGCCGGTGTTCAAATATTCCTTTTGCTAAATCACAAACCAACAAAATACACACAATTCTGGTCAACTTCCACTTCACTTTAACCGACATAATTACAATTATTCACATTAACCATTCACTACTAATTCCCCAAATGAAATGAATCCCAAGTTGAAGTGTCTAAGAAAACAACAAATGTCAACAACGTGGTTTTAGAAAAAATATCAACAGCAGGCATAGACTGTGAGTAGCTAAACTGCGGATGCGGACTGCGGACAAGGCCACTGCGGACGAAAGGGTTATAAAAGGGTTATCATTAAGTCACAGACAAAACAAAAATTAAATATATTTGTTTTGAGTTTAAAATGTGTTTTTTGATATTTTATCAATAAACTATTAAAACATTATTGTTTAAAAACTTATTTTATTCATTTAGTACTGATTTATTTGTTTATAGTAAGAATAAATTACTAATAAAAAATGTGAATGCATGGCTGTCTGCTCAATGACGTCAAACAAAATAATGAATGACTGCTACGTCATTATTGTATCAGTATTTAAATAAAAATTCATTTTATTTTTATATTTTGAATTTGAAAAGTTGAAAAACAACTCAGAAGAAGGAAAAATGTGTCCCGTTTGACCGCTCTGAATTTCGAAAGCAAAGCTGAGATACAGAGTTCAGAAAGGCATTAGGCATTGGAGTTGTAGACGAAGTGATGATTGTACAAGAAAAAATATTTGGCAAATGTTCCGGGTTACAAATCTACCAACTAAGCTATTTGTATCTGTATCTATCTGTACATGGGAATAATATTGGATAACCTATTTTCCTGTAAGTAATGAAGGCTGCGTTGTTTCCCTACCATATTAGTTATATTAGTCATATTAGTTATTTGTCCATGAGCGGGGGCTATACGCCTATACCCTGTACCCAAATAAAATTAAAAGAAATACAACTGTTACTAATATGTGTAGACTAAAATAATTACATTTGTTTCGCTCCATTAGAGTATCTGTAATAGACATTTGGAGTAGAAATAATAAATTATTCTGCTTTAAATACACCGACTACATGAGAAACCCCATGAATGAATGCCATCTTCCATTTCAGTATTTCCACCAGTCTTAACTAAGCCAGCCGCCTAGGCATGTCGTCTTAGTTGTAGGCATCGTCAAGCGCTTAATATTTAGCCCTCTTGAGTCGCAATCTACGGATTGGTTTGCAGCGAATGTTGTATTTTTCTCCTGCACTCTTGTCTGTTTAGTGCGGTCCTTTTCGCACCCCAGGTCCCTCATGACATCCTGTAGGTACTCCTTCCTCTGTCGTCCTCTTGAGTTGGTGCCTTCAGCCATACCCTCAATTATGTTCTTGAGGAGCCTTTCGTGTCTCAGAATATGTCCCATCCATTTGCCTCTTCTTGTCGAAATCGTGGCCATAATAGCTCTTTTTTCATATATGTAATGCTGTAATTTGGATTTTATAGGTCTTCTTCATAGTGGCTCTCTATGTGTCCAGCAGTCCTGCCAAATTAGCTAGGATATGAGTCATTTGGTAGGATTAAGCCCAAATGGTCGAAAACCACCAGATTTCATGCACATAATCATCGACGAAAAGGGAGACATGAAGGTCCCAAAGTTGTGCCTGGTATCAAGCCAAACCAAGCTCATGTGAGTAGCCTAAATTAGTGTAGAATAATAAAAACATCGTGAAATATTACAAGTTGTACCTATATTTTTTAAGGACTGTACAGCATGTAAACTTTCTACTGCATACTATTTCTCCGTTAGGTACCGTTACAGTATAATATACCGTAACCGTTACAGTATAATGTAGTTGTCTATGTTTCTACTGTGTATTATTACCATGCCGTTTACTGTACGC